>QJSC01011515.1:352454-483657 GCA_003697955.1 Calidris pygmaea | reverse complement strand
ATATATATAAAGTGTTGGGGGGTTTTGTTTGTGCAAAATAAGGTGTTGACACCTAAGCTCAGTGAGTGCTGAGGAGCACACGCTGCAGAGCAGGTCCCCAGCCCTGGAACGACAGCCAAACCAGAAGCGATGCCAGGTGGTTTTCTGCATTTCTCTGGTTGCAGTCAGTGCTTCCGTCTGCCCCAAACGCACCAGTTGTGTTTCTCTCCAGTTTCTCAGTCACTTGACTGGGGTCCAGCAATCGCTCTGGTCCCTTCACTGAACAGGCATCACTGCTCCTTCGTGCTTTCTTAATATGAAATTATTTTTTTTCAGTCTTCTGTTGCTCTCTGGAACAGCACTAAGGACAGGCTGGTGTTTTTGTTACTTTGTAACTTTTAGAAATAATTAATTATTCTTTTTTCTGCCTTATTTCAGAGGAGTCTCTTCAGGATGTTGCAAATCTAAAGAAACTGCTAATGAAAGCTCTGACTCTGTTTATCGATGCGGCAGAGAGCTATTCCAAGGTAAAGGAGATGGAGTTGTACGATTTCTGTGCAGCACTGGGGGCACAGAGGGAGAACTGAGAACAATGCTGCTGCTCCGGGGAGGGGGTGCCGAATCCTGGCCCAGGAGCAAAGGAATCTCTGGCTCTGTCAGCGCAGCAGCGTCCCCCAGTTCCCCAGTCCCAGTAACGCCGTGGTACCCAAGAGCCGTTCACGGATTCCTCTTCAGGCTGTAACATCTGGGGTCACAATCAGGTTCCCCAGCTGCAGAGGGGTGACCGTGAGCTTAACTAACAAGAATAGAACAATATAAAGAGTGTTTTAACACTGGTGAAAGTATTTGTAGTCAGTGAAGCTTCATTTAGAACTGGAATATGAGGGATGATAAAACTGGGGTGCTCTCACAGATGAAGTACTGGACAACTGTGAACTCGCTGTTGCTCTCAGGAGTATTCCTTGCTTTCCTTTAGAAAGGTGCTTCAGAAGCCTGTGTTTGTCTCTGATTTGTGACCCAGGACTCCTGTGTGCGGCAGTCACTGCGCTGCCGGCGGCTGACGAAGCTGATAACGCTGCAGCTGCATTTCCTGAGCGCGGGCGGGAGCACCATGGTCATCAGCCTCAGCCGGCAGAGCCTCATGGACGCCATCCTGGCCCTGCCCAGGTTCTACCAGGTCAGCTCGGCTTCCTCGGCTGCCGTGTTCTGAGAAGGATTGTTTTAATTGGCAGGTACCGAGGCCCTTGGCTCCTCTGAGTGTTGCTCAGCTCTTCCACGTGGCCACCAAGCCCCGAGGAATTGCCGAGATCCCACTGCGGGGCGATGCTCTCGGTGGCCCTTTGCCATCCAGCAGCTGGGACCTTGGCTGTCCCACGGCTCCCCTGAATCTTCGTTGGAGCCCTGGAATCTAACCCGTGTGGGCGTCCATCGCTTTATGAATTTGGAAATAAGACGAGGGCTTTTTAAAGCTGACATCTTGTTTAGGGGCTAAGGAAAACGATTTGCAGTGCTTTGTTACCCTGGTATTTCCCTGTCACACACCTCTCAAGAACAGCATCAAGAGATGGACCAAACAGAAAACTCACAATATTTGTAGTGTTCCAAGTGCAGGAACGTCTCTGTGCAAGAATAAACTCTCCCGCTCACTAATTCCAGCGTCTGCCCTCCCGCAGGCGGCCATCGTGGCCGAGGCGTACGAGTTTGTTCCCGACTGGGCGGAGGTTCTGTACCAGCAGGTGATCACCAAAGGAGACTTCACCTACTTGGAAGAGTTTAAACAGCAGAGGCCACTGAAGCCCAGCATCTTTGAGGAGATCGCCAAGAAGTAAGTACCGGGATGGTCAAACTGGAACTTCCTTTTCCACAGGCTGCTTTAGGGGAGCAACTGCGTGTTAAGTGCAGGGGGGTCTTAGTGCTGCGGAAACCTCTTACGTGATGACGTGCAGTGGACAGGGACTGGGCAGAGCAAATCTTTTTTAAAAAGGATGAGAGCAAAATAACAACCAAGAGAATCAAATGCACGTTTTAGGCTCAACCTTTATAAGAAACACAGTTCTTACAGTTCTCTTGCAAGAGACTCTTATAAATTGTCTGTGAAGCCCATTTCAATTATATGTACAATTATTTTCAGAGTCAAACAGCACCCACCTACTGACGCTGCTCTGAAAAACCTGAGGAAACTGCTCACCCACTGTGACGACATCTACACCTCCTACAGGCTGGCCTACGATCACAAGTTCTACGACGTGGTGAACGCGCTGCTGAAGGACGCGCAGACCGGCTGCTGCCTCAGTGACATGTTGGCCAGCTAGAGAGCGGCTCCTGCCCGCGAGCGCCCAGGCTGCCACAGCCCTTTTTATCAGTTACCCGCTCACCGGGAGTTGCTGCTGGGGGTGAGTTACTCCAGAAAAACTGGTGGCGGTTGTAAATATTTAAAATGCTGAGATTGTGTTAAGCTAAAATTGTGTTTTGTATAATAAATCTTACTGTTTACAAACTACTGGACTGGCACGGCTGGTGACGAGCCCCAGAGTCCTTTACCCGCAGGGAGCGGGTGATGGATGGCCACGGGAATGGGATGTAAAGCCACAAAAGGCTGGAGCAGAAGGTGCAAAATATCCCGGACACGGACAATGAAATCAGCAGCAGAATTAGTGAGCACCTTTGAAAGTTTTAGATGCATTTAGATTATGTTTTACATGTTTTAGGAGGAAAACCCATTCCTGGAGTCCAGTCTGAGCAGCTGGGTTGTGTTTTCACACTTGCTGATACTCTCATAACACCCTGAAAAGCACAGACTCCTTTTGCTGCTGTCTTGGAGTAGAAGGGGTAACCAAGCACAAAGCAATCTTAATGGTTATGAAATTGGAACTCCTTTCCACGCTCAGCCAGTCCCACGGGGCAGACGGCGGGTACCGACACCCCGGCAGGAGCTGACAAGCAGAGGATTCCGCCGCTCGGGTGCTTTGGCAAGTTCTCAAGATGGGGTTGGTATAACTGGGGAGGGGGATGAGGCTGGGACACCGTGTGGGGCAGAAACCCCCTCACCCCAGCCTCTGTTCGCTTCCCAAAACAAACGCCGCCTGCGGAGCCTCCGGCTGAGCCAAACCCCGTCTCCCCGTCCGAGCAAGGGGAGGGCTGGCAGCCGACCATAGCACAGAGACAGCTTTTAGGTAAAATGAAGCAATATCATACTAGCTCTAAACTTTAGCCCAGCAAAACTACAATTGCCATAGCAACCAGTTAATTAGCAGAGATGCTAACTCTGATTTCTAGCTTAGTGTCCCTGTGGGTGGTGACCATCTCTCACGCTGGCACCCGCCGCGAATGACAAACATTTACTTGCAGAGTCTTTATCTGAGCTCGGCAGCGGCGGCACCCACAGCTGTACGGGGTGGGCACAGCACCTTGCTGAGTAAAACAGTTCATGTTGGGAAAACCCCGTTTAATATTCCAGTTCTAGGCAGCCTCATAAGACCAAAGGAGTCTGAGCTGGCTGCGATTAGTCAAAGTTCACTAATGATACGCAAGCTTTGAGCTCGAGCTTTAAAGTTCCTGGCAAGAAAGGAGCCCCCCCCAGCATCCTCCTGAGAATTTCCATCCCATAGCCTTTAAAAACTTGGGAGCACTCACAGCAGGAGGAGCTGGAAGGCTCTGCATTGTGGAAGTACCTGTTTCACCATGGAAATGCTTGGATTCCGGCAGCCCTGGAAGTATTCTGTTCCCCAGCAGCATCTGTAAGAGTCTTGTCATAACAAACAGGCATTTTTAAAGGATGAAAACCTCCCCCTGTAACAAACGCGGGTTAAACTGGGACCGGTCCCAGCAGCGCACACCCAGCACACGCCTGTTACACAATCCCACCACCTCAGGTGTTTCTATTACAAGATGCTGAAAGAACTGCTCCAAAGACCACTGTAGTGAAGTCCTCAATAGTGATTTTTATTAAATTAGTTGCTTTATAAAACATTGCAGATGTCATAATTGTTAACATAACAATTTGCCCAACTGTAGTAACTGTTGCAGTTTGCTAAGCAAGTTTTTTGTTTGTTTTTTTTTTTTAAATGAAAGAAAATGGCTGAGTCATGAAAGATCTGCCACAACCCAGGAGAGACCAAAAGGAAGTCTTGGGTTTGGTTTTTTTTTTGTTTTTTGTTTTTGTTTTTTTTTTTTACACTTAAACCAGGCAATTAACTGTTAAAGAACACCCAACCCATACAGCTGCATTAGTAGAAATTTAGATGAGTGGAAACTAAACTTCATACTCAAGAACAAGTCTTTTGTTGGTGTTTTTTCTCCAATAAGCAATTTTTTCCCTTGTTCTGACCCACCGGTGGCGTTGGGGTGTCTCGCTCCCAGCGGTGGGTGCCCCGGCGCAGCGCCCTGGGGCTGAAGTCAGCAGTTCCCCCCTCCCCAATGTACCCAAAACCTCAAGCTGTGACGCAAGACGAAGCGACTGTAACACTACGTGCACACCAAGCCCTTGCCGCAAACTGCTCCTGTTCCAAGGGGCCCTTCCCGGGGTACAGTTAAGGCCGTGTCAACGAGCTGTGCTGGGAGTAATACTTTGCCCTGTTGAATTCATCTCCAATTTAGTGGCTGTTACTATAAAATTAAATAGCAACAGTTACCATTATCAGAATTTGGGTTTTTTAACTGCAATTTACGTAGCTTTTACATGTCTTCATTCTACCCCCCCCCGCCCCGAGGCGGGAGAGGGAGCGGGGCTTTCGCACCCACCCCTCGGGAGTTCAACCACCAGCACAGAGATACTGCAATTCTGATTGTAGCATTTGGCAGAATTTAAAGGAAGAAAAGTTGTGCTACATGTTTAAGGGATTATGGGCAACAGAAAGACAAGAGAAAGGGAGATAGATGTCACATGAAGTCTTCAAAGTCTTGTACGTATTCCCCGTCGTATCCTCCGTAATCAGCCAGGTCATCTTTCATAGTAGCCTTTAACCCACCTCCAGGCACAACACCTTTTTTCTTCTTTTTGGCTTTATTCTGCTTAAAATAGAAAGAGCACATTTGTTTACTTGAAAATGCACAATCATTTGTCATTAGTGCAATTAGAGCACAGCCACCTGGCTGAGGAACCAGCACTCGCCTGCCCATGCCCTGAGCGCTCAGTCCCAGTGACTGTTCGGGGGGAATTGTGACAGTTTCAGGTGTCACAGAATCACAGAATGATAAGGGTTGGAAGGGACCTCTGGAGATCATCTAGTCCAACGCCCCCAGCTCCCTGCGTCACACACTGCCCGTGTTTTGTCACTCATCCTATTTTTCCCTGATGCTAAACCCATAGAACTAAGTGGTAGTTTAGTACTAGTGGTTAGTTTTGTGGAATCGCCAACTTCATTAAGGAATTCCATGTGGCTTTTCTCCCCACAGAGGCTGAGTATCTTCCTTGCAAAAAAATTCAAGTCTTAAACAAACTTTACAGAACGTTTCCCAGTGCAGCTCTCACTGGACTGGTGCAGCCGTAGCTTTCCGTGGCTGACCAAACTAATTTACAGGAAAGCCAGGAGAGAAGCTATAAAAATCCGAAGTACACCTATCTTTTGCTTTTCAAACCTGTTTGGTTCAATAAGTCACCAGCTTCTCTGCAAAGTGCAGCTCAGATTAAAGAAGCTGATCCCGTTTGCCAGCTCCAGACTCAGTGCACCGACGCTGGGCGTAAAGCCTGGTTTGCGCTGAAGCGCTGGGAGCTGGAACAGGACCCCAGAGGTGCCACCGCAACAGTCTGTGTCCCAGAGGTTTCCCATCTCACACTGACAACCCCGGCCGGTTGTTCCCTACCAGGCCTCTGACTGATGTAAAACACACCAGAAGAGTCCCACTGCGAGTCATATTTTCTGCTTCATTTTGTTGCTATTGGACATTTCAATAAATCACTGAACTCCACCCCACCTGGGCCTTTAGCAGATGTGTGCTAGAAAACACCATGTTTTGCAGCACATAAGCATCAGTTAAACTCTTACATCACTTTTAAAACTGTACTCTTCCTTGCCTATGCAGTTATTGCTCCTTTAGTTTGCACAACAGCGTAAAAACCCTAGTTATCTGCTATTCAAAATCCCAAACTTTGTCAAGGATTGGGGTGACTTCCCCAGGTGGGTATTGCATTGACATGAACGAGGCGGCTCCTGCCCCCAGGAGACCCCTGGGAGCCCAGGACGGCACAGAACGGCAGGAGGAGAGCCCGCAGGTACCGACTGTGGAAATCAGTCAAGGCTTTGCCTGCGGCCTCCAGGGCCGATCAGCTCCCCGTTCCCTGGCGCAGTGAGGAGGCTTTAACTCCACACCAGCGCCCGGGGTCTCCGTTTCAGCCCCTGCCCTCCCTCCCGCAGAGCAGCCGGAGCCACTGCCCGGGACCCTGCCCCACTCTTACCTTTTCTTGTTTTTGTTTTTCACTGCATAGTACTGTCAAAGTATTCGTGATCTTTTTCAAATCATCAATTTCCACTGCATCAGGGGAAGGAAAAAAAAAAAGAAAATATTCAGCAATATTTTTCTGAGAAGGCAGTTAAACAATCTAACATCAAATTCTCTATAAACCAGAAATAACCATTAATAATAAGCACAGGCAATTACTTCATTTAAATCACCAAAATACAGACTGGGTAATTCTGGTCCTTACAATCACAGTGACCATTTCAGACGGTCTCTGGTGAGCAGCCTGACCGGTGTGGAAGGTAAAGCTTGTAAATTAAGCGTGAACACAAAGTCTGAATGAAGAGGCATCTGACCAGTAAAATACGGCCCCAGTGAAGCGTATCAAAAGCAGCAGTGCACTAACAGTCACTGGTCAAGAGGTTGCGAGTCCCTCCCTTCAGACAGTCTGGAATCATGTGAAATGGAGGTTCCTGGCTCTGCGCAGCCAGCGACGGCCGGACTCACACAGCACGGAACACACCGAGCTCCCACCTCCCTGGAGGCCAAGGGGGACGGGATGGGACAAGAGCTCAAGCAACGAATCCACCCAGTTTCCCACTGCCTTCAGCCGGCCAGGGCAGTGGGAAAACGGGAGTTGGGGGTAGTTTCATCTCTGTATCGTCACACGTTGAATTCCAGCACAATTTATTTTGCAGTCCCAGAATTACAGGGTCTCAATTTTATAATAGTTTCCTTCCAAATGTTATCCGGCTCCAAGATTTTTTCTTTTAGTTATTATTATTTTAGAAATGGCTTCAAGAAAGCCATGCAAGATTTAGATCAGCATAAAGATTCACACATTTTAAAGTGACTGTCTTTAACTGCTGTCAGGACGAGTGACTCCTGTACAAGCACTCCATGTGAAACAGTGAGTTTGTGGGATGGAGGCGGGTACTGGGCAGTGACACCGGTATAGACAGTGACACCACCGGGTACAGACTGCACAGATCAATCCTGACGTAACAATTACTGTAACAGCAGGTTTTCAACCTCCGTCATTGCAGTGTTGCTGCGGTGTGTTCTAGGATGTCTTTCACTCAACTTACATGAAATACATACGTCTCGAACTAATGCTTCCAAAAAACTGGCATAATGTAATGATTTTTCATACTGTGTAATTTTCTCTTTTAGTAGTTTGCCAAATTCCGTAAAGTCATCTTTTGAAGAGGGATTCATGGCATCTATTCCATAAGTGTTATTTACACCTGCACGGAAAGACAGAGATACCATAGAAAAATCAGCTGTGATCCGGAAAAGACATGCCCAGAGGAACGAGAGACCTGGCTCTTCTGTCCTTCACCCCCAGACGCTCTCCCAAACCCACCCTGAGCTTTTCTCACTCACTCCCCTCTGGCTTCTGGCACAGAATCACGGAGGCTAGAAGGGACCTCTGGAGATCATCTACCCCAACCCCCAGAAGTCCAACCACACAGAAGCCACCAGCCCGAGTTACTGACCCAGACAGAGCTCACTCATTCCAACCAGCTTCTCCTCCTCCCTGCACAGCGGGCACTGCATGGAGCCCCTTCCCTTAAATAAGGAATTTCTGTCTTAAGCCCTAAGTGCAAAACACAGTTGGTTCTGTGGAACTGCATTCAGTGCATCCCCCCCAGGCACTGTACTCTGTCAGAAGACTCACGGAGCAGCATTTTCACTGCGTAATAAGCTGTGTAATTCACTATAATGAAGGAAACACGCTTTCATGTTTGAAGAAGGCTGCTATGAATCAGTATCTAGTTCTGTCAAAGCCCCAAACCAGAAGGATCTGCTTTAAGTTTACTGCATCTGCACCAGGGAACAAGCTCACGCCAACTTAGAGGCAAGTCTTTCTCAACACCCAGCTCGTTAGAGACTGCCCCAAGCGAAGCAGGCACGAGTTACGCTGTGCCACACTTGTCCCAAGCCCCATTAAATCCACGTTTAAAGCACCTTGGAACAGTAAAAGACAGCACTTTGGTTTTATTTTTACACACAGTCATCTTTTTACCAGCAGCACCAATACGTTGGGAAATGTGGTTGGTCACCCATCTTTTCCCTACAGCCTCCTACCAAGACACGTTAAGAAAAAGCACCTTCTATTCTAGAGATGTTTTCGTGGTTCTTGCAATAAAGATGTGATGTGACAGTTCCACCGACTCGCGGGACTCGGGCACTCACCAAATGTTTCTTTTGCTAACTCCAGGTCCGACTCCTCTTGTAACTTCTTTAGTCGTAGTTTGTCTGCTAACTGTTCTTCTGGTGTGAGCTCTTTATGCTCCTCTGGTGCCTCTAACTGCAGTAAAAAACGTACAGAGGGAGAGCGTTATATTCCTCACCCACGAGCAGAGCTGGGCCAAGAAACCGTGGTTACTCCAGTGCCACTGGACCAGCTCACCTCTGCCCAAAGTCACTGCACCTCAAGCATGTACAAACCCGACCCCCCCCGCACGGCGTAACGCCGCCACCCTGGTAAATAAATTGCTCATTTTACAAGAAGCAGGACAAAACACCCCAGTTCTAAGTTTCACAACTGCCTGTTTTATCATGCGGTGCGTACAAAGGAGCCAGCACTAAGCACCACTTCAGTAACCTGGTTAAATCACAGGGAAATTAAAGCCATCATCCCCCAGATATTATCACGGCAAGACTTAATTTTGTTTTATCAGAATAGTCAAGATCTTTACAGGTCTCGTTCAGCCTCAAAAAAAAAAGAAAAAAATAATCAGTCTTGCCCTCTAACTTTTATGAGACCCGGAAGAAAAGGAGTTACCCTTTTTTTGAGCTCCTCTTGCTTTTTCTTCTGTAGCTTTTCTTTTTCTTTTATTTTTTCTGCTATTTTCTTTTTTTCTGAAACCTTCGGTTCTGTAAAACATTGAACAATACAGCTCTCAAGAGGTCTACTGATTATTTTTTTTCCAGCAACTACAGAAACACCAATGAAAGACAAAGCCACGGAGCTCCATCACAGGGACCTGAACTCGGAGAGAGTTAAAAGACACGCTTTGTCAAAACCAAACTGGCCCCTGTTTGGGCAGTGGGTTTGATTCTTCAGATCCCCCCCAGACAAAGCCGGTGTCTGCTCTGACGCCACACACAGAGCTGTGTATTGCTTTTAAGGCTCACCTTGTTTTACCTCTGTTTCCTTTACTTCCTCCTCTTCCTCCTCATCATCCCAGTTATCCTACAAAATAAGTTTTAATTACGATTCTTTTAAAGACACTTCCTACTTGTTTAGGTAACAAATACAATGAACAGGAGCTTACACACCACTGTGTCAGCGCTCACCCATCCACTGACCGTACCGTTGGCGGGAGGAAGCCGTGGGAGCTGCACAAGGGCACGGCTTTGGGGATGCTCAGGACCAGTCCTTACCGTGAAAGAGGCCACTTTTATTCAAGGAACCAGAAAGCTCAGGTCAATGTACTTACACCAGCAAAATCATGAACAGTGAAATCAATAAATTGGGTGACACTGTTTTAAACCAGAGCACGCTGTGACCATCACCAAGAGGCCCGCTGTCCCCCCCAGGGGAGCGACACCGGCGTGTCCCTCTCCCCTCTGCTGGGACACGCGTTCCAGGGGGTGTCCCTGGAACCAGGGGACACGGGGGACACTCACCCGCACACGGCAGCTGGGGCTGCGCTGTCGGAGCAGAGACACCTGCACTGAGCAGCCAGAGGAGAACGTGAGGGGCCCAGCTTTGGGCAGGAATACCAACTTTTAACAGCCACAACATCCCATTTTGGACCAGTTTTAGACCGGCGGGTACTGCTTTTTAAATAAGCAAAGGAGCTATCAAAGGACTCTTCCCACAAACAAATCACTTAAACATTCTCCAACAGCCGTCAGGTTCTTGAGTGTGTTTTCCAACAGGCTGAGTGGGGGTGTTTGTGGTGACCCTGCCTCCAGCGTTCACCTCCAGCAAGGTCAAGACTCCCGCTGGTCCCGCACCCAGGCGGATGATCCCTGCTCCAAAACGCTGCATGAGGTTCACCCGAGTACGGAGGAAGCATCGTTTCCTGCAGCGCTGACCCAGGGATGTACCCACAGACCCTGCCAGCAGCGATTCCGCAGCTTCTTCCCGACAGTTCCCCGGGGAAGGGCTCTGGGAACGTCTGTTCTTCTCCCAGTGCCCCTCCCAAGGCAAGCGAATGGCCCCCACGTGGAAATCAATGCTCTAGAAGGGATCCGAAGTTACACGCCGGGTACCACACGCCAGAAGTCAAAGCCAACAAATCTCACAGGAATCTAATTTTAGTTACCTGATTCAACTCGACTCACAAGCTTAAGAGAGTACATTTGACAAGACCTAGTTTGCACAAAAATCACACGCCCTGTCAGTTCAGCATGGCAGGTAAGCTTAAGAACCCTAAATCCTGAATTTTGTGATTTCCACCTCACAAGTCACGCAAGCTATTTATTAATTTCTAAGGATTGCTCCTGGCACGGCAAAATAAAAGACACTGGCAGAACTGGGTATTTCACTGCAATGTGCTGATCCAAGCAGGGAAGACACCGAGCTCCTCTCCCAGCTCACTCACGTTAATTGGCACTTGTGAGGGCTTCAGCTTCCCTTCCACATTCCAAGGAGCTGACTTGAATTTGGAGCAGCATTATTTTAGCTCATATCTAATTAAGAGTTTGCTACACCCACTTCTTAAATAGCTCTTTTCATGACTGCTGTACATAGCTCAGTACCTTTTCCCTTGCCCTGACCTTCACAGATTTTAAAATCGGTATTTTACGGGGGGGGCAGGCTGTCCGTGAGGGAAAGGTGCTCGAGGGATTAAAGGGAACCACTGCATGTGGTCGGTACGCGTGGGAGACTTAACAGAGGGTATGTGGGCAAGAGCTTCCCCACGACGACAGACACGCTCCGTCCGCGCAGCCAACCACGTCCCTGCCCGCGCGGGGATGGTGACGGTGACGATGGCAGCTCCAGCCCGGGACGCCGGGATGATGCAGCACCGCAGAAATAGCAGACCCTCTGGAGGGCAGCGACCGCCCGGCCCAACCTCCCCTGAGCTCTTGGGTGCAATTTAAGATCTCGGCTTTATCCGAAGGGACCGTCGACTGCCGGGATCCTGCCTGCAGCCCCCCCGGCAGAACAGCGCTGCTGGGACAGGGGACACCAGCTCAGAGCCACCGGAGGAACACGCCTGGGAGGGCAACCCGCCAGACACCACCATCTGAGGAGTCACCACAACCTGCCGTGCGAAGATACGTGGGTCTCCCCGCTACGCTGAATGCTGCCTCGCTCCTCTCCAAGATTGTTTTTGTTTTTAAACACCAACAGAACATGAATAATATACTGGGCAGGCTTTTTTTTTTTTTTAATCTCAGGATAGGGAGGGTGCATCCAAATATACACCTGCTTCTCTGTTTTATAGATTCCAGTGAACTCTCTGGGAGGAAAACAAACCTGCTTTGGTGTTGTATCTTCACACTGATACTAAGTAATTCAATATAAAACTCAAAGACATCCGCTGAAGTAGCTTAAAACTTTGAAGTATTTCAACAATACTCATTTACACACACTTATCTAGAATAGAACTACTGAAAACATCTCCCATTTCATGTAAACAAACCCTTGGTGAGAGCAGCTCTCTTGCAACTTCATAGGCCTCATCAGAAGTACCTTAAACATACAATAATACACGTTATTGCCCCAAACCCAGAAGAGGTGACCAGAAGCTGAGCAGTACTCCAGCAGTGAGAGTCCCAGCTGAACCCCAGTGCTCCCCGTCTAAGAGAAATGACTGCACCGTGACAGAGGCCGTCGCCTGGATGAAAACAGCACATTTCCCAGTTTTGGCTTTGTTAAGCACAGAATTGCCCAAGAGTAAATAGCTGAAAATTCCTTGGCAGGAGGCCTGTCTTCTGGGAAACGTGTGTGCTGGGTAACCCCGGAGAGCAGATTTGTTACTGATGAAGACACTAATTTTAAATCCAGGGAAGTTAAAGTTTCCTCAACAGTTATTTTAAGTTCATTACTAAAAAATCTTCCAAAATAAACTCCAGAATCTGAATACATAAAACACATGCCAAGGTGTGAAATGCCAGCCTGAAGACAAACTCATGGTCAGAAACCCCTTTGTTCTATTTTAGACCATGTCATTTTCCTTACGTGGGTACTTCCCCGAGGTGGACCCTGGCAAACAAGGTTCCTACAGCCAAAGCAACCACCTCCCAGGCTCAGTTCTGTGATCTCTGGTGTTTATACAAGAAGAGCAAATCAAAGTAAAGTAAAACAGCTTTTTTTTTGTTGCTGGACCAATCCTTCTCCCTAGGTGCAGCTCCAGCACCAAAACCATAACCCCTCAGAACGAGTTCAGTAGCTGCATTCTTACTCCGGGTGGGAAAATGTTCCTTTGTGAAAACGGCCATGGAAAACACCGGTGTCTTCAAGAGAATAACACTTTAGAGTCCGGTTCTCCTGGACACATTCTATCAGAGCATAAAAGCTTCTCACTTCCAAAGAAAGGAGGAAAAACAAGCCTCAAAGAGACAACCGAGTCCGAGATATGTGTATATATACACATATATAAACTATACATATACACACATGTAATGCTACATTCTAACCACGCTCCTTACAAATGACTGCAGTTACTGTATTACAGAGATACCTTTATTTTGCCTGCTGTAATGTGGCACCTGCGATAACTACAATAACCCTACGATAACTATAGGGTGTGGGTGTTAGTAAATTAAAGAAAGTAAATGGACAGGCTAAAACTTAAAAAACAAAAAGTTGAACAAATTTTTGTAAGGGTGGATGAACTACCTGTTTTGTACTGTTTATGGAAAGAATGCCACCCTAAGCTCCAAGGACAACTGTGCTGGTGTTTTCCCGAGATTCTGGTAACAGAGTCAACGGCCTAAAGAACAACCCCAAGAGGAGTCCTGTCCCAGGGACAGCGATGCTCTGCTTCAGAAACCTTCATCCTTGTCACCGTGCTGCAGTGACCAAGTCACCTCGTGAGATTGTCGATAACAATACCTCAGCAGCTGGATTTGAAACATACAGGTCTTTTTCAATTGACTTATCTCCATTCCTTACACTCATCACACACGTTCCCTGGGATAATTTTGCTTACGGTCCGCATTGACGTGGAGCAAACAGAGGCTTCTGTGGCACCCACCGCTCAGACCCCCCGGCTTGTAAGGGACAGCTGGAAGTAGGAGAAAAAAGCTTTTGAGGAAGCTCTGCTTTCATAAGGATCAGAAATGAATATCTGCATGTTTTAATACTGATTCCACTCTTTGAAACACAGTAAAAATCCACTTTGAATAGTGCCTTAAGTGAACTTAATTTTAAGTGACGTGGGCATTACCAAATCTGAAACTGCACAGCGAGGCCGCTGCGCTTTCCAGCCGTGACGGTGGGGCTGGGGGGTAAGAGGGTGTGTGAAGTAGGAAAAAGAGGTGGAAAAGACACGCTGCCACGGCACGGAAGTTTGTGGTCAAGAGCAGAAGCACAAATACAGCACTGCTTTCATTAAATCCAATCCTAATGTCTTGCCCAGCACACCATACTCAACACCACGAATCTGAAGGGCTACGGGAAGCAAGGGGAAACTAGCCGGTCCCAGAGAAGCACCCACAGGGTTGGCAAGCAGCTGGGAAGCAGCAGGTGGATCCCACGGAGAACGGGAGACGCCTCTTGAGGCCTGAAAAGCGTCTCTCTGTCTGTCTTTTCCTGCCGTGGAAGTCCCAACAGCGCAGGAACGAAAGGGCTGGCAGAACCGCCCGCTGGGAGCGGGGCCCGCGGGGCACGGGGACTCCTCTCCCGCTTGACGTTTTGACTTGTCATCCGTCACCCACCGCTGCCCTTCGGGGGCACCGACACCCCGGAGTCCTTCCCGCACAGGCCCGGGCCGCCCCGCCGCTCCCCCCCGCGCCCCGGGCCAGCGCCTCACCGCCGGAGAGACGCGTGAACGCGGCCGGCCCGACGAGTCCGACCCACCCGGCGGGAGGTTTCCTCACCCGCCGCCCGGGCCGGGCCGCGCCGCCTCGGGCCCGCGTCCCCCGCACACGCGGCACCATATGGCAGCGGCCTGCGGCGGGCCCGGCCCGCTCCCCCCCGACCCCGGCCCGCGGCCTGACAGCGGGGCCGGCCCCGGGGCCACCCCCGCGCCGCGAAGGCCCGGCGAGGGCCCGCTCGGCCGCACCTTCACGTCGTCCTCCTCATCCTCGCCGGCCCAGCGGTCCCCGGCCACTCCCGGCACCAGCCGCTTCGCCACCGGCTCCACCACCTCGAAGCTGTCGGCGTCTGTGGGGGAGAGGAGAGCGGGTGAAGGAACGCGGCGGAGGGGCGGGCGGGGGGCGCCGGCGGGGCGCGGCGACCGCCACCTACCCCACGAATCCGCCGCCTCCGCCGCCATCTTCCTCGCCGCGCCGCCGGCGCTCGCAGCAGGCACGGTGAGGCGCCCGCCCCAGAGCGGCCCCAGCCAGCGCCGCGCGCGGGGCACGCCGGGACGGCGGCGGACTGCCGGGGCCGCGCCCCGCCCCGCCCTCCCCGAGCCCCGCCCGGCGCGGGGCGGGCCCTGGGGGGCGGCGGGCGCCGTGACGGGCCCTGAGGGAGGCGGCGGCGGTTCCCCGCACGGGCGGCGGCACCGGCCGCCTCCTCCGCGCTCCCCTCGCCGGGTCGGGCCCCCTCAGGCGCGGTGCTCTCCCCGAGGGGAGGGCCCCATCCCCGCCGCGCTATCGGGGGGCGGCAGCCGCGGCCTGAGGGGAGCCGCCGCCGCCTGGCGGGACAGATAGGCCGAGGGGTGAGCTCCCGGGACGGGGCCGGCGGCTCGGTCAGAGCTCCCGGGTGGTTTCTGCCACTGCGGCTCCGCCTGTCCCCGCGAGGGGAATAGAGAGGGGCGAGTCTGGGGCTACAGCCGTTGCCGGACCCGCGGCGCTGGTCCATCGCCCTCTGAAGAAGAGGGAGGAAAGAAGCCGAGTGACCGCAGGGACGCTGAGGGGATCATAACCCAGCTGTGCTCGGCGCCTGCTGCTTCCAACACACCGGCGGGGCTGAAGCGGCCCCAGCTCGTACCCGCGGAACCACTCTCCAGGAGGAAGCTGGCGACTTTTGAGCACTGTGACCGTGTTGTATGAAGAGCCTGGGGAGTCAGCTGGGAGCCCCCCTGGAAATGCATTGCACAAGTAACTTAATGGAATGATTACATGGCTGAGTGGGGCGGGGGGGGAAATAGAAAGAAAGAATAGTTGAAGCCTTGATTTCTGAAAGTTGCAATGAGGTGTCTCCTAATCCCCTAAATAATAGGTTAAGCGTACAGTAAAGGCAGGTTAAGACTTAGTCATTTCCCAGCTCTCAGGAAATGAAATGCAGGAGGAATCGCGGGCGGGCGATGGCAGCAGCGCTGCTGGTGAGGCTGCCAGCCAGAGTTTATCCCCGACGCTGTTCAGGGTGTGATTTCTAGCTCAGGTCCCCGAGGGATGGTTGCCTTGTGACCACCAGAGGAGTACGGGCGAGTCCTTGCCTAAAAGCTTCGAAGGCAGTAGCTGACCTTGCCCAAAGGGAGCAGGAGTGTAAAGATCACCCAGGAGAAGGAAGGGACCACAACGACAGCGCTCGCTCATCAGGCTGCAGCCAGGCTGGGGGCACGGAAAGGCTGTAGCCCCAGGACACAAACCCAACTGCAAGTCCTCACTCTTCTCCAGCCTCCTCCGACCGAGTCCAGGAACGTTTTATTTGGAAACTCAGACCCCTCTTGTCCCTTTAGGTGGCTCTGCCCAGAGCTGGGGAGAGAGACTATGGTGACTCCCCTGCGCTGGTTAGTCAGGGGTGAGCAAACCTCCGTCACAGACCTGGTGATGTTTGATGCTCCACCTTGTTTGGATGCTGCTGATGGAGCAGGTTGGAGGAGGAGGAGACCTTCATCTCGGGATGAAACACCAAAACCGTGATGCACCTGGGGGCTACAGACCAGCCTCCCTCCCCCCCGGGCCTCCTCCAGCCCGGCTTGTCAGTGGTGGTTCCTCCCACCTGGGCAGATAACATCAAACCCTAACAGCTGGAAACATTCCCTGCATCCAGGGCACTTCACTGCCACCTCCCGACTGATGTCTGTGAGGATCTGAGCAATTAAGTGGAAAAGGAAAATATATTTTCTCTGAAAATAATACATTTAGAAGAAAACGTCTTTCACATAAGGAGGGAATGATATATGATACTATGATATATGTTTGCTAGAAAAAAAAAATTACTTCCAAATTTACCATCCTTTTTTTTGTTGTTGTTACCCGTTTGCCAGGCAATATAAATAACAACAGAGACACAACTAGAGATCAAACAGTGTCCTAAGTTCCATCCTCACCAAGTCTCTGCAGAGCTTCATAGGCTCAGTGTGTGGCAAGGATAATTACGGAACCGCCAAGAACTGTGCGACGGCTGGGAACATGTTAATTAGAAAAATACTATGTATTTACACAGTGCATTTAAAGTAATTTAAACATTTGGATTAAAACAGCAAAGAATTATTCCCATTGTACAGATGAGGAAATTAAGGCACAAAGGAGAAAAAAAGCAGCTCAGCTGAGCTGTGAGTCAGAGAACTCCTGCCTTTCTTTTTGGAGAAATCTAAAGGTTTCTACTTAGAAGAAACAAATAAAAATGAGTTAGATCGGGCCTTGTGGTCATTTTACAAAAGACACCTGTGGAATGTGTAGCATGTACTGAAAATCAAAGCAAGACCATCTTAAAAATCTTGCTGTGACAATTTTAGTACAGAAACCGCCTCTATTTTTTCTCCTGTTTGGCCTCCAGTATCCTTAGCTTTTAAAACACATCCCCAACACTTCTCTTCCTTCCCTTTTAAAGGCTGAAAAGTGTTGTGAGAAATGTCTTCCTTCACAGAAAGCAGTCTTCCATGGAGGACGATACCAGCTAAAAATCATGAAAACAGTAGCCAGAGTGCAATATTTAATATAAATCTTTATGGTTCTATGTACTAGAAATGATTGCAGAAGAAACACAGATGTGTAGAACACGAGTTCTCTTCCAATCGTATGATACAAGACTCAGCCTATCAGTACAATGACATTTTTGCAAGTATCAAAAAAATAAAGCAAACCAGTATTACATTACACCGTCAAGACAACCCAAACAGTGATGTGCCTCACAAAATCTGTACAAGTTACTCTTCAGCAGACGGTCCTTGCTTGCTGCCAAACAACAACGCTCGCTGCTGATGGTTTGGGGTTGGTTTTTTATATTTTTTAATATTTTTTTTACAAAATGCTGACTACTAGCTAAGCAAGCGATGCCCCTGTGCTACTTGTCCTCAGCCACTTATCAACTTGTTTAGGATTTAAGTATCAAGAACCCAAGATGCAAATGTGAAATGAGGTGGGTTTGGTGCAACCACATCTTTAAGAGCAGTCCTTTAGGTCGTCAAGACACACGCAGTGACACCCTTCTCCAGCTGAAGGAATTTAACACAACCGGTATTTTTTCCAGAAAAACTGTGTTCCCGTGAACCTTCGCTCAGCTCCCGCTCCCCAGAGCTGTACCCGCAGCCCTGTCCTCTGTCTCGGGTAGATTCCAGCAGCGGTTCCCCAGGTGGCAGACGAGCACCGGCGCTGCCCAAGGCAGCGGGTGACAAAGGTGACCCCGGAGGGAAGGAGAAGAGAGGGGCTGCCAGCATTCCATCACTCCATCAGCCCGCTGGCTGGGAACGCTGCTGCCATCCCAGGTTTTCCTGGCAGTCTGCACATCCCAACTTCAGACTATTCACGGAATGGATTTTAAACTCCCTTTTAACTCCAATCCTCAAGACAATGTTTTTGCCTGAAGATTGCGATGAAAGATCGTGGATGAACGACTTCTCCCGGGAAGAGCCGTTTGTCTCCCCACGCCCAAGACACTGACCTCGCTCTCGGGAGGCACGGGCCGTGACGGGGGTGTGCTGCGTCTGACACTCACCCCCTCGCCTGCGGGACTGCGGCTGCTTTAATTTTTCTTTGTATCCGTCTTTGATAATGAGTTTAAAGAAGTTTATGGCACGAACCCTGGAACTGGCATGACGGCAGGTCACAGGTACCATCTCTCCTCTTTGTCACAGACACCCATACAAGTCCTTTCACCAGAAAAGCGCTGCCTGTTTCACTAACGTTCTGCTCGCGGTGGAAGACGTTATTTTAATAAAGAGTGATTAGTTTCTCTTGGCACCTGCCGGAACAAACCCATCCAGCTGAGCTGTCTCATACAGTAGGCAGTGTCCACTTTTTAAACAGAGAGGTGGTGGTGAATGTTGACGTTCTGGCCTCGACTTCTTGAATTCTACGAAGTTACAACGCAGCGATCTGTACTGGAGTCATTACAACTATGCATTCATTTCACACGGAAATCTTAGCTTTGCAAAGGGGTGCTCTCCCAGAGGAAGGTCACGGAGCACAGCGAGGGAGGGAAGAAGGCACCAGTAACTTTTCTAATTCCCCACTCTTGGGCGTACTCAGTGCTACTCCAGCACGGGAGGCACAGCAAGGGTGACACGACTGGTTCAGCAGCCACAATTCCCTGTGATACAGGGCCTTGCCTTCGTTTTCATATAAATTGTGCAGTTATGAACCTCATCTTCTACTTTACTGTACTAAGGAGTTGGTTTAGACAAAGAATAAGGGGTAGGATTTGCAATGTGATGCTGTAAGGAAGCCAGAACCAGAAGGGAAAATAAAGGAATATGGGTGTTTACTCAGAGTCACACTGTTGCTGTGTTTCTGGACAGCTTTCCCTACCCACCAAACAAGCTCTGCCGTTGGAGGTGACTTCAGAAGGACCCACGGTCGTTCTGCTGTTGGTGGAGAAGCTGATGAGATTTCCACCCACTCCACCTTCTCCTCATCCGTTCCCTTCCTGGTCCCTCTCCCCATGGGGGCTCAGTGCTTTTTCAGCTGCACCAGTCCAGCCAGTACTACCAGTGTGGGAAAGCACTGAGTCTGGGGAGGGGGGACGTTGTGCTACCCAAAGGACACTGGCTCCTCGCAGCCAGCGAGACCAAACTGCTCCCACCACCGACCCAGCCCCGCGACCTGTTCCCCTCAGCTCACATACCTCCTCAGCTTTGGTAACGCTTGGAAGGGCTTTGTTTAAAGAAGATCTGGCTCCTTCGCAGGCCTTTGGCTGATCCCGCTCTCGGCTGGGGGAGACTTTTTAATCAGGTCTTGAAACAGTCAGGCTATCTGATACATTTCAAAAGTAATGAAAAAATGCTTTCCCACATAGATGGAAAGTGAAATGAATCAGAAGGTGGAGAGGAAGGCAACAACAACAAGGTGAAGGCTGCTCTGGCTAGATAGCAACTTAAGGGAAAAAAAAAAAAAGACTGAACATGTATTGCCAAAATAAGTATGGAAGACGTTTTGCTGTCAGAACCAAGAGTGCTCCAACCTAGAACAGAATACACATGGACGTGTAAAATTAACACACAATTACCATGATCAAGCAAAAGAGCACAAACGAAATCATTAACAACTTTGGAAATAGGACTTTGTTTTCTAAAAATACATAAAATTGGAATAAATGATGCAGCTTCAAGATTAACTGCTGAAGCTGCGCAGTTCTACATTCAGGACTGAACAGTGATGCACGTGGCTGAGACTCCCCCGTTCTCGGTGTCAGGTTTGGGGGTACAGTTTGATCCGGACTCGTGTCAGAGGAACAGCGGAGTCTCACCCTCTGGACTGATCAGAGGGAAATAAAACCTGATGGATTGTAACTTCGCTTCACGCAAGGACTGTTTATGCCAGGAGTGTTTGACATTTTTAGGAACTTAGATTTTGAAGAAGGTAGACTCATTCTGCAGAGGAAGTTCAGAATGATAAATACCAGACTTGCAGCACATTAAAATATTAACATTTAATATGTTTACTAAGCAGTCTCTGTTACTGCCGCTGTGCATCTATGTAGAGCTAAATCCCTCCATTTACATTTTGATTTCCCTCACTGATCTGATCATCACAACACAGATACAGCTGTAAAGTGCAATGTATGCTTTGGTTTCCTTAACTAAAGAAAGCACTTTTCAAATGGTTTTAGCCAAAGATCGGATCCACGTGGTTAAGGACATTATTTGAACAGATGATCGGCTCTTTTTACAGTCGGAGAAAAGCGATGAACTACTTAACAAAAATCGTTTCATTCTGGTAGAGTAGTGAATTTTAAAGCAGTTCTGTTACGTCAGTTACTTGGAGGAATTTGGAAGAATTCCACATTAACCAAGGATTCACTGTTAAACTAATTAAAAATCTCCGATTTAGATTTACATTTTAAGGAACAACTGAAAAATAGTTGGCAAACCATGTAGCAATTCAAATACAAGCTGACCATTTTCAAAATCTATAAATATTTCCAGAACCATCTTATCGACATAAAACCAGGAAGGCTCGGGGCTGGTTACAGGGTTCACACGTCTGCGCAAAAGCATATATAAAGGTAATGTTATGTACATTTTATTTCAATAAAGACATAAGACAAACAGCGTAAAGATGCCCAGATGCCCTAAAGATAAATACATTTAAAAGATTCTCATTAAAATGAATCTGTAGTATTTCTTTCCTGCAAGCAAAATACCTTTCTTTAAATACAAAAAAAATCAGTATTCTGAATTGCAAATGTTTTCACTTTTTTGCAGAAAATCTGCCATGATGATTTTTTTTTTAATGAATAAAGATTTTCCACAAAACAGGCTTGCTCTACATGCTAAGTTCTTTAAACAGTTCAGTGACACAATGTGCTAACTACATACACAACAGATAATATAGTAAGAAAACACTCAACCTGATGAAAAGTTAAAATCTTCATTAATACACTGGAAAAAGTTGACATAACTCATGCCTTTTAAAATCAAAAATACAAAAATTAAATGTTTTCCTAAAAAGATTTTCCTTATTTTAAGGACTCATTTGAAAATGAAGCTGCATGTAATTTGTACAATAAAATTGTACAAGTAAACAGGTAATATACATAAAAAATTAATTGACATACTTCTCAATTATCAGTTGTCCACCTTTAATTTCCAATACTGTACTTTCTTAACAAGCATACAAAATATCGAACTTCTCTTTAGAAAAAGTGCCGTTCTGTGACATCTTTTACACAAAAACAGTCTGAGCCTGGGGCGCGTTAATGCAGTCGAGAGGCAAAGCGTCCTCACTTTTACAAATTATCCCTTCCATAAAAAGCCTCCCGAAAAGGAGATTACACCCCGTTATAAAAATATCGACCTCTGTAGTAGCTGCATTAGAGACCCGAGGCTGAGAGACTATTTCCATAGCAAACCAGTATGATAGCAGGCGGCGGGAGCTGTCACGCCGCGGGGACACCGGCAGCAGCACCGGGTGGCACCGCGGCCCCGGCAGCCCCTGCCCAACACCCTACAACACTGAGCCGCTGCGGGACCGGGGGTCTCGCAGGAGAGAGAAGGCAGCAGGAATCGCATCGCACCGAACCTACCGGTGACCAGACTGGTTCTCCTCTGGAGACCTGCACAGCGTCGCCTGAGGTATCCCTTGTCCGTCCGTCTGTGCCACCGCAGGGGATCGGCCATCCAGGGCACGTGCCATCACAATGGTTTAAAATATTCTGAATATTAGTAATTCTTATATTCTTCTTATCTAGCCAGTCTCTTGATTTTGTTTTTGAAAAGATTTCAACTACAGTAGAATATTACAGAAAGAAAATATAAATGCAGGGTTGTTTTTTTTTTTTCTTTCTAAATGAAACTTACATGGACTAAAAACTAGAGAATATCTGGAAACAAATATACAGTATGCAGGCAGACGAAGCAGGAAAACGGCCATCCAACTGTTTAATAAAAAAACTAAGAAAATTTGGCTATTTCCAGAAAAAACTATGAAGCGCCTCAACTAAAAGGAATGCATAATGAAATTCTAATCTAATACAGGTCAAAAATGTAAAAAGGTTATAAACCTTAACAGGAAAAAATAAAACAACTTTTACTGGCCATTCCTGTTGAAATGAGAATCTTAAAAGTAACAGAAAAGTGGCTACAAACCCACTTAGAGCACCGAACAGAGAGAAAATCAGAGTCCATTTTCAATCTCTGTTATATCATAAAATCCTGTGTTTCTACAGGTCAAACTGCTGGTGGCAGAAACAGAATTCTTTATAAACTGCAGATGTCCTGTACATTAAAAAATTTTCCTTGGAGTTGCACTAGTTCTAAAGACTTTTCTGTTCTAGCCTACCTCCCGCGCGGTACTGGATTGTACTGGGTGTGTTCAACCTCCAACATCAAAAGTCTCTTCCTGTAACCCTTGATTATTGTTGGGCACCAAAGATAAGAAAAGCAAGACGGGGTACAAAAATGCAAAATTTCAACAGTAATGGCAATGTTTTGTTTTAGTCCAAAAGGGTCCTGCATTTTCTCCCCCTTCAGGAATCGGACAAAAGGCTTTAATCCGGGGGTAGCAAGTCATGCAAGCGAAATCTGTCTCTGATGTGAGGCCGCACGTCTTCGTTCTGCGGGGGGGAAAAAGGTGCGGGTTTTAGGAGCACACACACAGCCATAAACCAGATTTCAACAGGGTCAAGCTTCTAACACCCGTATTTTACTACAACCAAATATGAGCTGTGACTATCTGTAATTAAGAGACTTCCAGAAATAACTACATTGCTGTTCACAACTATTTAGGAGCACTTCATTTGCATTTTAAGAATAAAGGCACACACATCCCAGCCAACAATAGACATTATTTAACCTAATTGCCTACAGATTCCCAATTTCCTTGTCATTGATGTTACAATTCTCCATTTCTTGATTAAAAGCACAGTTAGAAATAACGAGGTTCTGTCTTTTACTATGTAAATCACTCCTTATGCAAACCTGAATTACTGCCCGGAGTATCCTTTTCAAACCCAGATACACACAGCTCTTAGCAGTCTGAATCTCTGTGACTCAAAACATCTTAAAATACGGGAAAATACTTAAAAGAGGTAACTAATGTTTTTGGGCAGGGGGTGGGGAAGAGCCGATGAAGGAAACACTTACCAGCTCTACAAGTTTCTCCAGAAATGGAATCAATTTTAGAAGTTCGTTGTCATTTTTATCCATGAACCAGCTTTCTATAGGGATTCCATTTGAAAGCTACAGTTAAAAAAAATATAAATATCATCAACATGGGATTTATACTTCATTTATCTAAAAATATGACTTGTGAAATAGCATTTTTGGGAAAAATGTTTCCAAGCTAAAGTTTATTAATATGTATTTCCCCTCTAAAGTTTGCATTGAAATTCATTTCCAAAATATCCCCTTCCTTTGCACACATCGCTACTAAAATCTCCACATCAAAGCTGGAACAGAACCAGCCCTGAGAGCCCTGCTGAGCTGGAAAGCAATGGTATTTTGAATCAATTTCATGTTAAACCCACAGGGATGCTCCCCGTGTACTGGCTGTCCCAGTGTGGGCAAGTTGGGCCCAGTCAGGCAGGTCTGGGTTTTTTTTTTGCTTCTCTCCTGCAGGAGAGACGTCCCAGATCTCACTGGGGACCTCCGCCTGTGTGATCACAGAATCACACGGGGCTGGAAGGGACCTCTGGAAACCATCCAGTCCAACTCCCTGCCAGAGCAGGTCCACCCAGAGCAGGTCCCACAGGAATGTGTCCAGGGGGTTTGAATGTCTCCAGAGACGGAGACTCCACCATCTCCCTGGGCAGCCTCTGCCAGGGCTCTGCCACCCTCACAGCAAAGAAGTTCCTCCTCTTATGTTCAAGTTTGTGCCCATTTCTTCTTGTCCTGTCCCTGGGCACCACTGAGAAAAGTCTGGCCCCATCCTCCTGACACCCACCCTTTACGTATTTATAGGTGTTGATCAGATCCCCCCTCAGCCTTCTCTTCTCCAGACTAAAAAGCCCCAAGTCCCTCAGCCTTTCCTTGTAAGAGAGATGCTCCAGGCCCCTCAGCATCTTTGTAGCCTCTGCTGTCCCCTCTCCAGCTGTTCCCTGTCCTTCTGGAACTGGGGAGCCCAGAACTGGACACAGTATTCCATGGGACTGACTGGGATGGTTACACACCGTGCTTCTGGGGAAAGCTAAATCACAGGGTGAACTTTACCAGGTTTAAGCATAAGCCACTTTCACAGTCGTGTGTCATTTCAACCAGCGATTCATCCTTAAACATAACTGGCTTTAACTAACTAAACCCACAGCAAAGTTAGCAAATGGGGGGTTCTTCAGGAAAGCTGCGTGAGGAGGGAAAGTGCCTGGGTAAGGGCCTGCTCATGGGAGAAGTCACTTAATTTGCACTTGACCAGCTCTTCACAGAAAGAGAAAACGACCCTGAGTGATTGAGCAACCTGGTCTGGAGGGAGATGTCCCTGCCCAGGGCAGGGGGTGGGAACTCAATGATCTTTAAGGTCCCTTCCAACTCTAACCATTCTGTGATTTGTTAGAGTTTGGTTTCTAAATTTAAATACAAATTTCAGCACAACACTTGCTAAGTGCAATCAAAGAGTAGTGTTTGGCTGTCTCCCTTCAGGAGGGTTTTTGCCGTCCCCGAGAGCCCGCTGACGCCCACCATCCTTACCTGATAAGCAAAGGCTTGCGGTGAATTGTCAATGATGATCGTTTTTGAAAGATCTCTACCAAGAATGTTTAAATCCTTTATGTAATTTCCTTGTACACAAACACAATGCTCACGGAAAAGTCGATGCCTGCGATTAAAGTAAAATACTAATTAATGAGGCAAATGACATTGTCGGCATTGCACAGAGGAAAAGAAGAGTTAACTTTGCCAAATGTTACCCAGTTCTTTTCTCTTCTGATCTACTTTGCTGCTCTTAAAGTACTGATCCCCTTTTCCCATTCTCTCGTGAGCTTTTTACTGGTAGAAGTACAAGTGAATCTAGTTCTGCGGGAGGTTGGTTGTATTTAAACAGAAAAGCTCAACTTGGATGTTTCAACTGTGTGTCCATGAGCTCTTTCTAACCCTTTTTGCAGACGGGTCGACAAAGGGACCCGTGAATCCCCAATGATTTTGCAGGGCCCCAGGATCAGCGGGGAGTCCTGCACAGGAGCCGGTTTATTGGGGTTTATTATCGCTCAGTTTTGTTCCAGCCTGTCCAGCACCCGCCGCCTGCTGGAACAGAAAGGAGCAGGAGAAATGTTGGTTTTTTCACGTTACCCCTGTCTGCAATTAACCTATTTCAGTTATTAGAGCTTGAAAAAAGCCTCCAGGCCAAAACATTCCATCAACTTCTTCCTTTCCAATTAGTCTACTCCCTTTTAATATGACACAAGAAATACATAGAAAGTGGATGGAGAGACTAAAAGGACTCAGATTAAAAAAATATATCAGGAATAAAACTGAAATTTCATGGAATATCAATGTAATTATAATTTAAAAATAAATTGTAAACTAGACAGATTTTGCATTTGACAGTGGTTTTACAATGCAGTTTCTTTAAGGTTGCTTATCTTTTTAAAGGAAGTTTTTAGAAGCTGCACACAGTGTGCTTCATTTCATCAAGGGGTTGAGTTCCTGATGTTGCTATGGAGGAAAATAAGCTGATGCCTCAGCAGCAAATGAATTTATATATAGATCCTGAGTCACACGTGTGGAGTCCTGACACGTCTCCCTTTCGGGCTGATGTCAAAGCCAGCCGTGCTCGGTGGCAGCCTGGCAGTGCCACACGAATCACAACCACCTCGTGCCTCACACCAAGCTTTCTGCAAGTTCTTAGAATACTGTGTGGCTCTGTACTTTATTAGCTTTTTCCTAACACAGTTAAAACTGAAGTCCTGAGTCACAGATGTGAGGATCTTGGAGAGGGGTGTGTAAGGCCAGGGCTGCACACTCGGACCCATCTGCTGCAAGTGCAAACATCTCCCTGGTTCCTGCTCCCCCCTGACTGCGGGATTTCGGTGACTAAAAGGATTTGAAACTCTGGTTTTCTTTGCCTGCTCAAAATGCAGTGGCACATTTACCAAAACCAAGCGAGGCTTCTATTGTGCGCTCCATAAAAACAAGCCGTAAGATGACTCTTCCTGGATGAAAACTAGTGAGCAGTTTATTTTCACACTCTTAAGGGAAATGAGTTCCGATGTGCCTGAACCTCCCAGTGAAAGCAGCAGATGCAACCACCGGCTCAGGCCAAATGGGAATTTTATTATGTGTGTAAAGAGAATCAAGTTTTCAGTGAAGAATCTGACAATAAAATGTCACAGAGCAGTGCTTTGCCAGTGATGGCCCAGGCAGAGAGCTTACACAGCTCCGACTCTACTCAAGCCCAGTCATTGACTTCCCTTCCCTGGGACACCCTGCAGAGCGGAATCCCTGGGAACACCCCTCTTGTGTTTCAGCATTCCGTGTAACAGCCCACCTTCTGCATGAGCATCACAGAGAGAACCTCACACGGCAGGATTTCCTTATGCCTTAAGGAACTGCTGGTGAGAAATGCCATCACCTCCAAACACTGCTCAGGGTTCAGAAGAGAAATGAAAAACCAAACCAGATCTACTGTAAAACCCACAAATTATTTTGTGATTGAGTAAGAAATAAAACCATGCTCATTGTAAAGATAACTATACACTTTGTGGTTTATAAATAAAGTTTGAATAGTTTAAAAGTAATCTCCGTTCATTTTCTTATTTGTAAGGTGTACCCCAAAGCAGCTCAAACACGGTTTTGAGCCCCAGGAGGCCATTCCCGTGAGCGAGGGGGGCAGGTTTGGCCACGGAGGGCAATGTAAAGCTCTCCGGGTTTATCTTATTGCCAAGGCAAAAATCAAAACGTTCATTTCATTTGTCTCTCACTCTAAGACCAGACAAAACCACAAAGAATCAGTTGAGTGACACACTGCAGTAACGAACGTGCCACAATCACCCCTGCAGCACATTTGTTAGGGAAGAGCAGTCAGTTTGTTACGACAGGTACAGTCACAGTGCTCTGCTTTTACCTGACCAGTTGCTTTTTAGGGTCTAGTATGTTCAATAACTTGTCTGCATACACCTTCTTAGAAGCGGTAAAAAGAATGATCTATGGATTAAAGGGGAAAAAGCAATTATTTTAGATATAAGTGTGTGAATATAATTTAACAATGAAATTCAAAGGTAGTGTCTAATTGTTTTTACCTCATAAATCTGAGACATACGTTCCAGGAATTCTCGGAAGAATGGCCTTAACCGGACATAAACCTGAAGCAAAGATGAACTTTTGTTAAAAAGATTCAGAATACTTCAGCTGCGCTTCTAAGTATCAGTTTGTAAAGACTAGGGCAAAATGAGCATTATGAACAGAGGAAGCAGCAAATATTAACTTCCTCCAGAATAACAACACAATTAAAACACCATTAAATTAGCTTGCAGCCTAAGCAGCTGTAAGTGTAAGTCTAAGATGATAAAATTGGGCTTAACGATGTTCCTGGAAAATTTGATGGAATTAGAAATAATTTCAATTAAAATACAAAAGTTTCTATAGCCAATCGCTATAGAAAAAAATGACTAAACATTTTGAATCAGCTTTCACCAGCTGGGCAGCATCAGCTCAGTAACGAGACAATGTGTGCCAGCACATGAACTGCATAATCTTCTTAATAACCTTCCTTCTTCCACTAAGAATTACACGTTGAATATGGGGGTGTCAGAAGTGATTTGGAAAAAAAAAACAAAAAAAAACCAAAACCAAAAAAGAGGTTTCAGCTGTTTCCAAATTTCCATAAATTCAAATTCCACCAGCACAGAAGTGCACAAAGATGTAAATTATTCCCTGTAAAACATCAGACTCAGGAGAAGAGATACCAATTTAGAAGAGTTCTGCATCTCTCTCTGATTTACCCCAGAATACCAGACTCAGGCTCACATGGAGGTATCTATATACATTATAACTGGGGCAATGGCCAGCACCAGAACCCCCCAAGCCCTGCTCTATTCCTGAGGCACAATGGGCACATTTCTATGTGAAACCTCTGTTTGGTGGCCCAGGGTGAGGGGTCTGGCACCAATCTGCACTTCACCTACACCAACAGCGGTGACACTGATGCCAAGGGGGGGAACTGCCAGCCCTACACGCCGCTTACCTTCCCTTGTGGTTCAGGAATTGCCCACATAGAGAATTCCAGGTTTGAGGAAGGAGTTACTGAAATCTCCAGAAAAAGAAGGGAGTGGCCTGAACTTCTCATTGCAACCACAGTAATTTCAGCTTTGTCAATTTTTTTAACAGCTGGTTAGGAACAGGCTTAAATTTACCTTCAAATCACAGTAAATCTTCACAAAGAGTTTGTATTATTGAACTGATTTGTATCAAATTTATATGTGGACACAACCAAGTGCTCATCACACCCTGTTATTTCAATGGCAACAAATTCTAAATTTGCAAAATCAAAATTGTCATTCAATGTCTTCCTTGTTCAAAATACACAGGACTTTAATTATACCCCCAACAAGAGACATGTGTTCCACCCCCGTCCCCCACCCGGAACCGCCATCCTGCCCCAGGTGCCCCCAGCCCTCCCTGAGACAGACACAGAGGGTGCCCGGAGCTGGGTCTTGCCCCAGGACTTCCCAAGGTGAACAAGCCAAACTCATTTTCCTCTGGACCGTGTCATAAGTGACCAAAGAGGAAGATCATCTCCCACCAGGCAGACCTGTGGGAGCATAGCCAGGCACTGCTCTTCAAGGGGCAGAGGTGCAGTTCTAGAAGTTCTACTCAATTAAAATTAAGCCTTCCCAACCTAAGATGAGATTTCTTTGTGGATGCTGCCCAAGATCCACCAAAGCTTCCTGGCTTTCAGTCCCAAAGCTGGATGGCTGTTCTGTTGTTTCTGGGAGACAGAGAGGAGTAGAGTAGAAGAGAGAGCCAGAACTCCCAAGCATTGTTTGCCTCGATCCACCCCAGTAACGGGGTAAAGCACCTGAGTCCCTGCTGGCGACAGTAAGATGGAATTCATCTAACACTCTATTCAATAACCTACCCCTGACCTATGGAGTTCCAGAACACCTTTGAAGGATCACAAAGATCAAAGGGAATTATTCTGTGATAAATCCACACAGATGCATTTGATCTGAAGAAGTGAGTGAAAACATCTGCCTCATGACCAGGGCTGGCTAACACTGGGAAGGTGCCCTGGGAGCGGAGCAGGGAGAGGCGACCTCATCTCTGGGACTTGAAGCCAGAAACAGAAGCAAAATATCTTTACCAAAAAAAAAAGAAAAAAGATAAGTAGCTTATCTTATGAAGAAATTTATCTTATTATGTAAAGTGATCCAAAGAGTACAAAGTCTAAAGTCTACAGTTGAAGAGCTGAACATTTGTTTTTGTTTTCAAGTGAGCTGTAAGATAGCACTTAACAGATACAGTATTTAAGAATAGTTTTGCAAAGACTGTAATTTTACTAAGTCCAAAACTTAAACACTGGCATAATTTAGAGATTTTTTTCAACCAAGAAAACACAAACAAATTCATTGCCTCAAGAGCCTGACATAAGTGAGCCCAGCTTGTACCCATTTCATAGATTTTTTTTCAATTTTTTTCCTTTTTTTTTTTAAACAGAAATCAGTAAGTGACTCATCCAAAGGTTTAAAAATACTATATGTCAGTGCTGGAACCACATGGTAATTTTTAAGTTTGCAGAAACCTGCTCTATACTCAGAAATAGTTCTTCTGCTCTATACTCATTGAATGGTTGTTCTCTTCTGCATAACTCTGGGTAAGTTGGAAGAAGTAACTTACAAACAAGCCCATATTTTTAGAAACCTTTCTTGAAAGCCAGACCATGACTTACTATCACCAAGAAAAGCAGTAACAGAGCTGAGTTCCTGGAGGTGGAACTCGTGCTGGACTCCCAGCGGAGCTCAGCTGTATTTCATAACACACCTTCTACAAGCCAAGTCAACCTGACTCTCCCTGGGACAGTCTCCTACAACAGTCAGTTCTGAAGCAGCTTTTCACCAAGCGCCTGGTTTTCCATCGCACTGGCACTGCACAGCACTGGTGTCAGGCCTTCCGAGGGGTAAGGAAACTGAAATGCTATGAACCCAGCTCATGTTCACAGTATTACTCAGATTTAATGTGAGAAAGGTAAGATACTCAGTAGGAGAATGAGTACTGAGCTGAGTTCCACTCTTTAAGAAATAATTAACAGGCAATTGTCTAATATTTCTGGAAAACCTATAGGGAAGTGATATTTATTTTGATACTAATGGAAAACATCTTCAGAAATGTCTCTTTCACATCTAGCATTGTGGGTTATATTATGCAATAATTTATATATAGTAACTTGCTGACTTCAACTTTGCTCAGACAGCTTAGTGTCTGCCTCTCTGCTGCCAGCTGAAATGACTTCCACAATGAAATACGGAGATGTGAAATTCATACAGGACTGTACCAGAGGTGATGGTCACATTGGTAAGCAGAAAAATAGGTTTTAAATGTCCATTAATTACTATTCATTGACTAAAAATGCTAAGAAAGATATGAAATACCAACAAACTTCTTTTCAACTTTTATCTCAGGAGATTATTTGTCTTTTTGCATATTATACCCTAGTTAAATATGAAATGAATTGTATCCTTAAAATATTTGTCTTTCTTAGAAAGAGGTGACTGGTTTGTCAGTGTCTAGTGTGACATAAAATCAGCAAAACAGAATACAGTGATGAGGAGAGTGCGCTCAAAGACAGCAGCCAACTTTCTGAAGGCTGCAAGAAGCTGTTGTTCCTTGGCAAATCCACGGCAGGCTCCAGAGAGAGCCAAGAGAGAACTTCTCCAGCGCCCCTGGTAACTGCAGTGTATCGAGGGCCACACAGCCTTGTGTACAATACCCTGAAATAAAGCTTCAGAAATGCTGTAAGTCACTCCTTCCATTGACTTTTTCTAAAGGCAAAATCCCAGTTAGATCTCAGCATGAACACACCAGAGAGATCACAGGTTTAGACAGAAAATAGTCAAATCATACTGAGACCTCTTAAGAGAAAGACGGGGGAAAAAAAATGAAGCTTTAGTCTTCCTGATTCTGTTGGCAGTGTCAAGAACCACCAAAGAACTAATTCTAAGGCCCATTCCAAGCTCAGCCTGGAGGAAACTGCAGATGGCTGTCACCAAGTAAGGGAGAAGAGAAATCCATGCTTAAAAAAAAAAATCATTTCAGCTTTTCAGATTCCAAGAGTTTTAATATGAAACAGTGAAGAAAAACATTTTTAAAATCAGGAAAAATACCTGGACAAGTGTTCTTTTAAGGTGCCTGATGACTGGCTCATTCTCCAAAGATACTAGAGTGGGGTCCAATACCGCGCGAACTACATGGTAGGGAAGCTGTTGCTACTCCCAGGTACATCACACAAAAGGACCTGAGAACAACAGCCTGGGTCAGTGCAGCATCTTTGGCAGTTGCTGGAAGAGAGATCTCCTTCCTGTGCTTCCTCCTCTACGGGACAGCATCGTAAAACACACAACTGACACCACCTCCTAAAGCAGCACAAACACCTACCAGTCTCCACAAGACAAGCAAAACTCAGCGAAGTACCCAGCAGAGTCTCTGGGAGAGAAGAGGGAGAACTGGCACTGGCAAAGCCTGTAGCAAGACTAACAAGCAGGACAGAGCTAATTGATGTCAGGCTCTGAAGATGTCTTCTCTATAGAAAGAAAGGATGAAGTTCGTGGATGGGTTTGCCCTGCCCAGGGAAGGAAGCTCCCAGCCTGGGGAAGCTGTTCCTGGGAGAGGACACTGCCTGCGCTGTCAGGGTTCCTGTCCCCACCTGCTGACGAGGAGACAGGCTGCACACACCAGTCACGCTCTGGTGTTTACAAATGGAACCAGTGACCCACGTCACCATGTCCCGGCGGCAATAAACGGTGCTCCACGGGATTTCTGATACAGCACAAGCCACCCTACAAACTCGACACCTGCAGTTTATAACCCTGACCGTTGTTAAAGGCCAGACACTTACTTATCTCTCTGTAAACACGATGATAACAAATACCCGCAGCAAGAACTCCAACGTTAAACATAACAAAGAGGTATGTATTTTTCTAGGCACACCAATTACCTGGTAAATGACATCTTGAAAAAGAACTGGAAAAGTGAGTGCAGCATCTTCTAATTCATTTAGACTACAGTGCACTAGTGTTTCATCCTAGTAAAAAAGAAAAAAAGATATAAGAGAAAGAAAAGATTGTGAAAAAAACGTTGAAAATAGAAGAAGTTTTCTGGATTTTTATGCTCATTTTAAGGTAGGTTTATTTAGTCTGAAAAATTTATTTTTGTGTAAGTGCTGTCAAGATTGAAGATTTCTTAGAATGAATTACACATTTCATTATTCTTGCAGTGTTTGAAAAATTTCCCATAGAATTGTGTGCTAAGGGTATAATTACAGGAAGATACTTTAATTTTGTAGGCAATCCTGCCATTCAGTTCAAACCCGCATCTCTCCGTTTGAGTACTCTCTGCATTCCCACCACCACTGGAAGCCACGCCAACTGATACTGTCCATGATAGAATCATGGTCCTGACATCATTAACGGGGTCTGAAACAACTTTCAAAACAGAGACTAAAAGAAATTCTTATACAGACAAATATATTTTCTATGAATATTTAAGAAAGTAGATTTGTGCCCTGTAAGAATAAGACTGTTCTAAGGATTAAAAGATTCATTCTTGATCAATCCTGACATAAGACATACAAAGCTCAATTTTCCTATTTATTACATCTCATTTTTCCACACTGGATACAGGAAAGCTTTATGGGGACAGATAATTCTTTGTTTGGGATGATAGAAATTGTAATGGTTTTTTTTTTTAACAGGATGTTAAGTTTTCAAAAAATACAGCCAGCATTCTATTCTTGCCACTATTAATTTTCCTTTTGAAATGCAGACTGTCTTTAACTAAAAATACTATGAAAATTGTGTAACATTCAACAAAGCCTTTTTGTTTAAAGCAAGCATTACTGATTTCAGCAACAAACAAAATACACGAAACACTGCATCCCCCCTGCTCTTGGTATGTGTTTATAGAGATATTTACCAAGTCTAGAACTAATGAGAATTCTGGTGTGCTTCTTGTTTTCAGTGGCAGAGCTGGCTTCCTGTTAAGTTGTTCTTCTGTTAGTGGTGGGACGTGTTTGATGAAATAATATCTGAAAAGAATACAGATTGAGCTGTAGAAACGTACATGCATTATTTAACTGGGAATGTTGAAGCCCTACGTAATATTTCAAATATTTAAGGCTGCGCAAGAAATAAGTATTTTAAATTGGAAAAAACCCCACATCGATAAATTTTTTAAGTTAGGAGCCTTTGGAATTCATTACCATAATATAAAAATGTTCCAACTCAAAAAAAAAGCTGTTATCCAATACCCAAAATGATCAATTTAATATTTTTAGTACAAATATTTGCACTTACGGATCAAAGACTTCCCAGTCTTCTTCATAGGTGGCTTCTGCATGAGCTGATGAGTAGCCACTGTCTGGAGATACTGGTGCTAAAATTCAATGAAAATGACCAAAACAAAAAATAAAACAAAAAAACCACAAGAGCTAGTCTTATTAGTGCAGTTTTTAAAAGTGAAACTTGGCACTTTATACACGAGTGCCTTGAACAACAGTGAAAAATGCACCTCCCTTCAGCCCCACACTCTCAGCCCCTGGGTTCATCTGAAGTAGCCCACCCAGCTCCTCGGGAAGCCACCTGAGAGCCACTGAAGTAGCCCCCCCAGCTCTCCCACCTCACATGGACCAGCAGCTCCTCTACTTAGAGGTTAAATTCACCTCCTCGATGAGAGTCCTCAGACCCCCCAGCGCTACCGAACCCCCGATGCTTTGAGGGCCTGGGGAGGATCTGGATAACTTGAGAATTTGATGCTGGCATCCGCAGGGAGGAGAAGCCGAATTTTACGGATGCAATTTTTGTTGAGTCTTTTGAAGAAAATGTGGAAGATTAATGTAGGATCTCTGTGTTTCTCATTCACCTCACCATGTTGTTCTAATATAAGACACCAAAATGTTGCAGATTTCTCTTTGGTGATGGGCAAGCCTGAGGTGTGCATTTTTAATGGGGGGAAGTAGGGCTGGGAAAGGTTCAGTATTAATAAAAATGACCTTCTTCTGGAAGCTTTGTTTTCATTGAAGAAATGGTATGAGGTCAACTGAGTTATAACAGGAATAGATGAGACTTGCCAAAACTGTGTCTTTAGTGCATAAAAGACATTTGTCTATTAAACATAAAAATCACTATTAATAGTGTTTGCATGCCCTAAGCAAATGCGGAATATTAATTGACACAGAACGCAGGTTCTGGGATTTCGCTCAGAGTACAAATTACAAGCAGCTTCAGTACCCGAGTCCGAGGCAAATGCACATCTCGTACCTGTGAGGGGCGGCAGGTCCCGGTCATTCGTTTCCTCCGCTTCTTCCAAGCCGTTGTTGACGGGGGCCCGGACCTGCCCAGCCTGGCTGGTGTAAGCTGCCCCGTTGGTGGATGTGGCGGTGCTTGTCGTGATCTCATCTACCTGCTCCATGTCCAGCTGCTTGACAATTTCCTCAGCTTCAACAGCTTGTCCCGGAGAATCTGATCCTGATGTTCCTGAATGGAGATTTCAGCACACTCCTGGTCATCACCTGTAACCCCTCAGGATGCTCGTCATCAATACTGACTGCACACACAAAGTTTCAGAATAACTGAAGGTGGCTGCAGTCGATCATGTTACAAAAATAAGAACCAAAATGAAGACAATGACAAATGCCTTTACGCTTGGGACAAGGAACTTAATACCAGGTTTGTTTGGGGTTTTTTTTTAATAAAAGGTACACGGCTAGATACTTGTATCTATGAAAGAAACGTTTTAATGCCTAAAAACTTATTGCTTCTTTTACTATTGATCAACCTTCTAAGAATTAAGGAGGCCTTTTACCTGCTAGTAGGAACTCTTGGTCTGTAAATTAGAATTAAAAGCACACTGCCACTCGAAACAGCGTTTTCTTAAAAAAAAAATATCTACGATTCTTGGCTTTTAACACTACCAGCTTTATAAATAATACTCACCATTTTTATTTGCTGGTGAAAAAAAATTGAAAACGGGAGAAAATATGGTTCCCAGTAATGTTGTTCGTGGGGGACTGCCCGTGGTAGGATTATCTTCCAATTTTCCATTTTGCTTTACATGTTGGTTTGTCATTTCGTAACTTGCAGCTTCTGTAAAAGAAAAGTCATGAGGTATAGTACTATGCTTCTGTTCTCCAGTCACATCCTCTCTTTTATTGTTATCATTCTCACTAAAGGAAAGATCCCTCTTGCTCATGGTTCAGCTGGGTTGACAAAAAGATTGGACTAAGTATCTAATTAAAAAGAAAAAAGAAAGAGCTAGCAATTTAGTATCAACATAAAACCAAAATGCCAATTTTAAACACCATCTTAAGAATAACACCTCAAATTAGGAAGCACTCCCTGTTTATAAAAGTATGCTATAGTTTAACAAAGAATAGAAGTTTAAATCCTTTGAATGGGCCTGATGGTGGAAGACAGACTGTAGGATGCTGCACAACTTCCCCAACAAATGGGTGTCAGTGTTGGGGGCACTCCACGAGATGGGAACAGGAGAAAGTGGCTGTGGAACCCCACGGGCTGAACCTCCAAACTGCACACCATCGAGTCCATAGCTGCTTGTTCTCCACATACATACCCACGCACACATATATGCATAAATACAATTATGAAGTAAAATAGTTTGTAGGTGTTATCACAGGGAACAAAGGACAGAATTAAATAAACCTTCACATTACAAACATAACAATTAAGGTTCTCTATAAACATGCATTTACAGTGAAGTACATGCTAGAACTAAAAATTGCCATCTCATGGCTGTGATCCAAGAGGCAGTTCGGAGACTGAAATGAAGCTATTTCCTTCGCAGGAACTGGTCTGTGAGATGCCTGTCCAGATGAAGTAAGCACATGTATTTGAGAGCCCTTTCGTCAGCTGAGCCTGCTGGAGCTGCTCGAGGACTTCACGCTTCCCAAAGTTTCTGTCTAAAATGGGGGCCAGCTGCAGCTCTGTACCTTTGTAACATGGAATATCTTACCCACGAACCTCTATCACTGTGACAGCGCCGTGGGTTCAGTGTGCTCTGGGTGTGTGCCTCACAACACCTCATCTAAGCCAAGTTTCATCTGCACGCATCACATACCCATTCTCTCTCCAGGAGGCAAAAAACCTTAATTAACGTCACAAATACTGGAAAAAGGGGTTTCTCCTAAACCCATGTTGTTATACAGACACCTGACAACCACCAGCCAGGTAATGCTCCCACTCTATAACCTTTCCTCCACTGAAGTCACTCATCGGGAGCTCTATCCTCTACTTTGCTAGTGCCTTTGCAAACCTTGTTGGACTCCGAAATTTCTGTGAGCTCTGCCTTGCTGGCAAACCTGGCAGAAACCAGGGAGTGGAGTCCTAAGCTCTTGGGGGAATGGGGAGTGAGGGAACACGGACAGGCAGCACGATCACTTAAGGCTTGTTTCCTTAGAAAAGAAGTCTAAAAAATGTTTTGTTTTTTTTTAAATTCAGACTTGAAACCACAGCTGATACTTTAACTGTCATTGACCATTTTATCATGTATTAGAGATATTCAAAAAGAAACAATTTTCATGGGGAGGTCAGACTCTGGAAAAGGGCTGTGGAATCTCCATCCTTAGGGATACTCAGAACTTGACTGGACAAGGCTCTTAGTCCAAAGCCAGATCTCCCTTCGAGCTGGATCCACACTGTGAGGGGAGCAGGGCACTGGCCCAGATCACCTTCAGAGGTCCCTTCCAACCTAAATGTTCCTATGATTCCACAACAGAAACCTGTCTGGGTTTGACAAGTGCTTTCCATATCTAAGGACACTTGGTTACTTCCACCAAGGACATGAGTTGGGAAGTCTCATTTCACTTTTTTTTTGTGAGAAAATGACAGAAGAGCTAACTAAAATAAACTTATCATTGGCTTTTTGGAATAATACTTAAGAAAATAAAAGCTAAATTAGTTCCAAAATAGCTGGTCATGATCACATATCCAAATTGTTCTTACAAAGGTAGAATGGGTGTGTCTGAGAAGAAATGTTGGAACTGCTGCTTACAGTCTTAGAAATCTTACTCTGCTACTGTGAGCTCAGCCTGGCTCCCACTGAAGTCAATCCGAAACCCTTAACAGCCTCCCTCACTGACGAGACGTCCTACAGTAATTATTGGCTGTAACACCATGGAATCACCATTTCACTGCAACAACCTAAGATTAGAATATTTACAAACCTCCATTCATTTGACTTTTCCGCCGTACTCGAGAGATCTGTTTATTAGGCTTTTCTCCTGTCTGAGGTGTGGATGTAATCAAGTTGTTATCGATATCCCGTTCAATTCTACTTCTTTTTGCAGGATTTTCTCTTTCTTCCTTAAAACAGAAAAGGGGAGAAAAAGAAACATACTGAATAGTGCCTCCTTCCCCGCTGAATACCACCAGAAAAGGGTAGCTGTTTGGGAAAGTTTCACAAAGATCCATCTATTGTTCCACTCCCAGATGCAGAATTTGTATCTGTCCAGATGGAATTTTAAACTCCTTTAAACTGACACAACTCAAGGTTGAAAAAAGCAAAGTACCGGGAAAGAAAACTGTACTTGGAACTTCTACAGTCGAACAACTGTCTTTAAGTCCTATTTCTCTGCATAGCCAATTTGTAAGTATTTAACTGCTATGGAGTTGGTGAAAAGTAGAGTCAAGGCAAATAAACTATCTGAAACTTGATTTCTCTGCCTGTTAAACGTACAGGAAGGAAAGAGCACAACAGCGTCCCATGTGAAATTCCCAGTGTGGAACCTGCTGCTGCCCCATCCATGTCAGACAGTCCACGGCAAAAGGAGCTGCTGAAATGCTGTAGGCAAGGACTGCGACCCAATGGTTCTTCTTACCTTCAGGGAAATGCCTGTTCTCCCTGTGGCACTTATCAATGATACAGAACCAAACAGTTTTGTATATTTTTCTGTGCATGAATACATGTGTAGGCACACATGTTTAAGACAGGTTTCTTCCCTTTTCCCCAAAGCACCTATTATAATTTAATAAAATAGCAATCTGGTATCTAAAGCATCACCATATAGAGTACATGGAAATGTAAGGTGTGAGACAATGCAAAATAAATGGAACTAAATATCAAAATAAATAACAAGGCCACAGGCCATATAAAAGCTAATTAAAATTTCAATTTTAGAGTCACAGTTTTACCTTTCTGGAGCAGCAGTTTCACACTTTAAAAAGAAAAGAGAAAAACAGTTTGTGTGCTCCAAAAGGAAAAAGTAAATAGATCTTTCAGAAAAATTAAAGCCGATGCTACCAGTACAGTTGGTAAAAGAAATACAAACAACCATGGAAATGCACTGACATCCTTATCAGAAGACAAGTGACCACCACCGATCCCCAGAGCTCCCTACTGGCAAGAGCCTTCACCACCAACCTCGGTTAGAACAACCTAATTACTGCCACTCAGAATTAACGGTAATGTATATACCATAAATCTGTATCACGAGAGCGGGAGGATGGCTCCCTGAGCTGGTAAAAGAACAGTAATGTGTCTCATCTTCTAGGTCATTTGTTCAAATGTTCAACACCGAGGAAAAAACGGGAGAAATTAATTAACTTCTAATAGCTATCTATTGGCCTTCATAAAATGAGCTGTGCTCTCATTCTGCTTTAAGGAAAACAAGGGCAGAAACGTTACAAAAATGACAATGGAAACAGGGAATCTGGCTGAAGGTACCAGCAGAGGCATAAAGAATTCACTGCATCTGGAGACCCCTATGGTCCTCCAGAGGAGGAGCCATCCTGATGTGGTGGGAAAGCTCACACTGCCCTGCCCAAGCTGCACTAGTGAACAGAATTTGAAGGCAAAAGGTTATATGAAGTTATTGTGCTATTTGGTTTATCCACTCAAATTTTATTGCACAGATATAGAGTTAAATCTACCTTTTATATGTATTTATATAATGAACTGTTTGAGTTTTATGATCTATTCAATTCAATATAACCTATTATTACCAATAACTGTGTCACAAGGAGCATGGCAGTGCCACCCCGACAGAAACACCTTGTTTGCTCTTAGGCTGTTTTCAGAGACCGTGTATATTTTAAGGAACGGCCTAAACCGGGACTAGGAGTCCTGACAACACACTGGAAGACAATGCAATTTATGACAGTGCTAGAACCCCTAAAATTGACCAAGTTTAGAGGAACTTGCAATGGCAATATTACTGATATTAACATTTAACAATTGTAATGGTCCTTCCTGTACACACAGGTGTATCAGTTTCCCTGGTATATCAGATTTGTCACTCTGTAGGTGACCAATCCTGCTGCGCACCCCATACCATCGCTGACCCTGAGGTAGCAGAAGGTCTCAAGATCTGACCTACCACCACCCATGTTTGAAGAGCTGCATTCTAGTCTCTGCTTTCTCCGACTAAAGAGCTATCGTGATTGCTGAGGTTTTGTTTGTTTAAGGAACATTTCTACCAGGACATCTTTCCAATAGCAGGTAAGTGACCTAGAGCTACAATGGAAACTGTCGGGACATACGTGTGGATGAAGACACCCACTGCCAGAAATCCTACACCCTCGGTGGCCATTTAGATTTTAGCATCCCCACAAAGGAACTCCTATGCAAGTGGTACCCATACACCATCTCAAAGAGTTATAACGTTTCCGTGGCAACCACAGACCACTTTGTTAAGTCATTAAGGCTCTGGAAGATCGCCCGGCAGTATCGGTATCGTGCCATGCTAATGCCACTGGAACCTCTCCAAGCCCCACTACTTGCCCAGGAGAGGACACGAAAGGAAATGGGAGAAAAATGTGGATATTTTCTATTAAAAAACCTGTCAAGAAAAAAAAAGAATGAAGTGTAATTCAAAGATTTGGGAGAGGAGGAGAAGAGAGAAAGTTAATAAAACCTTAGAGGGACAAAGGAGAGGAAAACCAGACATATTTCCCTTATCTTAAAATTCCAATGTGAGATGTTTTGCTCAGATTTCAGCGTGTTCTTGCAGGGGTTTTGCAGCCAAACGGTTACATTGCCGTGCTACAACACAGCGTGCTACAACATCGATGCTGAATGTAAAATACATTAATTGTCCTGGTTTAATGAAAAACAAAACGTAAGCAGATTTCACTGTGTATTTTTACTGAACGATTTCTTTGCTGGTACCTCAGTGTTTCTATGATAGGCAATTAACACATGCTATGAAATATTAAATTTCACTATATTTTTGACAATGTAAGAATACACTGTTACTTTAATTAAAATTATCTCAACTTCAGCTTGTTGCAAAGTTATCATTTGAACACTTACTCAAAAAACAAGAAAATACTTCTGAATTTATATCATAGTTTTATTTAGCAAGTAATTAATCTGGGATATGTTTTAATTTCGTTATGACTTCTTGGCTATTCCTCTTTAAAGTTTACAGCTATATAATGTCGATATCTGGACTGCTAGGAATGAATGAAGCAGGATTTTTTAACTGGCCTCTCTTTACAGAAAAAAAAAACACCCAGATTTTTGAAGCAATTGCAAGGTTATAGTCAGCCTATGAAAGTAATATATATATGTAAAATTCACCCTCAAACTGAACATGGAACAGGTTTTAACTTGTGAAGATTAGTAAAGTTCCGATTTCTGTCTGGATCAAGACAGATGAGGTTATTGGTTTAGCCCCAACAGTGACTGAACTGGACCCACGAAGCGGGGGCAGCGCTGACTGCAAGAACCCACCCAGTGGTCCCAGCAATGTCATCGTAGTACTATTTATGGGGTTAGACCTTTATCAATTGATGGACTCCTAAACAATTTTGAATAAAAATGCTAAAAATCTTCAGCAAATTTATGTTTACAGCCTTGCTTTTCTTAGTTGCCAGTGCTGGTAATTCCCAAATTCAAATAATCCTTAAACCGGAAATTAAAAATCTACTGAATTTATGAGTCACTATTTTCACAAAGGAATACTTAGGTAATAAATCTTGTGATTTATCGGATTGTCTTAACTATGCCTACAACTGATTCCTGTGGGGTTGGAAGGCCTGCTTTTTGGTTTGGTTCGGGGTTTTTTTTAAAAAATATCTGTTACCTGACACAACTGTCACAGGTACTTTTTGCCTTCTAGTTCTTTGCAAGAAGGTTTTGCTTCCACCACGACACATTTGCTTATTCTTAAGAGAAATGGTTTTAAATCAAATTTAACTGAATATGACCTAATTAAAAAACAACAGAAAGAACCCACTGATGGCGTACCTTGGGTGTGCTTCCTTTAATAAACTTTTTGATTGAAGACAACAAGCCGGTTTCATTTTTCTGGGGTTTTCCTCCACCACCAGGTAAGCTCTCCTCCACCTCCGAGTGTTTCCTCTTCGCCCTCAAAGCGCGTTGGGTGTGAATTTGATTCGCCTGCTGAGAAGCTTTCCGCGTTCTCAGCCTCATCTTCATGTGTAACACATGTAAAGCTGGAAAAGGGAGAACCAAGAATACTTAGTCAGTGAAGAAATCATGAATTCAAAAAATGCTGTAACACTGACAGCGTTCTGGCACATGGAGCTTTTACAGCCATATATATGGCTTCATTTAAATCAAAGAGAAGAGCTATTTAATTTAAAGCATAACATTGGCAGAAGAACAAATGAATATAATCCAGCTATGGACACATCTAACCATAAGATCAATGAGGTTTCTGCATAACCTCCAATCGGAGTAGTAGAACAAAAAAATCTACCCGCTTTTAAGATGCAAAGGGCCATGTAGTGTCTCCAGCACCGAGTGACTGGCCTCAACCACCCAGGCAGTCCTTTTCAGCTCTCTGCTCCTCACAATACTGCACTTCAAGTCTCTACATTAAATTTGAGATGAGGCATAAATCTAAATGTGTGTCAAGTGTTCACAGAAGAAGACCTGGTAACTGAGCCTGTGCATTTGGGATGGGTGAGGAACAGCACAACTGACACAGCAGCCAACTGAGGAACCTGGGGAACCTACCAACCATCCTGAGGAACCTACTGAGGAATCCTCATCACAAGTGTATCTGGGAAAGAGATCAGGCTGCAGGATGACTTGGGCAAGGGCATGACTGATCACAGCAGAGTGAAGCTCCTGCTGGGTTGATTTGATTGGGACAACTCATGTGCTTAAAATTACGCATATATTGGATTACGAGTAGAGAAAAAAAGTAGCAAGAAATCCCTCTGAGTTGTAACACACAGAAATACCAGTAACAGAGTAATATACATTTCCTACCTGAAGTCATGACAAAAAGCTTTTTTTTTTTAAAGAAGAGCCTATGCTTATCACAATAGGAATCAGAACCTGCCTTTCTGGAGTGCAGGTATCTTATTGCTGAATAGAGAGAATAAATAATCTATAACATTAAAGTACAAATAAAGTCACAACAGCTCTCTCATTCAGGAAAAGACAACAGACATGATTCACAAACACAGGACTATGGTGATCATATTTTTAAAAAACAGTCCGAAACCTGTACCCAGTTGAAGTTGCTCACAATTAGGTAAATCTCAATCTCAAATGAAAGGTGTTCAAGCCCAGGAAGAATGACATAACTACTGACACTATTTTTAGAAGACTTAGCAAAAAAAGTACACAATTGGTATCGTCAAGAGTGAAATATTTTAGTTACACACAATATTTGTTTTAGCTGCCAGCAAACACAGGATTTCGTTTCTCAGATGTACATGTGCAGCGTTTTCCATCAGCAGTTAATACAACGACTGGCTACAGACGGGAAAAGGACAAGTCAAGATTCTTAAATGACTGAAGTAACTACAGCAAATATCTGATATTTGAGGTGTAAGGAAAAACAACAGAAACCACAGGCTAAATTTATAAAACCTGGTTCCTTAGAAACTTGCGCCCTCTAGTAACAGAAGCACTAAAACTTGGGAGTCCATGTGAGTATCCTTTCACTATGAATATTGGCAAAAGAATTTGCATTTCTTTTAAAGGAATCTACTGTATGTGGAAAAAAGCCATGCAGAGAAATAATGAAAAAAGAATCCCCAAAGATTTTAATCCAATTTTCTGTTCCTACTCCTTGCCACTAGAAAAATAAAAAGATAAAAATAACATTCTTATACAAAGATGTAAAATAAATATGCCTGTTATCAGAACTTGCATCTCAACTTCTCTTCCTTACAAACTGCTGCCAGATTAATTTTCTGGGTATGATTTATGGTGGGAAGGAGCCACCCCAATAGACACACGCTCCTATTGTACCGCTGTACAAATCAGGAGGATCTAATTATAAAATTGAAGAAATTATCAAACATCAATGGACAGGATGGTCCAAAGACACCTTAAAACATGTAATATATTTTCACTTCAGAAATATTGAGGAAAGCATTATTTTTTAATCAACATTGGGTGGATTAAATCACGTACTTTAGGTTAGTCTGACTTACCAAAATCATATTATCCCAAGCAGCTGAAAAAAGAACAATTACATTGAAGGTTTCTCAGCATTCTCGCATGTGGGAGATGAACTAGCGCACAACCCTAGCAGGAAATACAGCCCAAGACAAAAAATGGCCATAAAAACTTTTAAACCAAATATTTTAAATACATCAATGTTTCAAGTTAAATAGTTAGCAATCTGTTGGAATGAAGTTAGAGAAAAACACTGCTGTTTCACCACGTTAAAAATATTCTTAAAACTCTCCAAGGAGCTCTAGTCCTTCCATGCTTTGGAAAGGGAATTTTATTAGTAGTATTATCAACCTGTTCAGGAATTATTTGGGTTGAATTATAACTCTCTGAGACTCTTCAATCTGTAGCCTGGAAGGAGACACATACAGCTCACAGCCAGTGATCTCAGAAGCGAGCAGAGCAGGAATGCAGACAGCAGAGTCATAAACACCTCAACCATCCCAGCTCCAACCCGTTTCCAACAGGGACGCCAGGCTCCCCCGCGCCTCCGACACCAGCCCTGGCCCATCCAGGCTGGCTCACCATTATTTTCTCTGTTCCGCAGGCTGAGTGGATTTTTGTTTGCAATCCCTCCTGCCAGGAAGCCCCACACAGGTACAGAGCAAGAAGGGAGCCTATTTCCCACCATGGCTGCTGGTACAGGAACCATAGTGATGCTGAGGAGTTGAGAGGTGGGAAAAAGGGAATAAAATCAGAAAGATATAGGAGAGAAGGCACAAGAATATGCAATCACCAGAGCAAACTTCTCAAAGGTACTGTAAGATATGGTTCAATGGCACGAGGGAACCTCTGCTTCCTCCTCTGCCTCCTCATTTCTTTCCCACACTCATTTCAGAGTCTGTCTCCTCCCAGAGACCAGGCTGGCAAACTGAGCCAACGAGCATTTTTATGCCAGTTTAATCAGTTTACAAAAAGAATCAACTCAGTCAGGACTCCCTAACATACACCTGTGAGTATATGTTATACACATATACACAAACGTATACACAAGTGAGATTCTAAATTCTCATTTGCCTAGTTAAAAAAAAACTCTGAAAGGTAAGAAGAGAGTCACACCGAGCTAATTCAAGATTTTGATTGACAATAGATAATCATTTACCACGGGGAATTAGGAATTAAGTAAATGAACACTAAAATACAGCGGTATTTAGTATATTCAAAGATGTAAGCCACAGTCATTAAAATGTCAATTGTACATTTTGAAAAACTGGAAAGCATCCTGCAATGTGACTTTGTAAAACAGCTGTCTTTTAAAATATTCTGGTGAGAAATCTCAGATGACTGTCATGTCCTGGGAATTAAACAAGACTACACTAAAAACAAACCTGTGTAAAAAGGAATTAGACAAAATTGTAATACATTGAAAGGAGACTGGCACTAGTGAAATTCCAATTTGAGAATGAAAATATTACTTAAAATTTGCTATACTACAAATTGCCTGATTTTTCTAGAACTGAGACGAGTCCAAGGCAGACAAAAGATGAACCGATTTAATGATGTCAATGGCAAGGATGTGTTTGTCCAGCAAGGAACCGTTCAGCTCATCTGTACACTATTGCCAGAGAGTTCCTTGGCTCATTCCACCTCCTGGGTATCAAGCCTCGGGTTATAAATATCTCTAATGGACTTAGCAACAGTTCCCTACAATCCTCTCACTGACACAAGTTTGCTTTCCCAACGCCCGATATATTTGGCAGGGGACGTTTTTTACTTCAATGATATTTGGATTTCTTTCCTGAAACAAGCAGGACCCAGACTACAATACTCCAATACACACTCTCTCAGTCAAAATAATCAAGTCTAAACATGTACGTGCATTTCCTTCCTCAAACGCCTACAATCGGGATTCCACCGCAGCGTGCCCGAATAAACGACTGAGCGGCCAGGTCTCCCAGTCGGCCCCGTTGAGTGGGGACAGGCTGGTGGCCGGGAGCCGGGCTCGGACCGGAGCGAGTGGCTGGACGGTCGCAGCTCATGGGATGGGACAGAACCACCCCCATCAGCTTCTGCACGGCAGTTCTCCCTTCGGCACACTCGCTTTCGGGACCCCGCGCTCAAAATCCTCCCGCTGGGCAACAGTGCGATTCCTTCACATCCTAAGAGCTGACACTGAAGCAGAAAAACCTCAATTCTTCAGAAGAGAAATACAAGGCAAAGAGAGACTAAATGGAATTCTCATCAAACAATTTGGGAGACAGGAAAATAAGAAATGAAGGAGCTGTGAAAAAGCAGCAGCTGAACAAGCTACAGCTGCAATAAACCCCTGTTTTCCCAATTCCCCACACACTCAGCTGTCACCTTCACTACCCTGTAAATACTGTTGTTATTCCATGGCCCAGGTACCACGCACCTACAGGAAAGAAATTCCTGAGAATGACTCATATTTCTAAATAAGAACATACCTCCATGAAATTTTCAGTTAGGGGTGATTTATTTCCCCACCACATCTGGTACTACCGTTTTATCTGTTTTCCCCAAAACTATTAAAAGAAAAATTAGGTGAGGCACACATAATCACAGGGTTTAAGGCTTTTTGATACCAGAAAAAGTTTAAGATGGTAAAAGAACAATAGTGAGGAACAATAGGAAGAGAGAACTGACAAGAAAATGTAACATTACAGTGTTGAACAATTTCTACATTTAATTGGCACTCCATAATCACCCTGAGCTGCCACCACTGAACACTACATATTCCAAGCCTGGACACCACCAGTGTCCCACCATCAACCGGCTCAGACAAGGCAGACCCTGCTGCTGAGAAAAACCTCTTCATTCCACTCAAAGCTGGATCAGATCCACAGGAAGAGGAACCAAGAACAAATGTTTTCTTCAGTTTCCCTCTAAATAAATAATCCCCGTCATATTTTGTCAGCACATTTTACTACTGCGACATCACCTAGATCTCAAGTCTGAAGAAACATCCCAAGGAGAAGCCATGGCCGTAGAGCTGGCTGAAGTCCGCTCCCATGGTACCAGTGATGCTCTCCACAAACACAAGACCTTATGCCTGGGCACAAAGAAGCCCAAGTCCCCATCAGAAAGGGGCAAAACCTTGCCAAGCCTGTGCCTGCTAGGGAGAGAGAAACAGGGGACAAACAATAACCTGAGTGAAATGACGTCCCGGTCTGGACTCACCGCAAAGTCAAGGAAAATGACTTCTAGATAAAGTCTCTCACCCAGACAGGCCACAAAGCACATTACAAACTTCAAGGAAATGCTTTTTGTTAGTTCAAAGATGTTGAGACTTTTCCCCCCTCAAAGACGCTTGGACTTTCTTTAACCAAGTTATTCTCTACTTATTCCCTACAAAATCACTGCAATTTCATGTTATTCCAGCTGATGGAGTTCTTTTTTTGCAGCACACCGCACTACTTGTCCCTCCTCTCAAACCTTCAGGTGTGTTTTCCTGCCACTGCCTCCCAGAGAGACAACTACTAACGAGGAAACCACAGTTCAAAGAAGTCTAGACGTAGTGCTGGTATAGTGTAAGTAAAAGCAAAATAAAAGTAGCAAAACACACAATATTCAAATGTTGGTGCTTGGTTATGAAATCTGGATAAACGTATAAAGAAACCACAAGTTTCATCCCAGCAATAGCCAGCAATTATAACTACCATTCAAATGCAAACAGCACCTCTAGATTTTTCTTATTTCATGGAAAGCACCTTTTATTCTCCTACATATCTCTCAGGTTACAGAGTCATTTCAATCGGAAATAAAACCACAATAAAACCCTGGCTTCAGCGCCCTTGTTTTAACCACGGGACATCATCTGCCCTGGGCTCACACACGTCGTTCTATGTTCCCAAAGCTTAAGCAGCTCCCCTAAAAGAAACATTTTCTTAGAAAGATTTTGCCAAAGAACGAAGATGGCTTTTTATAATTGGCCTTAACGGAAAATAGATTTTCTGTTACTTTATTTTTCTGCTGCAGCAATCATATTTCCAGGCACCATTGTTTTGCTCATGAGCCTTTGTTTTGATTATACTCTATGCATTTGGAACTCAAAGTTTATTCCCTCCCAGCCAAGATATTTTTCTCTTTGCAGCTGAGGATACACGCTTGTAATTAATTCAGTCTTCTCAGTCTGGGTCAGACAACAAACCAACAGAGGAAAATGTGTTCCATGGTTAACCCAGCTCTCCAATCTCAGAACAGAACCTCAAAATCCACTGCTGAAGAAAGACACTATTTACAACCTCTGAGGTTGCCACGAGGAGAATTTGCATTAGTCATCTCCAGATCCGGGGGGGTCACCAAGAGCCGAGATGTTTTGACATAAAAGTTTGCGGCGCTGGAGTTGCAGAGGAGCGGGTAAGGAATTCCAGTAGGACCAGCACTGTTCCTCGGAGGTTCTGGGAGGGCCCAGCTGTCTCCGGACACATCAGCCGCTCCGGACATTTAATCCACGCTGCCGGGCACACAGGGAGCCTATTTTTGGAAGTCGTCTCCCTCTTGTTACAGCCCGTGGTACAGACAGGTTGCTGAATGCTTCCTGAACGGACCCGTCAGGATGGTGTCCAACCACAAAAAAAATCTAATTAGCTATTTCTTTTAATTGTTCATCTCATCCATTTTAGGTACCTTTCTAATTTTAAAAAAAAAAAAAAACATTATAAAAAAAAAATCAAGATTAGTAAGTCTGTGTTGGAGTACAAAAGCCATGGAGTAACTCCTGTGTTTGTCAGGAGAAACTAGTCATTTTTGCAAGGTGTACACGGAGGAGAGCGGCATTTTGCTGAACTTCACCAGAACACCTGATCTCGCTCCACCTCACCCTAATCTCGCGGAGGGATCAGAGCCCCAGTCACATATTCCACGGGACTTTGTCAGGTTGCTGTCTTGTAAAAGGCTAGATAACATTTTGGGCTACTCCTTTAGCCTTAAAAATAGCAGACTATTTTTACTGTAGGACAAAAACTCTTTAAATGATAATATGATTCTTACTGCCCTGGAAAACATTTTTCCTTGATACACTGTATAGCTTAGAAACCCTTCAAAAGAGTTTCAACTGTGCTCTCTACCTTGTAAGGGGCTGCTATTCTGCTCTTCTCACACCTGCCTTTCCTGATTTAAAAACAAAAAATAAAAACCCAACCAATTCTGTTGTTAAAAACGGGGAAAATGCCATCACAGTCAAGATTTTTATCAGTAACTGTCCATACAGATTTTAAATGAACCCTTTTCCATTACACACACCTGCTGCTTTAAACCTGACTCTTTCATAGCCCATTCTGGCGTTTCTTGCACAGAAAACTTCAATCTTACAAATTCCTGTCTCAGATTAATTTGCTACTTCATGGACATACCTAAGCTAAAAGTGATATGGAAATCAGTGCTAAAGTTTTAGCAGCTTTACTAATTTGCAAGTGGTATTATGTTTTACATGTAACCTTAAAACATACTAAGACACCATGCACTTGACCCCTGTGCAGTGTCAAAAACTTAACTGAAATGAGTTCCAGGGACCTGTCCGATCCCATCACAACAAGGATAACGTACACATTTTATTTATTATTTTTTTTTCCCTATTTTATTTTGGGTGAAAAATCTTTAAGAAAAACCAAACCTCATTGGCTATTCAGTGGAAAGTTATAGGAAGTTTCTGGTCAATATTCCAGTAACTTCAAGTATAATAAGCACAAGTTACCAACAAAAATGCTGTAAGCCACAAGTGCCCTGTGCACACACTATAACGTTTCCCTTGCTCTTTGATTCCACCCTGAATTTCACTTATTTATTTCACAAACTGATTGCCTCCGGTTCTGTCTAACATATCTCTGCCACTTTAAAATGCACAAGATGTAATGAAATAATTACTTTATGGCTGTAAAGTAGCAGATAGTGCACTGTAAACAAGCAGCGAATTGCTCTGTGGAACGAGGAGACAGTGTCTGTCCGGTGCCTTACTTTGGAGAGCTTGTGTTTGAGCAACAGGTCAGAGCTACACAACTATTAACACTACCACTACTGATGCTGTGTGGTGCAGGTTGGCATTCTTATGAAAAACCATGAAAATCGGCTAATGTTTTAGTGTGCCTGGCACCTGAGAGGCTCTTTGAGTCAGAGACAAGGGAGGTTGCCCATCTGTATGCTGGAGCACAGATTCACATGCCACACTGATAAATCTGAACAGAAGAAGGGTGGCTGAGGGCTGAAGCCCACGGACCTCCACACTCCCCCCATACATCTGTATTTACAGGCTGTAAAACAGAGAAATCCGCAAAACCAAGAAGTGCTGGTATCACCTGTGACCCTACACAGTTGTTGGATCTTTTTTCCTAATCATTCCCCAGGATTAGGCGAAATCTCAGCCTCTCCAGCAGGAAACCCCCAGAGTAAGACATGGCCATGCCACATTCCAAAGCAACGCAAGTCATCTTGACAGTGGTTAATTTATTACATTGCAAAGCAGTTACGTTATAATTTGGGAGAATTTTCCAGATACTGAGGAGACCTAATTTAACTTAAATACCAAACTTCATGCAAGTTAACTTAAATATCAACCAAACACTTGGAAGAATGTTAGGTGTTACCTTTGTGCCATCTTGTATGTATGACGGAGCACACAATACTTTTCACTACAAGTGCTGAAGAAGCAACTTCACAAAATCATGGAAGAGTGTTCTTGGTATTTAGAAATGTTTTAATGAAAATAGAAGGAGTGCTTTCTAATTTCCACACCTCCTTCCTCTGCATCCCTTCTGGCTCAGCAGGTACTATTTGATTGTGCATTGTGACTATAGCTCAGCAATGCTTTCTCCGACAGCAAAGTCAGCCTGAGGAGCCACTCATTCCTCTGCCCGGTGCCATTTGCTGCCTTTCAGCACGTAGTCGCAAGACGTTGGTTTTCGCCGAGCAGCTGGTGCAGGGAGTTCCAGCCTCCCCTTCCCGGGCACAGCTCCCTCTCACCGCACAGGGATGAGTTTGGTGCTGTGACAGGCTGCGGCTCCGCGACAGCCTCAGCCCATCTGACTCCCCTCACACTCCCCGAGGCGGCTCTGGCATGCAGCTAGCCCTCCAGTTAGCCACATTTTTGGGCCAGCTTAGTAACTGAACTGTTTCAACACAGAATCACAGGAACAAGGGGTGGAATAAAAACATACAACTGCTGGCAGGGGAAAGGACAGCCCCAGCAGTAAAGCAGCAAGCCCAGGGCGAGGGGTTCCTGCACCGTGCCACGCTCCTCCCTGTGTAACTGCATAACCTGACACAGCCGCGGCTGCCGGCACATCTTGGCACAGCCTGGGATGCTGCCAATGGCACAGCCTTCTCCTGGAGGGTGCCCCGGAGCAGCCCAAAGCTCCACACGGGAGAGGGCTGGTCCCTGGTCCCCGTGGCAGGGCAGGGAGGTCCCCCCAGGTGTGGAGGAAGGAGCCTGGCTGGGAGGATGCAGCCTGGGGCACACCACTTGGTCCCCAGGGCAAGGAACACAGCCCGGCCCGTTTCACTTACTGGTCAGTGGGACTGGAGCAGCGTTTCACTTACTGGTCAGTGGGACTGGAGCAGCGAGGTGACTCTGCTGGACTGCTGTGGAACCACAGCCCGGGCTGCTCCAGTAGCAGCCCTGAGGCTCGTGGTTTCTCTTTGTTGATGTGATCAGTGAAACTATTTGGGTTTAAAATTTTCCTTTGTTATGTTAACAAAGACCATCCGGTCACAAATTTTTAAAGCAACAGTATCTTATGTCATGGGTTTTATTTCCTTATTGTGCTCTTTGAAGGGCTGTGTTCTTTAGCATAAACATTGATAAGCTTTTTCTGTTACAGTTGATTTTTTTTACAGCCTGGTTTCTAGAGAAAATAAGGCTTATACACTTGCACTGTTCATCACTGTGTGTCTGTCAGCGCACTCCTGCAAAACACAGAACCCACTGAGCAGTATCAGCCCAATTTCACAGAAGGAGAGAAACTTCAAACATACCAAGTTCCTACAAGTTTTCTGAAAATAAAAAGCTATGTAGGTAAGACGGACCCTGTCAGTATTCCCAGTAAGTGAAAAAGCACAGCCCCGTCCCTACCCCTCGTCCACAAAACCACCAGCCACTCGCTGCTCCCCCTCCGCCAGTGAACCCAGCGCTGGCCCTTCCGACACCAGGAGGGAGAGCCAAGAGGAGCCGGGGATGCTTGAGACCCTGCCTGAGACCCTGCGGATAGAGAGTCTGGAGGTTTTGCAGGAGCCCAGAGGGCTGGAAGGCACAAAAGAATACGAGTCTGTGGGAAACCAGACCTTATCAATTCTGCTGTTAAAGAAACAACATACTAACTGGATTATTTTAGCTTGTGCTCCTGATTATCTTGGTAAGAAGAATCCTCATTTATGACACTTAAAACATGACAGTAGAACAACTCGGATATAGAGTTTGGAGAAAAATGCTAAGCACACCATACATGTAAACGGTCAACAACTTCTGTCCCTGAGCACCACACGGGATCAAAACTCCTACACAGTAATATTTAAAAACTTGCACATTAAAGTCACAGCGGGGGGGGGGGGAAGAATAATCATTGTCTCTTCATCCTTTCAGTATCATATCTGTTATAAAACAGAACTTAGTTTTTTAAACTCTATTTGAACACAGAGTCTAAACAAAGTCCAGCCAGGTTAGTTTAAAAACCGTCTATTGGAAGCCAGGTTAATTCCGAGGACATTGCTCAGCGCAGATGAGGAGTGTCCATCCAGCCCCGGGGAAGAGCAGAGCTAAGCTATGGAACTCAAGTACAGGGGAAAAAAAACCATTCAGGCATCCAGAAAACTCTGCACAGGTTTCACCTGATTTGCTGCTCCCCTCCGATGGTTGACTGGAAGCTCTTAACCCTCTTTTACAGCTTTTTCACATCATATTTATCCCTCCTTTATCAACTGCTGCATGCTTCTCACTCCTTTCACAAGGCGTTTAACACAAACAAAAACTTTAGGAGTGGCATCTTCTGCCTTCCCATAAGGCAAGACGTTGTCTACCACAAATCTGCACCAGTTTTCAATTTTGGATCTAGTGCGAGCTTTTGAAACAGATCCTCTCATCATCTCACTTATAGTGCTTGGGTTCACATTCAGCAGTCTCAGAGCAACCCACCGGAGCCCTCCGGCTGGAACTACACTGGAAGACATACTTCAACCACTAAAGGACACAGGACCAGACCAATCTAAAGCCTCCAGAAACGCCAAAAACATGGGCATCAAGTCCTCAACACCAACAGACCCCTTCTGCTCCTACTGCCCCACACTATTTGACAATACTAGTGACGACTGACAACACTCTGAGGAAGCTGATATTGGCACGGTTAGTTTACAAATAAAAATAAACCATCAGACAACAACAACAAAGCCCTTCACCCCGGTAATTCTGACAAAATATCAGCTATCTGAAAATGCAGGCACAAAGCCTCTCGTACTCCCAGCAACACAGTCAATGAGCAGCTCTCACACCCCTCTAACCTTACAGCACCCCGGCCAACAGGGATCAGGAATATATACAGCAGAGAAAGAGCGAGGAGCAATCTTCCTCAAATAACTTTTTCATTTTGAAGGCATGGACCGCTGATGACAAATGTGTATTTTTCTAATCTTAAACTATTTTACAGTTTGGAACCTTATTATGTTAATTGTCTCAGGACATTTTTATATTAACTATTAATCTTCAAGATTGCACATTATCAAACATTTTCCAGGTATATAATAAACCCATCTACTATCAAAAGAGAATTATCCTCAAATAAGTCCAACAGGGTAACTAAGCATACGATGTCTTCACCTGAAACTGTATCTGTCCAGTCCATTTTTTCAACGGAGCTCTCAAAGACTCTCCTAAGAGGACCAGTAACCTGTCTCGAACCTAAGCAACACAAAACTAAGGCACTCCAAATCCAGTAATTACAGTTGTTTAAGAATATCACTTTAGCTATATTCAAGTCCTCAAAAGTTTCTTCTAAATCTGTATTTTTAAGAACATAAATTAGAAGCACCAAGATTCCACTAACTTTCTTGTTGCCTTCCTTAACGTTCATCAGTTCTGTCTTGATAAGCAAAATAAACAAGCTTTTCCAAGCATATTTCAATTGATTTAATTTCAACTGCTTGCTCTTGACGAGAGTTTAAGGTGTCAAATAAATTGAGCTAGGTAATTCAATCAAACATCCTATATTTAAGTCTAGGATACACAAAGCCCGTAAGTACCTTTTACGTTCTTGTAGATGTTTCTGCTATCTATAAATTGCCTCTTCCTTCTATACTTTTTTCCCCTTTGAAAACAAACCTTAAAACTTCAGTTCATACTACGCTTCTCCTTAGCAAACACAGAAACACACGACTACTGCCCACAGTGCCACTAATAACTAGCTTTCTCTCATCCTCTCTATTTATTTCTTAACTTCTTAACAAGGTACCTCACCTCCCAGCCCTGCACACAGGCAGACTCCAGCCACAGGCCTGCGGTACCGGCACCGTTTGCAAAAGGGACTGAACTCAGCCCTCACCTACAGGATTTATCTCCCTCCCAGGTGATGGATGTGACTCAGGTGAGCCCAAAGGCAATATTCCATATAAAAGGCAGCCTGCTGTGCCCAAATGAGCTTCCCCAGGACAGCAAAGTGAGAGAAGTTCCTTGGAAAGAGAAGGAGCTCAGGCAGTGTTATCTCACGTGAGGAAGCTATTGGGAAATGAAGCAGGGACAGAGGCGACTGCAGAACCTCAAGTCAGCTCCCTGAAATCCTGAACACTTCAGAAACCCCGGCTACGGGATGGAAACTACAATGGATGAAGCAAAATCCCAGCACAGTAGTAATAAATAAATATACCTGTATTAGATTCTTTGCTCCAGCACCTTCAACCCCTGGAGCAGATACTGACTACCCCCTAAACTAAGGGAATTTGTTAGGTTGTGCCTAAACCAGCAGCTCTACCAGTACAATGCAACCTGCTAGAAACATGCAAGGGAGGGAGAATACTCCTTTTCCCTAGTCAAACACAGTTACGGCAACAAGCCTCCCGGTAAGTGCACATGCAACTGGTGCTGGCAAAAAAGGAACCCCTTTGTACCACTAACTAGGCTGGTGCTGCTGTGCCAGTAAAGTCCTTGTGGTACAGTCTAATCCTTAGATTGAATTACCTACCTGCCTCTAATTAGCACCTCCTAAAATATAGGGTGAATCAAAGCAATGGTGTTTTAGAATGGCCTAAAGTAAACTTAACTTATGATCTAGCCTGAATCAGTGCAGCTAAAGCTAAATTGCTTAGAACTACTGCTCTGATTTGATCTGAGTTCCTGTTAATTTATTAACTGAAATTAGCTATTCCTAACCATAGCCTAAATGAGGACAGGTTCCTTTTCTTTCGTATGGGGCTTCAAGGATGCTAAAGTGCCCTACAGTATCCTCTTCCTAGGGGAAGCCTTGCTCTGCTGATAACAACACTCCTGCCATCTTACCACTGTGTGTGTTTACATATATATATATATAACATAAAGTAACTTATTTTTAGGTAAATTCTAATTCAAATGTTTTAGAGTTAGATTTTTTTTCCTACTTGGTATATTGGCAATGAGTAGTAGGATATATTTTTAGCCTTGTGCTACTTTAAGTACACATAGCTTATTTTCCAGATGCTGTGGAGTTAAAACTCCTTCTAGTTAAACTTATTTTCATGACAATGTTACTTGAAGTTACACTGCTACTATTAATACTATGAATTCAACACTAGAAGTGTTCTATTGCTTCTAACTAGATTCCTCACCCAACAAAAAGAAATTCGGAATTCAGCCAGGAGTTAGGACTGAAAGGGATAAGCTCAACTTCTATCATCTTTCATATGCATCTCTGGCACCCACATCACTCATTAGATCTAATGCAAGAGATAGGCAGCTTCCTAAATGTTGGCTTTGGGGTTATTTTTAGCTAGGTGCAGAGAAATCTGATTGATGGGGCTGGACTCCCATCAAACTTTCCCCACGGGGTGCTGGATTTCACATAGCACAATGCTGAGAGATCAATATGGCTGTGAGGGCATCCTCTCCACCAGCACCTGCACCTTTCCTCCCCGTTGGCTTGTCCACAGGTCTCAGTATTGCCATAAATACCAACCCATCAGATAGGGAAACTGAGGCAGCGAGGGCTGTGTGTCAGACCACACACCTCACAGGGTTGGCAAAGGTGAGAACACCCTTCAGGCTGATAGCTGATTATTTTCTTATACCAGACTGTCCTGACAAGTGTTTTCTTTGGATCACGAGGTACGATGAAAGAACTTCTTGTTTTCCATAGTTAAGAGGACCTTAATCAAAGTAATTACTGAAATGGATCTGATTGGGAAGTAATCTATTTAGAAAAAGTTAAGACTGCCAACTGGGAAGCTACTACCCATCCAGCTGCTGAGACTGATTGCTTTCAATGTGGATGATTTCACACTTAATTTTTCAAGTGCTATTGAAAATGTCTTCACCTGTGAATGTAAAATATTTATTTTTCTAAAATACTAAATAATGGCCATCTAGGCAACTCGACATGTAAACAACATGTTATGTTGGCTTTCAAGTATCTAGGTGTATGTGAGTTATTCCTCTGAGCAATCAGAAGTGATGCCTGGCACCGCGACTACCCTGCGCTTCAGGAAATGAACCCGCGTTTGGAGTGCTCTGCAGGGAATCCCCCCGGAGACACCTCCTCTCCCTACCGGGGGAAAGAGCTTACTGTTCCCTTCCAGGATCAGAGCAGCACGAGTCAATTCAAATAGTCTGCCCCTTAAAAATTGTAATCCATTACGAATTTGATTAATCAACTATGCACTCATGGTGCATATTTGCATTTTTTGAAGACTTAACTGGGATGTATAAACATCAAATGAACTTTTCATATACAATAGATGAAAAACAATCTTCCATTTAAAATTTACAAGAGATTGGCGCCAACACTTCAGTGGCAATGTAAGCTGCCAGCAAATGAAAGAATTTCATTCAGTCTTAGTCCTCTACTTTCTGGGCTAATAAGAGTGAACCATCATATCTGATCTATTCACAGTAATGAACCAGAAAAGCACTTGTCTGAGAGGAACGCTCTTGAGAAAGTACGGAATAAGGATGCGGCCACAGGGGGGGTGACCACAGACTTCAAATCTGGGATAATGCTAGTAGTCCTATGCTGTCATTACCAAAGTCCAAAATCCATGACACACAGGAGCTGGTTCCCCTGGGAAGACTGGGCTGAAAACACATGGACAGGGAAGAACTGGCACAAGGTTTGAATAGGGAAAAGCTGCACATCCCTCCACTGGAAAAGGCAATTTCAGAGTTATACAATTACACTGGCTTCAGCTGGGATCTTGAAATTATCACGATGGTGTTCTGGAACTTCCAGTTATTCCTTCAAAAGGGCAAGAAGTCTCAAGCTTCTGTCAGAGTATACGTAAGTCTAAAAATGCATATTAATTTTAAACTTCTGCCAAATTCCAGTCCTACTTGACATATCCTGCTTTTACAGAGTCAGAAATGGTTGAGGTTGGAAGGGAGCTCTGGAGGTCTCCTTGTCCAACCCTCCTGCCTGAGCTTTTCTTGCAAGCTCTTGCCAAAATAGTTCAGTTTGACTTTCAGTATCAATGTCCAAGTACTCCAAGTTCTTACTCCACCTACACCTATGAAAAAGTTTCTTCCCCGGGAATGAAATATTTGCATAGAAACCTGTCAGAAGAGAAAACGTGATTCTTAAAGTCTTCTGCAAACACTATTTTTGTTGGTGTCAACTTCAGCAGCATCACAAGTGATCAAAGAAAATAAAAGCCAATACAGTATGGAAAAACTTTGTAAGATGAAGACTAAGTTTCCTTTTGAATTCAGTAGACCTTTTTTTTTAATTTTTTTTTAACAGCTTAATGCTATTCAGCCTGCAATAGTGTCACATCAGTGTGCTGGGGGATCAACGCAGGAGAAGGAAGTTATCACTCGCAGTGGAAGTCTGAAGAGGGAAAATTACCTTTAAATTATGAAAATGCATGTACAGCTCCAGCACATACGGAATGTTTACATCTTTAGAAAAATGATCTAACTGTACCATTAAATCTTGGGGGTAGACTGACAAGAGCATTTTTTCTTTAATGAAAGAGCTTTCTTAGATGAAACAGGAATGTCAGCTTTAGTGCATACTCCTCTGACTGGAACAGGATCAAGTCTTAACTAAGTTCCACACAATGTTTTCAGGGGAAAAGTGGAGAATGTTTTATGGAATTTAAGTCGGGATTTGGCTTGCATCCTAGAACATATATCTTGTTATGAAAACTGCCGAAACACTTTTAAGTGGGCAAGCCACAAGTGTCCTTGGAGCTACCCAGTCAACTGGAAGTCACACAGGCAAAACCTCCTAAAGTAGGAAAGCTTGAAGTCGGAAGGGGGGGGGTGAGGGAGGGGCAAATAATCTTGGAAGCATATCTGTTATATAGAACTGTTCGCTTGTGCCTACAGCATGAAGTAGTTACAACTTGTTTTCTGCTATTGTCACAGATCCAATATGTTACTCCAGCTAAATCATAATCTCTTCCTGCCTCAGTTCATCCATGTGTAAACCTGGTTCGCTAACTCTTACCTTAATGTGTCATGGGGCTTAATTAATAACACTTAGGTCTTTTAAGCCCTCTACAAACATTAACTACTTCTTGTAACAACTCTCTGAGGTATTATTATCCCCATTTTACCGATGGAGAAATGGCAAAAGAGGTTGTGACTCGCCCAAGGCAACAGAGTAATAGTTATACTTAGAGATCCTCTTCACGGACTACTGTAACAGTGGAAACTTATCAAGAAAGACAAAGTCAATAATTACAATCTCAAAATTACTTCTGCAAGTGCACCATGAGCAACTGGAAGACTATGAAAAAAACCCTACCAGAACAACAGGCTTGGGACCAGAACAAGAGAACCATCATCATCGCGGAGGAAGAATTATCCCGGGCACATCCAGGTTACAGCTCCCCACAACAGCCACATAGAAACAGCAAGACCTGTCCTCTCCCGTGCTCATAAGTACCATGGAATTGAGCAACAGGCTCGCACAGCACTCTTCAACAGCACAGGAGTGAGCAGATAATCAATGTGGTATGCAACACGCTAATACCTCACGCCGCCTTCCCGGTACCGGCAGGGAATGCCAATAACGGGTCGGGGTGGCGGTGGTCCCGCACGCCACTGCCCGGTACCTCACGGCCGCCTTCCCCCCGCTCTTGCCGCCACAAGTGACAGCAGACAAAGTTGGTGTCATTCCCCCCTGCCCAGCCGCGCTGACATCCCTCGCCCGCAGCCTTTCGCCGCCCGGGATCCCTGCCCGGGCAGCCCCCGGCGCCGGTGCCCGGCATCCACCGGGGAGGCAGTGGGGCGGCAGACCCCCGCCGTCCGTCCCCCATGTGTCCGTCCCCTCCCTCCCCCCGAAGCCGGTGACAGGCACGTCCGGCGCTGCACCCCGGCGCGGCGACAACATCAGCCAGCAACAGGCGCGTCCTGCGCTCGCCCCGCGGGAGCCAGCGGCGGGCACGGCCCGCCCGTGTGCGGCAGGGGCCGGGATGCCGCCCGCCGAGCTACGCCCCCTCAGCCGGCCCGGCCCGGGACGCGCCCCCGCCGCCGCGCACGGCGCTGCCCCCGCGGCGCCCACCGCCGCCCGGGGCGCGGGACGGGACGGGGGGCGGCGGCGGAGACTCACCGCAGGCCTCGGCCTAGAGGGGGAGGCGGGGGGTGTCAGCGCGGGGGTGACAGCCGCGCCGCCCGCTCCGCCGGGGGCAGGGGGGCCGGCCCCGGGAGGGCTGCGCCCCCCGCTCCGGCGCGGCCGGGGCTGGCCGGCCTCCGCGGCCGGCGAGGGGAGGTGAGCGGGGAGGGACGGGGTGTCTCCGCAAGGCAAGCGGGGCGCGGAGCCCGGCAGCGGGCGGGGACGCGGGGCGCAGGGGCCCGCCGCGGGGCAGGCCCTGAGGGGAGGCTCCCGCCGGTCACTCCGGAGCGGCCACCCCTCGCCTTTCCCACCTGATCCCGGGCTGGGACCCCGCGCTGGCGGAGCCGCCGCCTCAGTTACCTGCGGGTGCGGGGTGCCGGGGAGGCGGGCCCCCGGTGTCCGGGTCCCCGGCGGCCGGCCGGGCCGGGCCAGGCCGGGCCGGGCGGGCGCCGCTGTGTTTACACCGCCGCCGGGGGCTCCGCGCTCCGCAGCCGCTCAGCAGCCAGTCGCCATTTCCCGCCTACCGACCTGCTACACCGCACGGAGGGACCCGGATGGGGAGAGGGGCCGCCGCGCAGGCGCAGCCCGGCCGGGGGAGGGGGGCCCGGGGACGGCGGCGCCGGGGCAGGCCGGGAAGGAGGGAAGCCGGGGCCTGGCGCGGGGAGCGGCGCCCCGAGGCGGCGCGCACGGCGGAGAGCGGCGGCGCAGCGGGGGTGCGGGAGAGGCTGGGGCGGGGAGGGGGAAGCCGGGCCGCCGCTTTCCCCGGGCCGGGAGGCTGCGCCTGAGGCGCCGGAGCCGAGGGTGCCTCCGGCGGAGGAGGCAGCGGCCGCCTCGCTCTCTTGGCGCCGGGCCGAGCCGACCGCCGGCCCGCCGCGCCCTGAGGTGAGGCGGGGGGGGGGAGCTGTGAGGAGAAGGGGGGGGGGAGCGTGGCGGCGCGCGAGCGGTGCGGGGTCCCGCCGCGCCCTGAGGTGGGGGGAGCGCGAGGCGCCGTGAGGCGAGGGGGCGGCTGGGGCCCCGCCGTGCCCTGAGGTGAGGCGAGGGGGCGGCCCCGCCGCCGGCAGCCCCGATGGAGGAGCGCTCGTTGCCGGGCCGGGCGGCGGCGGCGGCCCCGGGGCGAGGGTGAGCGGGCGCCCGCGGTCCGGCTCGGTTCTTCCCCCTGCGGAGGAGGCGGGCGCACCGGGGAAGACCTCGCCCGCCGGGGCCGGGCGCAGCTCGGGGAAGCCGCTGCCGGCCGGGAGGGAGCGTTTCCCGGCGGGGGGCCGGGAGTGGCGCTTTCCTGCGCTCCCCGGGGAGGGTTGGCCGCCGCTGCAGCCGGCGGGGCCTCCGGGCGGCGGTGGGGCCGCGGCCCGGGGTGCCTCCGGTGGGGAAGGCCGTCCCCGGGGTCCCGCCGCGCCCTGAGGCGGGGAGCGGTGAGTTGGGGGGGCGGCGGCCTCGCTGCCCTTTTGGCCGCCCTAAAGCGCCCCCCGGGTGGTCAGTCCGGGCTGGCCGGTACAGGAGGCCGCCGGGGGGGGAGCGCCGTGGCGGCTGTGCCGGTCCTGCCCCCGCCTCCCCTGCCCTGCCCGCCGTGTCCCGCATCGCTCCGGTACCTCTGCCTTCTGTCCCGAAGCAGAACCGCGCTACCCAACCGCGTGGTTTGAGCTGCTGTTTTAAGACGCCTGTGGAGCCCAGTGTGAAGTTTTATTTCCACTCTTTTTTAATTATTTTTTTTAGGCAGTCTCGGTGTGAGCCGTTGAGGATGCTGCATGCTTTAGTGTTTGACTTAACGAAGCAGCTTGGCTATCTCACGCAGTAAAGTACAAGAGGACGTAGTGAGGTTAGATTTGTAATTTGCATCCTACTGAACTTGTATATCTAATTTTTTTTTTTTCCATTGGTGATCACTTTTATCCACTGAGCTTTTTAAACAGAGGTCTTCAGTTCGCAGGTTAGTGCTACGACATTAGGATAACTTCTCAAGGTATTGCTGCAAATGGAATGTTTTTACAAATGTGGCTTGTATCCACGTTCTGTAATTTAGCAGTAGGCACAAACCCACACAGGTATTGTGTGTTTTCTTTTTCTAGTACCTGTTGACTCCCTTCTTAGCTTTTAAAGCTGGATCATGTTATAAAACTCCCAGCTCTCTAGTCACTTAAAATATTTATTAGCTCGTTAAACTGAACCACATCTGCTGCTGTGAAGCCAAAATTTGTTTTAGAATTCTATCACAGGACTCTAGTATTCTTTAGCAGAAAACATTATAAAGCTAATTTTACCAAAGTTTCTTAAGAAAAGTGGTCATAAAAATGCAGTGGAAACGGGGTAGTCCTCATTCAGAGCAGGTAGCCTTATTCCTCTAGAGCACTAAAGTATTTCTGAACACACTCATTAACCATAGTACTTGAATATTTTTTGTATGATCGGCTGTGCAAAGGGGTAGCTTGGACATGTTAAAACTTAATTAAGATTGTTTGTCAGTCCTTTGAGAGGAACTAGTATGGCAGGATAACTTTGTGATGTCTCATAGTACAAGCCCAAAAGGACATTCACTGATACTTAGAAAGTGGGAGTTTTGAAAAATGGTAGGTGGAAATACTTTTTCAAACCATGTAATTAGAAGGAAACTCGCTGCCAGAGGAAGTCATTCAGCAAGATTCAAAGCAAGCAGATATTTGTATGAATACCAAAACGCTCCAGTGCCTTTATAACGAAAGCCAAAAAAACATTTAGAAGAGAGATTAAAGCATATGACTCAGGGTTCAAACTAATCTTTATGGGAATGAGAACTGTACTTTTCTGTGTTACAGAATATTAAATTGTGTCTTCCACAGCGGTCTTGCGCTGCCCTCGAGTTACCTGATTGTGAGCCGTGTCAGGGAGGGGGTACTGCAGCAGCAGGATCGTGACCTTTGCCGCACGTCAGGTGGGAATATGTAAAATCATATCGCTAATTGACATTGCTGTGAAGGCAAAAGTTCAAAGGTCCACCTGCTGTAACGTGTTCCCCACACTGTAATGTACACCATGAAAAGAGCATTAGCTCTGCGTATGTGTAAAATGTAGAAATGCTAAATAATGCCGTGTGTGCCTGCAAACACATGACGCGTCAGAAGCACTGAGTGTGTATTCCCTTCAAAGAAAAGGCTCCCGTATGGGCAGCCGTGGGTTTTCCCCTGACAGTGGGTTTCAGGATTTCAGGCACTCTGTCAGACTGAGATGTTCTAGGTGCGTGTTTTCTTCACTTCACAGAGAAACTGAAGGAAAAAAAATGTATAGTTGCCAGAATATTACATGTTCTTGAAATGTTATACTCTGAGTGTTCATTTGAAAGGCCATTCTTCATATTTATGATTTCTTCACAACTCTTTTTTTTTTTTTCTCCTAAGTCTTGCTGATCCACTATCTTTGTGTTCGTGCGCTCATTTAAAATGACAGGCTTTGGAGTGACTTCCCTGTTTGTTGTAGAGATTAAGCGTTGGCGAGTGCACCGGTTTCCCTTGGTAAGCCGTTTCAGATATCTGCAGTTAGGGTTTGTGTTTCATTCCAGGGTTTGAGTTTAACTCCCTGGTACCGCATCTGATGCTTCTCAGCAAGATTCAAGAGTCCTGCCCTGCTGGAGTTCCTCTTTCATGTGCCAGGACCCACGTGCAGGGATCAGATCATCCCTCAGAATTCTGTTTCATAAGCTAAAATCCTAGATCTTGCCCTGTAGGCTTTGCTTTTTCAGGGGGAAAGAGTTTCATTGCCTGGATAATTTTGGAGGGAGGGTCTTCCTTTAACTTCCCTCTGGTATTTCAGCATCCTTCCTGCAGATACCGCTCGGTACTCTGAGCGCAGCAGTTCAGTCTGGTTTATTTTGTCAAAGTGGAAACAACCGTGACATGACTGAGAGATAGTTGTTTTATAACCAAAACAATTCTTGTTTGGGTTTAGAGTTTTAAAATTACCCGTTTCCAGTAGTAGTTGCTTCTGTTGCTTATCTGAAGGGAAGAAATGTTGTTTAATAGGTAAACAGCCCCATGCACTTGACTTCCACGAGAAGCGGCTCGCAGGCTGCGCTCGCTCCTGGTGCCGAGCCGGCTGTGATCCAATCTGTCTGTCCAGGAACAGCTACAGACTGGCTGTTCTCGCTGCCGACACTTGGGCTGACAGCCGTGGGGATTCATATGGTACCGTATCCCCCTGCAGAAACAAAGGCAAGCGCAAACTGAAACCAGCCTTCCTGTGGGTTTGATCTAGCACGGCGCGTCGCTGAAGCTTGTCAGAAAACACTCCGCAGGGGACAGAAATGCACGTCCACACGTGGGCAGGCCCAGGTTTAGGAAGTTAAACCGGAGAGCGTCCGTACCAGCAACCCCCTTGTGGCGACACGGGGAGAGTTTGATAGGGGCTGAGGAATTAAGAGTATTATGGGTTTTATATTGGCAGGAAGTTCTTGCGTAAATATCAAGCCTGTCTCTGGCTGGCTTGAAAATTCCACTGCATTCTAGTAAATAGGTATATATGCCCCCAATTTTTTGTTTGTTTGTTTTCTGTTTCATTTAAACCAGTGCTGTACTAGAGAAGTGCAGTCCTCTTAGTCCTAGAGTCTGCTAGAAAGCTCTGGCTAATGCAGAACACTGGGCTGTTTCTCCACAGTGATAGGAAGCATGCAATCTCACATTTTCTAGTTTATTGTGGCAAGAGTTTTCATCCTACTAAATATTTTGGTCTTTCTCGTCAGAAAAGGGTCCCAGGTTACTTAAACTTTTAACATACTTGGGTCCCAGGTTACTTAAAGTTCCATGTATATCCTGGAGTAAGGATTGCTAGTGACAGCTAGACTCATGGCACACTGAAATTCTCCGTAATACCGGTGATGCAGAAAGTTGTCAGATACAGAATTTCCTCTGAGGCTGGTGTTGGACAGTGAAATGGATTCTTCTGAGAACTCAGGACCTCAGAAACCTTGCTTCAAGTAAAATAGCATTTTTCGACACAGCTTTTCTCCAATATGCAAACAAAATAGTGGTATTAAATAGATTTATAGAGAAGAAAACCTTTTATACACTCCATGACATATTTCTTTGCCTTGGGAATGTCAGAACATTTTGACAACTGTTAATCACTGGTGTTGATTCACTGGTTTGAGGATACGCAACCAATGTTGATAATGCACACCGTGTTTTCAGCAAGCTTCACAAGGGACTGCTCGTACTTACAGTTCTATTGTTGCTACCTGAGAAACATATTTTTAGGGTAATAAAGTGTCACAAGTCCAAGAAAGATTTGGGCTTTTCTTGTGGCACATGGAAGTTGAAGAAATGACTTTTTCCCTTGCTTTGTTGTGGTATGTGTAAGTATGTGAATTCTTCAGTTGCTGTAAGATATTTGGGAAGGAGTGAACTTGGGGAGTGGAGGGGAGTTCTCCACATACCACGAGGACACACCACACGTCTGTTTGTTCAGGCAAATCCCCAGGAGCTGGAAGTGAACAGTAAATGGTTGTATGTGCAGGAAAGTGCCCGACGAGTGGAGGTACCATACAGCGACAGATAAGGACCTGCCTCCTCTTCCTCTTTTAGTATTGCTTTGGCCTCTGGCAGGTCATATCTTGAACGAGGGGAGGGGGAGATTTTAATGTCGTGTTTTATAACTGAGTTTTCAGAAATTGTTTATGCAGAGGGTCTGCATAACCTGCATGTGTTAATGTTAAAGTGAAGCAGAAGCACGTGACGACGTGTGTGAAGCCCAGTCAACCGTGGCTATGTCCCAGGCAAATCGTGCTGTGATTCACTGCAAACATTTAATGTTTTATTGCAAAATCCTTGCTTACAAGAGATCTTTTGTTCTGCAGGCTTTGGGTTTTTCACTGTTTATGGTTTTGTCTATATGAAAATGTAAAATGATAATATTTAATAAAACACATAAACCATTAGATACGTAGTATCTGTTTTCATCTTGTCACTTTAGTCTTCAAAGTATTTTAAACAGAATGCTCTTTGCAGCTATTAAAATTCTGAAAAATGTGGTTATTTTTGTTTCTGTAGAGCCCTTTTTTACCTTTTGGCGAGATACCACCTGTCAGTTCGTTTGCTTTTTCTGATGTTTAAACTAAAATAGGTTGATCGGTGGGTCGAGTCTTAGCTTTTGTGGGATCCAAGGAACTTTAAGAGAGCTCTGGCAAAGCCTGTTTACCAAAAACCTCCAAACTTGGGCAGATGGGACCAACTGAAACGAAATGAGTGATTTCTTCAATCGTTGAATGTAGGTGCCTGCGTTTCTCAGACAAATCATCCTTCAGTCTTGGCAGCATGTCTTGGGCTTACTCTGAATTGTTTTCCTTCTGTTCCTTACAGAAGTACTTGGAATTTATGTATGACTCTGCTGAGGTTTTTCCCAGTAAGCAGGATAAACACCCCTCTTAATTTCACACTTACTAGGTTTGAAGAGTGAATCAAATTGTCTTAAGAGGAAAACTTTGTCTCCTTCTCTCCACCCCTTTCTTGGCGGGGGGTGGGGGGGAGACAGGGAAAGGAACATTAAAGTGAGGAGGAGGGGAGGGAGGGAAGTAACAGTGGCAGGAACATCAAGTGAATTCTGATTGGGTTTTTTTTTTTCCCTCCTCAACAAGCTGAATTTTTACCAGCTTAAAATTTCCTGTATGTTTTTGAAGTATAGGGGAGTACTCATATTTTAAACTGAAACGAAGATTTATTCTATTATTTTTAACAACCTAATTGATTGGAGCTGTCTGTAATGGAGTAACAGTTGCATAAGCTTTGAAAGTTCACATCCCATTTGTATGCTAATGCCTCTTCAACTCGGATTTCTCTTCAGGGCTGGGCATAAAAACAAAGTACTGCAATCGCTTGCTGATCAAAAATGACTTAGGAATATGTATTTTCTCGGTTTAACCTTGGGCAAAATATTTTTGGATCACGGCATTCATTTAATGGACTTGTGAGTGCTTTTAAAGTGTAGCCTTTTATAATTAGGGGGTTTAAAGTTTAGTTATTTATACAGAGTGTATAGGTGTTTTGTTCCCTTGTAACTTTGCATTTGAAATCTTTAGGAAATGGGACAGTTGCAAGAATTTTCTTGGTCTGTGATATGATATCAGCTCTCGGTGGTTGAGGAATTCAGTATTTTCCTGAACTTCCTCACACAGTTGTTCTGTGTTAATTAGTTTATATCTGCGCTGTGCTTTGAAGCTGTAAAATGTTGCTACCCTTTAATTAAAAAATCGGTGGAGATCACCATGTTTAACTGGATGCAGATAATTCACAATACGTTCAAAGCCATTTTTCCAACAACCCTGCTGCCACGCTCTGGGTTGTATTTTTAATTACCCCGATACTCTGCTGGATGCCAAAATTTGGGCTTTGCCTCTTGTCCCTGAAGAGTGAAGACATCCCGATGCGTGCTCTTTGGCCGGCTCTCCGTGTACCTTCACAGCCAGCACCACCTGTTACAGGGCTTTGTTTAGCCCGGGCAGCTTTCACAGCTGTCAGTTTTGGAGAGAGGTAACGGAATTATCGCAGGCGTTTCCGAACACTCCTCTCACCCACCCTGGAGGTTCTTGGTTGACATCAGGCCAAGTTGAGCAGCGTGGAGACGCCCTGGGTGCTCACGCTGCTCCCTGGGACCTCTCTTGGTGAAGGATGGATGCGTTTCTTCCATGGAAATCGGTTTGCTGGGTCCCCTTTCTAAGGAAATCATAACTTGGCCCAACAGAATGATCTTACTGAAGCCAGATGCGAATGGGTTCAGCCACTCGCCAGATTCCTCCCCCCTCGCTGCAGGCGCTTCCCCTCCATGGCTGAATCGGGACCCTCGCCCAGGGGCTCCGTGGAGAACTGGGGGGAGGTGAATCTCCATTTGGAGTCTCCTGGGCCTTTCCATGAAACCAAGGTTTATCAGTAAAGGTCCTTTTTACTCCAAATGTACTGTTTTCTTCAACCTTGTAAAAAAGTAAGTATTTTTCACTTTTCAGAATACACGATGTCCTAAGAAAGAAGGGAGCTGTTGCCCACCGCAGTTAACGCAGGTTGCTCAGATATGGACTGGGGAAAGACATGAGAGACTAAATAGATTTTTTTCATGTTGCTTTTCAATAATGCTTTTTCTTTTTCCCTTTAATCTCACGGCAGCAGGAAGCCCGTTTTTCAATAAATGTGTTTAACTGGGTTTGGGGTGTGTTTGCAGGGGGATGGGAGGGCGGAGCTGTGGCTCTTTAGGGACGTAAAAAAGTAAGTGTAGGGAAAAGAATGAACTAATTGGAAATCATTCTAGGGAAAAGGGGGCAACTGAAATACTTTATTTTGACTGCATGGGAAAACTGAAAGTATGCTCTGCCCCTTTATTAGCGGATGCTTTGGGTTTTTTTGCCTTTTTTGGTCCAGTTTCAGGAATTGTGTTAATGCTCAGGTACAGCGGGTTGTGGGAGGGCAGTGTGCCTGGCTGGCGAGGGCAGCTGCTGGTGAGCAAATCCGGGCTGAATTCCGCTCCGAGTGCCGGCCGTTCCACAGCGGGGCGGCTGGAGCCAGGCTCTGGGGAGAAGCAGGTGCTCGCCTTTACCACGCTCACAGTTTCTTAGGGTGGCAAGTGGGCAGCGTGGGATTGCGAGGGGAAGTGAAGCTCCTAAAGTGTCTAGGAGAACAGCGTGAAAAGCTCGGAAAAGGGTTACTGGTCCCATCGGCTGCTTTTGTTCCAGAGAGTACCCCTTACGTGCGTTGCCGTGTAGATTATTGCCTTAAAAGCGGAATTCTTGAGGCGGGCGCCGCTGTAGCAGTCGGGATCTGCTCTTCGGAAAGACCTGGGCCGGGCTGGCGCGTAAAGACGCTTTGTTTGATTTTTCTTGTAAACCAGTTCCACCGAAGGCGAGAGCCAGTTTCATTCCCAAGCCCGGCTGGTGGCTTCGGGGAAGCAGACGTTGGAGTAGCTCGCTCTGAAATACGGCAACCTTCTGTGTGCTCCCATTGCCATGGCAACGGGTACCGGCTCGGCAGAAACGGCACAGGGATTTCAGAATTACATTTAAAACAACAAAATCAGGATAGGTTAGTCATTCTCCTTTTCACTCCTAAACTCCGACGGTGGCGCTGAACAGAACCTGCCTGGGGGGTACACTGGGGATAGGCACGCGAATCGGCAGATGGGCGATTAATACTTTAAATTAACGCTTTTAAGAAGTGAGCTGGTGTTTGATAGAACTTCACTAGAAAAACACGAGTTCGTTGCCCTCTGCTCAGCGCACGCTCCTCTGTACACCTGAGGGCAAGCGCAGGCTCATCCCTTTGGGCCTCTGCTCTCCTCGAGAGAGGTGAGATACGTATTGGGTGAGAACTGCAGGTTTCAGCTCGTTGGCAAACTACGCTTCAAATAGAGTGGCTTAGGAAACACTAAACGGGTCATTTGTGAGTTTGGAATCTTCAGCAGCGTGTGAAAATGAAGCAAAGCCCCATTTTTGAGGCTACTTTGCTTGCCTTTAGGGATGTTTGCTTCAGGAATAGCCCACCAGCCCCGCAGGGTCAGGGCAGCGGCACTCGCTGCTGCCCAGGGTGTTGTACAGGGAACAAACCTCACCCGACCTTGAGGACGAGGAGCTCCAGGGATTCCTGGAAAATGCGATCTCTTGTCTTGCATTTTTAGTGAGAGATGTGTTTTGTAGCCGAAGCCATGTGAGAGGGGAGAGGGCTCAGGGAAGGGCGGTACCAAAGCCACCTCCGGAGCAGCGGGAACATTCCTCTGCAAACACCGGCACTTTCCCAAAAGAACACAGGCTTTTTTTTGCTTCTTCTTCTTCTTCTTCACTAAAGTGGAATTTGTTTGACAGAACAATTCCCCTTAGAAATAAAATTCTTTAAACATTGGGTCACTAAATGATGGAGGGTAAAGTGCTTTGTGACCTAAATTAGATTCCTTAAAAGGATACCCACCAGGATCAAACTGTGTTTCTATACAGCCAAATATTCAGCCAAATATTTTCCCAAAATCCAGAGGCCAAACAAGCCTGGGGTTCGTGCTGAGGTTGCGGAGTCTCCAGCACTTCTGGGAGCAAACGGGACGTGGGGGCACTTCCCCGTTGTCAGAGCTCCCTCGGGTGCATCGGCGCCGCTCCTCCTGCCAAGGGGCCACCAAACCCAGAGGGAATTTTCTTCCAGGATTCGTGTCTCTCCTTCATGACTCTGCGTTTCCCCCAGCCGTGGCTGATGATGAATAAGCCATAAAACTGTCTCAGCTTCTCAAGGAATAGACCAGAAAGCACAAGAAGTTGAGTGAACCTGTTGAGAGCAGGCGTCCATGGGAGTTGGTATCTCGCCGTTTTACTGGCTTCTTCAAACAGGATGAAAAATACTCATTTTTCTCATCTTGCCTGACCAGTTTTAGCCTGTGGGTGAGGGGGTGCAGTGGTGGGGGTGTCTCCTTGAGGGGGAGATGCAGAGCACTTGGTCGGTCCCCACCGGTGCCCGTGTGCCGGGTCACTTGTTGCCAGCATAGAACCCCAGCCCTGCTCAAGGCACCCCCAACGGCAAAGCAGAGGGTTCAGGAGCTTCCCGGGGCCCCTTCCAGAGCAGTTCCCGGCAGAAGAGAGGTAACTGGTATCGCCATTAAAGAGTGGTGGTAGCAAGGTAGCAAGGATGAATATTGTTTTAATTTTACTCTCATTAGGCCTAACGAATCTCAACATGGGACTGTTCTAAAGCCTGAGGTGTTCAAGGAAACAAGAAGAAAAGTTATGGCTAATAAAGAAATTGATTGTGCATATAATAGCTATAGCAAGATTATAATTATAAAATTCACCTCTGTCCCAACCTCCCTTACCAGTGATTTTGGCTAGAAACGCCAGATAAGGCCATTCTGTGTCACATACAGAAGTAACTGGGTCAGAGGGAAGAGCAGAAGGAAGAGAAGCGCCCGGGGAATCCTCCACGTCACTGACATCTCCCTCCCGATGGAAAACACCCCCAGCCGCTCCCTGAGCGCTCCCAGACGTTCTGCTTTGGACACGGAAGGGGTTTCTTGGTCTGTTGTTCCCAGGGCACCGCTTGTGCAGTCACAGGAATAACATGAAATGGGTCAATATTCTGGAAGACAAGAAGCTGAAATAAAATGCGATGATGTGTCTCCCCATCCCGTTACTGGGAAAGGAAGGAAAGTCCAGGCTGGGGCAGGGCTGGGTCCCAGGGTCCGTGGGGAGCGGAGCTGGGGATGAGCCCCAGCCCCGCAGCGGGAGCTCCTCACCTGGGGCAGTGGTTCTGCAGCAGCAGGAACTGAGGGACTCGTGTCCAAGGGCCCAGCCGCGGGCGTTTATCCCAGGGCAGCGCGTTTGTCACAAACTCCACCTCGTTTCATTCGTGTGGCCCAACGTCCCTCGGGCCCCGGGGGGTGGGATGCAGAGGGTCCGGCATGTGCCCCCCCAGAGGGAACTGGCCAAAGCGGCTCTTACCCCGTGCCAGGGTCAGGGGACTGTGACAGGGGACCCAGCGTCCCCACCTGCCCCTGCCAGCAGCTGGGGAGGTGTCACTGGCGTCACCGTGCTCGTTCCATGGAGGGCAGAGGTCCTGGAGCTGGGGCAGCGCTTTGGCGCGGGAGCAGCCAGGGCACGGAGGCTGGTGAGAGAAGCAGCTGTGGGGCAGGGAGCCGGGTCCTCAGCTGGGGGGCCGGGATCAGAGAGTGCAGCTACTGCCGAGCGCAGGACACCTCCGCGGCTGTGGGGCACCGCGTCAATCCAACCCTAAAAAGCCAGAAGAAAAAACAAAAACAACCAACCAGAAACTTCACATACTTTAAACAACTTAATTTATTAGAACCCATAAACGTTGCTTTCATTAGAAGAATCAAGTTAACACCTAATTCAGGGTGAAATTACATTTTAAGACAAAGAAAAAAATCATGGTGCTTAAATACAGCGTTGGCTGGAGGCGGCCAGTCGGAGCGTCCCGGGAGGGTTTCACACGCACCCGGGGATCGGTGGGGGATCTAATTCCCAGCAGGTTCAGTGTTTTATCTCCAACTGGGAGGGCATCACACCGCGCCCAGGGCTGTCCCCAAAGCTGCCTCCCAGAGGATGGAATGAAGAGCTCAAGCCTTAAACAAAAAAAACCCCTTGAGATTCGTTGCCAGCATCTGAAATTTTTATTTCTTTTCCATTCGAGACTGATTGGTAGAAGATCCCCGTAGCCAAACCCCCCATCGTATGACCCTTGAGATTACTGAAGAGGTTCCCAGAATCGGCATCGAGCAAAACTTAACTCTTACTTCAAACCGGAACCTGGGAGATGAGGCACAATCACCCACGTCATAGGCCCATCATTTCTCCTCGGAGTAGCCCTTTTGGAGAAGCAGGTCGGGTTAATAACCTTAATTTCCACCAGATCAACAGAATCATTCCCATAGAATTCAGGAAGTGCTTAAACACAGAATACAAAAAGTATCTAACTTACAAACCTCCCGGTGTATAAAATCAAAAGGTGGAAGATGGTGGATGTTCAGAGATCGTATCAAAGCATTAAACTGTAACTCAAGGGGAGGGGCTGCGACCGGGGGATGCTCCGGAGACAGCACCCGCCGCGTCCAACGTGTCCCCGGGGGCTGGATCCCACCGAGGCCTGTCTGCTCCGCACTGACACCCCCCTCTCCAACACACACAACGGGGTCCTACAAGCTCTGCTGAATTATTGGTATCTCCTTTTGGAATAAGCTATTGGTTACACAACTGCTTTGGGTCTATCAAATGATGCAGATTCTACTACGGTGGCGTTCCAGCTCCGAGCCTGGGTCATTGCACAGGAGAATCAGAATGGTCCTCGCTCCCGAAGACGCTCTCAGCCTTTCCTCGCTGACATCAGGGAAGGAGCAACGTTTCAAACATCCCGTTTTCATTCTCACCTGCAAAACGCAAAGGCAGAGCACTCCGAGGGGCGCGGGAGGGTTCCTGCTCACAGGGTGTTGCTGTAGAAAAGGAGTCCTTGGGCTGTACATGGTTTCCACGGTGTCTTTGTTACATGAGATACAAACTGTACAAGTTCTCCAGTTTACAAAGGTTTCTAAATTGCAGAAACAATTCAGCCCCTATTTATAGTACCGCTTTTAAATGTAAAGATTATTACAGATAAGGTACAGTCTAAGTAGTTGGCTCAATGTAACACCAGAAATGGAGTTTTAATACAATTTGCAATGGTACAACTATGTACATATGTACAGAACCCCTTTCTTCTGCTCCCGCGCTGACGTGGAATGCGCCCCTCGCTTCTAATTACCAGCTTCCTTTAAAGTAAGAAGTAAAAATGGTTCAGTTTTGCAGGACGTCAAGTTCCTCAGCCGAGACCTCTCCTGGTCGCCGTCTCTGGCGCGGTCTCTCCTCACAGCACCCCGTCGCTGAAGCGGGCCTTGCCGTAGTCAACCAGGTCGTTCTGCAGATCTCGCTCCTCGTCGTCTGCAATCGAAATACCCACGTCACGCCCGAGGGGACGCTGCTGGAAAAACCCCACTGACACGTGCTCTCCCAGCCCCCGCTGCTTCCACGAATGTCCCCCCCGATCGGCCTCGTCTGGGATGGGAGTGCAGTCGCCGGGAAACAGGGAGAATGCGGATGAGCCTGGAATTACAGCTCCAGCCACCAGCACTCGGGGGCACCTCCCTCCCGAGGAACTGGGACTTCACACTATTTAACATCCTCGGCTTCACTGCAGCTGCATCTCCGGGCTTTGCTGACTTCAGAGCCTGCAGAACTGGTGACACCTCCTGCCCTCACCTGAGCGTTCCCTTCAAGCTTTCAAACTCTCCCTCTACAATCCAACTACTTTGGCAAGTGACATTGCCATTTCTTAACCCCTTCTAGAGCCTGGACGTGGTAAGATTTTACAGAACGTCGGGTACCTGACGGGTGGAGCACAGAGAAGTCGGTGTGAGCCCCCCCTTGATTAATGCAATTCCACCCACCTCTCAGATGGGACCGACGGGACCTTCCCCCCAAACTGGGCACCCCCTGCTTCTCAGGAAGGGGGTTTTCACTAGGGCTGGGCTTGACTTTGCCGTCAGCATTTTCCCAGACTGCACTCTCCTGTCTCAGACTTGGGGGTAAAATCTAAGAGAGACTTTTAAAAACGTCAAAGGCAGCTCTTGACCTTTTCCAGCTTCTTATCAATGGAACTCGATGGTCTCTCAGGGCTGCTGGAGAACCAACGTCACTCTGAAAGGACTGAAACAAGCCCATCTAAGCGGGGCTCCCATGTGATGAACACCCAGTGGCCAAGAACTGGGCTCCTGAGCCGCAGAAGAGCCGCACTGGGGCAGGGAAGGCAGCGGGAGCCGAGGGCAGGGGCGATGCTGCTCCCAAAGGGGCCACGTCCGTCCCAGCAGTGCCAGGTCCGTCCTCAGGGGATTTACACCTTGGGCCTTGGCTGGGAGAACAGAGACATTTCATCCCCTCTTTCAGATCCAGAACGACTGTGTCCCCCCACTGCTCTGCTCTGTCCCGCTGCTTGCCTTCTACTCCCTGGGGTTTCGTTTCTGAGCCTCAGGAAAAATCATAGTATTAAAAAAATACCCCACCCAAACTCGTGCATCCTCAGTGTAACCACTTCCTGTAGCACATGCAAAAAAATCCATCAAGAAAATGCACATTTGGTATTTTTTCAAGTGATGTTTTAAAATATACTGTAATATTCTGCATTCTACCTGCCATAATTCAGACCTCTCCTGTGTGGGCCCCCCCCAGCTGCCTTCTCTCAATGACTGAAAAAGCCCTAAAACTTCCCTTTGTTTCAGTGACAGAGCTTTTCCTGCATTTCAGAGCCACATTCCCTTACTTTCAGGAAAGGTGCTTGTTCACCAGAACGGAAAGCACAGATCCAGTTTACCCAGTCTCTCACCAGATGCTGAAATGCCTGAAGATCCGCGACACTTCCCCAACAATTATTGCTGCCCCTGGGGGGGGGGGTGTCACTGACAGGACCCCACTCCCAGCACCAGCCAGTGGTCACCTACGACACCTGCTTTTGTTGGGTGAGAAACTACTAAGGCAGGACGTGGGTAGCGCTGCATTTAATCACCCTCCACAGAAAGGGAGTTGCCGCGGCAGAAGCCAAGGACTCTCAAACATCCCCTCGCACCCCCTGGAGCTGGCCCAGGAGCGGGAATGCCAGCCCGGACACTGACACTCACCAGCCCCTCTCCCACATCCCTGCATTTCCCTCCAATAATTTCAATCGAAGGCCCACACATTTCTAGTGGCATCAGAAAAACATGTTTAATTAAACTGCTTTGTTTGCACATGCCACACGCTTTGTTCCAGCCTGATGCAGAACCATGTGATGTTTTTCTAATCGTTTTTAGACCGAAATTAATTTTTTTTTTTCCCTTCCCTAAACAATTACAACCACCCCCCCTGCAAACCCCGCCGATTCTGCCCTCTCCCACCCTGCAAACAAACTCGTGTGAAGACTAAAGCAGGCACTTTTTCTGAAAAGCTACTTCTGGGAGTCCCACTTGCCACCTGATGACATGTCTCAAGTCACCTCACCAAGCCGTTAGTGGACAACACAACCAAGGGCTCAGAAAAGTCCGTCTGAGGTAGTAACACGCGCTGCTGAGACTGTGCTTCACTGAAAGGCTTCCAAAAGAATCTTTACTACCAGATATGAAACCCATGATGTCTCCACGGGCATACGGAGGGGCTGGTCAGAGAAGACTTTCACCAATCCCAGATTTAAATCCACCAGAGCAGTGAAGGGACAGGTTCTACACCTAAACAGGGAACAGCTTTATGAGGCCACTTGCAGCTACAGCTCTTATTTTTTTTTAATTTCCCCAATAGTTTTCAAGTATTATTCAAATAAGCACAATCTCTACAGCTTTTAACTTTTCCACCACTTACTGCTGTATCGTACCCACCCTTCTGTAAGGGGCACAGAGCGATGCTGTGCGTGTTACTGATATCACAGCACACGTGATATTAACTCCTGCTGCCTAAAGCCATCAGTGTCCCTGCAAAGGCCACCACAGCAGCATGTTTGTGCCGATAAGGAACGCAGCTGGGAGGTACCAGGAGAGCTGGGTACGGTGGGAATGCGGCTGGGGCAGCCCTTGTCCTCCCGGGGGTCTGTGGGGACAGAGGAGCCCGAAGGCTGGGCAAGGCAAACGGCAGAATTTAGCACAGAGTCACTGAAGTGATGTGGCCTCGGTTAAACTTCAGTAACTGCATCCTGAGTCCATCTGGTGAAGGAACATGGTGGTGAGGAGCCGGGCATCACCCCTGTTACTGCGGGGAACTGGACAAGGAGAAACATGAAAACCATGACCCACAAACTGCCTGGGTTTGTGGGACACCCCACGCTCCCCTGTCCATTACAGGCTCAGAGCCACCAGGAGCAGATCTCCCGTGTCCCCAGCACAGCGTGGGCAGAGGCAGCTTGGTGTCTGTCCCCTTCTACCCTCCCTTGGAACTGGCTTCTACAAGCAAATTACAACCCCCTAATAACGCACCCGGGAACAGGTGTTACCGACCCAGAGTGACTGAAACCCACTGCTGGTTTCGGGCAAAAGTGTAACAAAACAGACCACATCTTCAGGAGCAGGCACAGCGTTCTCATTTCTATCAGTAAGTTAATTAATTGCCCAGGGTTCTGATCCACACTTTTCTTTCGCTTGTTCATGAGTTTCAAACCACCAGCTCAGCCCCAAAAATGCTGACGCTGCACAGTTAGGTGCGTGCCCACAGAAATCACTTGCTTTTTATCAGCTTTCTCCATTAATTATGCTTAGATACCAATTAGATACGTCTGAAAAACTACCAGCTGAAACCCTTGCGTTACGAGGATGAAAATCTGGGGGGCTGTGGAAGTTAAATCATGGTTGGGTTTGGTTTTTTTTTTTCCCCATTTTTATTTTGCACTTTCCTTAATTGAGAATGCTATGTACGTTCACACACATCTTCACCCTGCAGACATGCAAGCCTTTCAGAGAATGCTACGGAAGAGGTCGATGGAGGGTGCTGGGAGACAGCCCGGCAGAGAGCGGGGGGGGAGGCGGCGGGCGCATGCAGGGGGGGGACACACACACACACACGCACACCCGGCGTCAGGGCAGCACCGCAGCCGCGAGGTGTGAGGTTTGTTAGCGAGGAAACCAGCGCCTGTTGAATCTGTGTAGGATGCAGGAAAATCACGCTTGGAAAGGCTGAGTGAGAGCTGGCCCGTCCCACCAGAGTTCTGTCGGGCGGGACACGAGCAGCGCTCAAAAACCGGCAGTTCTGTACCCGAGAACTGCTTTAGCGATGGCAAAGGCCACATCCCAGCGAGGCAGACACCAGCCTGGGGGGTTCAGACAGAGCCATTGCTGAAATTTGGAGTGATTTTCCCAGCAGAAACCACATACACGACTGAAATCGGGTATCAACATCCTCTCCCTGAAAACTGCTGCGACGTTGCTTTCAGTTGGAGAGGAAACCGAATTGTGAAGATTGCCTAGAGCTTATTTGTTCTCTCTGGGAAATTTTGGATGGGCTACAAATAGCGAGGCTTTACACAAATTCAACAAGTAAACTCAGCGTGGATTTTATTACAATGGGATGGAGATAAGGCCCAAGCTCACCTTGGACGTCTTCTTCTCCACCATCACCATCCTCTTCCTCATTGTAAGCCAGCTCAGCCTGTTTGTCTGCCTCGTACTCACCCACGTTACCATCATCCCCATTATAATCTGCCAGTTTAGAACCCTGCTGCGGATCAACAGGGGATTCATTCTCATCAAAGAACCGGCCTGTGAAGTAGGCAAAGGAGTCAGTCAGAAGCAGAGAGGACAGAAACAGGAAGATTCCGCCCCAAAGCAGGCGCAAGCGCAGAGAGTCGGGCTCTGGAGCAGTTCGGTGGGAGGAGGAAGGGGGTGGGAGGGAGAGGGCTGGGGCAGGGGGGGACAACAGGACTCGGGGGACACCTCGTGCCAGAGGGATGGACATTCAGCACCTGGGGCTTGTGAAATCAGACTGTTCTAAGCTTCACTCTTTGGGGGAAAAGAGCCAGAAGAAGCACCTGAACAAAAAGCTCCATCTTTGGTTACCTAAAAACACCAATTAAAGTTTTCTTAAAGTGCTGAAGAGCACACGGAGGAAGGTTTTATATCCTGACTTTCTTCTGAGGACTGGCATTTCTCCAGGTACACAGGAGCAATGTATTGCTGACTCAGCAGAGTGTGTACCACTGTCAGGGGTAAAGCTCTAGCAGAGACCTGCCCCGCATCTCTCAAGGGGTATTTTTAACTACCTAATTAATTTGGCCTTTCACTCAGGTTTCCTACTAAGATTTAACAGTTTTCAAAATGTTCTGACCCCAGTATTTCTGTCTCCCAGCAAAGAATTAAGAATAGTTGCAGGAATGCACAGGAAACCCGAGAGGAGTTCCTCTGAACGGACCAGGGAGTCGGGCAGGCACAGAGTGGGGGATTAATGGTGGGGTGTCAAGTTGGGAACTGGGGTGTAATGGGGTGCAGGGAGATCTGCTTAAGTCCAGTGCAGCTCACTTAAAGAATGCAACATTGAGTCTGTAGGGGATACGGGTCTGGAGGGATTAGGTATAAATGAAAAAAAATAGGATTAAAGTGCAATACAATCCTTAGGGACTGGGAACGCACTGAGAAAACCAGTCTGCCCAGGCAGGCGGTAGTTACTCGCAGCGGAGGCAATTAGAGAGAGGTAAAACTAGAGAACAGGATTTCAACAGTGGGATTAAAAAGGAGGCTGGGGTTACAACGGACAGATGTAAAAATGAAATTATTCCTTAAAACAATGAGAACTATGATGTGGCGGTATGGAAACATGAGGACAGAACCAGCAACAGAGTGCTTCTCTGGGGGGGAGGGAAAGGAGAGGAATCACATCTAGGGCAGCTCAAATGGACAGAAACAGAAGTTTCAGTTAATTTCATAAAATAAGCAAGAAGAAACTATGATCCATTTAGAAATCAGAAGTTTAGTACATTATCCATTCTCTCTTCGTCTCTAGTTGAGTAATCCCTGCTATTATTGGTTGTATCTTTGGACACTGCATTCTATATAAAAAGCAGACAGAACTGTACAATTCACACATGTCAAAATATAAATCAAGCTCTGGAAAGACAACTGAATGCACTCAACTTACAGAGAAAACCCAGCCTGTACGTATGCCAGAAATACTGTGACAAACAAGTACTGAATAAATGTAAGGAGACAGAAGGAAAGGTTAAAATATTAGGAAGAGGTGCTCGGAAACGCGGCAAACCCCGCGGGGCTGGCAGCCGGGGCTCGTGTACAGCCCAGCCCTGGCGAGCTGGATGCCAGCCCAGCTCTGGGATGCGGCTGCTCCTTCACTGCGGGGGCTCCCCTGCCCTGGAAGTGCTCCGTGGGTTAGCGCACGGGGGGGAAACCCGGGCACACAAACCTCACCAGCTGGCTCTGGGCTCGGCGGTGCTGGCAGGGTCCACGGGTACGAGGTGCCGGCAGCAGGTATTTCCCGCAGAGCACCAGGAGACCACCACCACGCTGTGCACTCCCCAACGCTCTCACAGAGACACGTGGAACGGGCTGGGGGTGCCGAGACCTCAGGCTACACCAGAACAGGAGTCGCTGGCAGCTGGAGCCAGCAACGCACCCACGGCCTTCCGAGACAGCCAGGATCCGGAACGCTGGCACACCGTGGGTCCCTCAGCTCACCCCAGCCACCAGTCAGCGTCCCTAACGCAGGAATTACAGCAACAGATTCTTTGAGGAGTATGTTGTCACAGAGCACAAAGGGTTAGTGACAGCATGGGATGCCCCATAAGGGTTTCTCTCCCTGAATTCCTTCCAGCTCCCCATCGTCTCTCTCCGACACCTGAAGCCAGAGGACGGCCCCACCAGCCCCAGGTAAAGCAGAGTCACTCACTCCATCCCACGATCCTATTTGCTGCTCCTGTCAACACATCCCAGAAACAAACCTCACCACAAACACCTGTTGGTGGCTAGCATCCACTGCCGACCGCATCCCTTCTGACTGAACCACTCACTTCCCATTTGTCACTTACTCTGGGGGGTCACTCTCGGTCTCAATTGCAGACTATTTTTACGTTTACAAGCATTTCTCTGCTGAGAGCACACCTCACAGGGTGTCAACCAGCCGGCACCCAAAATCCCCAGCGGTGCCAAGCACAGGGTGCATCTCTGTAAAGCTCACAGAAGCCTTTCACCTGAAGCTGTAGGTGATACCTCCGCTCGGAATATTCTTTCCTCAAAGTTGTGCACCCACCGAACAGCAAGTCATTCCCAAGAGGTCTCCGATCATTTGCCTACAACAAAGCCACATTCCTGCTTTTACTGCCCCTTCCCCACCCCAGTGCCAAACAGTTGGAATTAGTTCTTTAGAAACAACTGGGCTAAGGTACAGCCGGTGAGTGTGCTCTGTGCTGTGCTCTGAGTGTCTCTGCTGACACCGTAATGAACTGGTTTCCAGACGACGTTCCCACGGGCAGACAGCATCAAATGCTGGAGGGATAACACTCTCCCGGTGTCACGGCATCCGCCGCGAGGTGGAGGCACCTCAAGCCCCAGGTTCACAGACAGACGAGTGTGGATTTGAAGCTCTTCCCTGCCTGCCCACTCTGCCCCACCAGTGTTAATGCCACCCGACACCACAAATTCATGGTTTGCTCCTCCTGGGAGACTTCTTCCTCCTCTTCCATGGAAGAGAAGGGTAAGGGAAAACTTCCTCAGGCAGAAGAACAAACTTCTGGCCAATACACGGGTACCGCCACAAAGAACCCCTGCACAAGGGCTGAATTCTTGTGATATTGTCCAAACCACCGTATTTAAGTCAAGTAATACAGTGTGAATGCGTCACCCAGTAACATGTGTGTATCAAGGTCTTCACTTAATCTATTTCAATGTGTAGTAATTCCCATAACCATTTTAAATTCCTATAAGCAAATGATTTTTTTTTTTAACTGACTGAAGATATATATGAAAGATGAGACATCAGGGCATATCTTTTCCCCAGTTACATATGACATTTCTTTTCAGGCTCACTCTCCAGAAGGCCACCCGCTGCAATGGCTCCTATTTCCCCAACAGGCACTTATTACAGCTAGAAAACGAAGTGATAACCTTAATATATCGGAGTATGAGATATTGGCCAACTTACTTTGCTTCATCTTCTGCAAGTCACTAACTCTGCTCTTTGGAATTTTTATATGGTCCGTTTCAATTTTGTTTTCTTTCTGATTTTCCACATTTTCCTCAAAATTTAAGTGCTGGAGAGAATTTGGAGGGATCTGCTTTGCAATATCAGCGTTTCCATCATTGTCGCTGTGCAAACCTAGAGAGTGAGGAAGCGTGTTCAGTTTTTACGTGGTTCCGAAAGAAGGCTGTCACAAAAGTTAATTCATCACATTTTAATATGGAATTAACCCTAAATTGTTACATTCTCAGCTGATTTTCTGTATGTACTTAGGTGCTTGCTGAAGCCTAGAACAGTAACACGGTTATGTATTTTTTTTTATCCTCCTGCTGATTCTGCTTTTCCAATCTATTCAGCATCATTTATAGTTTGAAGAGCTGTGGGGTGAGAAGGCTGCAGCAGGTCACAGAAGTTATGCTATAAACACTGAGCAGAATCACGGGGCTCCATCACCACGGAGCAGAGAAACCCCTGCTCCCCTTCAAACTCACAGCAACCCTCTGCCGATAAACTCCCAATTCAACAGAGCATTTCACTCGCTGCCTTTCATGTCTTCTCGTTAATAAAAGACAAAATGAAGGACCACCCCAGAACAACGAAAAGAAACGAACTATTTGAAAGACTTGACATTTGGAAGTAATAAACTCTAAGTGCATATACAGACCTGGAACTCACTAATTTTGGTATTCTCATCTGCTTACAGACCCGCTGCAAACAGGGAGAAATTAAGAAATACTTCTGTTGCCTTTTTTGAAAAGATGGACATGACAAAAAACTTCAATCTGTTTGGTCCTGTCACAAATACACAGAGTACATTATATTTGATAGTTTTTAGCAGGACAGTGTCTGAATACGACCTCCGCCGTGCAGATATAACCTACCCTTCTCTGCCACATTAAAGCAAAGGGACGCGATTCACAAGCTTTAAATTTAAGTGTATTTTCTATGGACTTGTGTCCTTTCTACCTGCAATTCTTCTAAACCCTTTCACCGCAGTACTTCAGTACTTTTCGTTTTCTCATGTCCTAAACCTGCCCCACGTCTCCCTCCTGTGATCTGTTCTCAGACACAGGGGGACACTGAACAAGTGACCCTGGCTAATTAGTACCCCTAAGTAAAAGGGTTTAATTTCAATTACTCTCCTCCGCCAGTGGAGAAATCTTGAAGCACTTCCCTCTGAAACTTCTAACTCTCAAATTTGGCTGAAGTTGGTCAAAAGGCTCAGAAATTATTGGGTGTGGGGGGACAAAAAGAGGTCAGACCACCATCAAGCCCAGTGCCTCAGGAGGCCAGACTGAGAACACGCTCAGTCTCGGGTCCTGCAGAAACTGATCCTTGGTTTTCTTTCTGTAGCCACATCAAACCTGATATGGCAGCAGATACTGAGGGGTAAGTTTCCCACAGAACATTAACTTGTCAGATGCTCATAAGAACTTACCTGGTGCCAGATTTGGTGCATGGGGCTGTTCAGTTGGGAGATTCATAACAGGCTGGTGAACTTCACTTCTAGGAGCTGAAATAAGCGGCTTCTTTAAAGCTAAAATGAAATGGACAAAAAGCATGGACATGAAACAAACAGACACTATATACCAGGTCTTCCTCTATCAACCCTGTAAACTTTTTCTTGTTGTTTTTTTTTGTTTTTAAACCATAGAAGAAAATATAAAATACAAGATTTCTGGGTTAACAAATATTATAAGAAGCATTTAGTTTTGAAAATTCAAATTCAAAGCACAATAAAAATTATCAGATTTTCACCCCACTTGAATTTTATTACCATAGACAGATTGTAAAACTTTGCAGTCACTATGAAACACATGGGATTCAAACAGAATCAATATACCAAAAACCCAAATGTGAAAGTATTAAAGGATTTCTCCTAACCGGTGGGAGTATCTTCAGCCTTAGCAGGGTCGTTATCTTCTATCTCAGGCATGCCTGCATCTCCTCCTGCTTTGATTTTCTCTGTAAAACAAGAACAGGATATTCTGCCTTATTACCCTTGAAGTTTGAACAGTGAATTTCTCTCTCGTGGAAGGCACTAAGGCCAGAAGAAAAGTCCTTCATCTACAGGACACATCCCATATTGATAGCGTAAGTACAACTCATATATTGTTCTGTCAAAGCCACTGAAGATCCTCTGAAGCAGCGCTCCCAAGGTCGGTGCAACCTCCAGAATGGGATGGGAGATGGCTGCACAGCTCTTGGTAGTCAAATAAGCAGAGCTCATTGCCAGAGCTCGCCAGAACAGACACTGGACTCATACAAGAAGGTGCTGATTCAGCAAGAAAGGGAACCCATTTGCCTTTCTGAGAAGGCTACAGGGAGGAAGACTGAGAGAGTCACTCGCCAAAAGCCTCCTGCGCAGCTCCTGGTAGCCAAAGGTCCCCGTGGTTCTGCTGCTGTCCCCAGCCAGAGGCTTCTCCTCACCTCCAGGCACCACCTCTGTGAAGCCCCCGGCTCTCCAACAGCCCCCAGACTCCCTACAGGAGTGGAGAGGCAACCCCCAGTTCCCAACTGGCCACACAAGGAAGGAGATGCCAAACAAACCAACAAAGTGAACCCAAAACTGTGCAAGAAACTACTTTTATAACAGGACCCAGAGAAAGTACATGCCCATTTCTGGACACCTGTAAATTCTACCTTGGTACAATCACAAGCAGCTAATAACTTATCTGAGCCAAACAATTCACTGCTCTACTTCAGAGAAAGGCACGATTCCGTATGATGGCAAAGGATACCACACAACTGGCCCATCATCTATCAGAGATGACCAAAAAAAAGGAAATACCTTTCCCATTTACAGCATGGTCTGAGGGCTGCTCATTCTTTACTGCGTTTTTATCTTCTGCCTCTGGAACTGTCTTGGATATTGCCTGGTCATCATTGTTGGGATTTACTTCAGTGTCTTTACTAGACTGAATTTTTTGCGTGGCCTGTTAGAACAAATTATAAAGAACCAATATTAAGCACATCCCTGAAAATTACAAAACAAACTCCCTCCAATTCAAGATTACTTTGGGTAAGTAGAGTCGCATTTATGAATTAGATGATCAGCAAAGCAAAGAGCAGCAGGATCCCTTTCTACACAAACCTGAACGCCGAGGGCAGGAGATGGGGGTACAGACACTGCACAGAGGATGGAACACACGGCAGGGCTGGGTGACACTTACACTGCCGTTTGGAGCTCTTAAGTGTAATCACTGGCCTTAAGCATCAGGTCAGAGACCTTGAAACAGTTCTAGATTTTAAGAAAACCTGACTGAAATCTGCTTCGAGTCTGCCTTATTATTTGAAATGTTTGTAAACAAAGTAAGGCAATGAAATTTTAAGAAGAACAGGTTATTTCATCTGCTTGCAGGAAAAAGGCCCATATTCTCCTGGCAGCTTGTACCTTTTAATTACACCCCTGATACCATTCCAATGCCATTGTTATTTGCATCACATTAACACCTCGAGGCCTCAGCAGAGATCAGGTTCCCTTTTGCACGAACCTCTGTAAGGCTGTAAGAGCCCAGTCCCTACCCCGGAGAGCTATAAAGTAATAGCCATTTCAGAGAGCAGAAACCCAACTCCTGGGCAGTGATGTCAGGCAGAAGGCTGCGGGAGAGCAGAGAATCCAGCCTGCTCTTCAAGGCTCATTCACCCACGGAGCCAAACAGCCAGATGTTCTTACACTAACACCCATTTAGGGCTGCTCGGGAGGGTATTTAACAAAAAGTTAGGGGAGGAATGTCCAGGGCCTCCAAGTAGCTGAATTTCAGAGCCGAACAAACAGCAGAATCCAGGCTCTTTAATTCAACACAGAAACTTCGCTGCGCGTTACCTTTTGTTCCCGCATAATTTGGTCCATTAATTTCTTCATGTTTTCTTCATGTTGCAGTCTCATTTCCTTGATCTGCTGCCCACACTGCAGGCTTGATTAGAAACACATTGTTAGTTACAATTAATTGTATATGTTGTATCTACTCTGCCATAAATAAAATAAGGGGGAAGAAAAACAATGAAGTGGCACAAAAAGCCAAACCTGAGCTATAGCTAGAATAGTCTGTCCAAAAAGCCTTGTCCTGGAATGTGTCTGGAGTGCAAATGGACTGAACACAGAAAGAAAGCACAACTGGAAAAAATAGGGACAGAGCAGAAAAAACAGTAAAATAAACAGAATGGCCTTGAACCTATTTCCTCCAAAACCTGGAAAGCCACCAAGAAGTCAAGCTTCGCACTTCACGTGCCATCAGCACACATTAATGCTGCCGGGAAAGCAACGTGTCTCCCACAGCTGTCACCACAGGAGAGGCACAACTGCCACTACCGGGTATTGCCACCAACTCAAATAACAGGATCCCAGTGACACAGCTCAGCGTCCCACCTTCTGCAACGAGCCACAGCGAGATCAACCCAATTCCACAAAATTCCCGTCTCCCACAAACCCGCAGACACTCGACAGAGCACACAGAGAAGAGAGTATTGGTTTGTATGTGAAAGCTTCTAACATTTTCTCAAGTGTTAACCCCGCTCATTCCACACAGCTTCAAAAGCAGTTTGCTTCTCCATCAGAAACTTCAGAGGCTGAGATCAACTTAAAATCTCAACACTTACAATAGTTTCAACCTCAGCTGAAAAATAAAGTACACATACAAAGACGGCAATTAACAAGCCTGGCAGCTTACAGAACCGTGCTAATTAAACTCTTCCAAGTATTTGTTAACCAAGATCTTCACACTATAAAAAGTGCATTGGCTTAAAATGGTCCAATGCTGAACAATTCCAGTAAGCCAGATTTTTCTTAGATGGCATCTCAGTTTGGGGAGAGGAGAACACCACAAAACCCCAGAATTTTAAAATCCAACGACAGCTAAGTCAGAGTCACATCACCAGTGAGTCCCCTCAAGCGTGAGGGTTAGCAGGAGTAGGACTGTTGAAGACATACCTGTCATACTCCAGTCTGCGTGCGAGGTAAGTGTTGTTCTTCTTGTACTCATGGAGCTGATCTTCCTGGCGAATGAATTCCTGCCGTAGCTCTGCTAGTTGTTCTACACCAAAAAGCAACATGAATATAGAAATATAAGAAAAAATACCCCATGGCAGATACAACTTGCAATATTTCTATAAAATTTGCTCCAGTTTTATGTTTTTTTCTTCTAGATACTTTAAAGATTCTTAAACTAACTTGAAAAGGTGCCAATTTACTCATGTATGCCAGTTGTCACTATGAATTTTAGAACAATTCTGATACTGTGCCAAACCCCTAACTTTTTCTTTACAATTTCATTCAGAAGACTTACACGATGCTGTTTCACCTGTTGGAAAACTCCTTAAATCCCTGAATGACTGTTATCCCGAGTAACATAAAACTACTACTATTACTTTAGGCTCAGTGTTCAAATATTCTATTTCTATAATAAATGTACAAAAGAAGGTATCATCACACTATCCATAAAACCAATACATATTCCTGTCTTCACAAGCAATTGCTCCAGAAGTTCTTCTCCCTGTTCCTGGGGCTACAAGTAATTGTTAGGTTTCTATTAATTTCTGTTAATTAAGTTGCAACACCCAGATACAGGCAGAAATGCCAAGTGTGTTGCCTGCATGTTCCCATTTCAGCATTAGCTGTTCCAGGTGACTCTGTAACCCACACAGCAGGACGGTAACCACGTCTGTACATACCAGCCTTAAAAAGATGTTTGCTGGACCTTTTCTAACCCAGCAGGAGTATCACAACATCGCTCACCCAAACTGTACCAAATTGTGTATTTGTCCATGAAAATGTTTCTAATGCCTTGGAAGTGGCAGTGCCAGAACCGGGGTTCCTTCTGCAGAGAGCAGCGCAGAGGCTCCGAGAGCCAACCCTGCTCTTACCCAGGCTAAGCCATAAACAAAGACAATGACATTCCACATCAGGCCGTGTTCCAGCATCGCTTCATCTCTCCTTTCAAACACGTTCTGCAGCGCTCGGGCAGTTTAAAACCACACAACTTCACAGTCCGCCAGAGCACCTTTTGGCCCCGAATTCCTTACCCTTTAAGCGGTGTATGTCTGCCATTTGATACGATACGTTGTTCTGCAGCTTGATCTGAAAGGAGGAGAAGTTGTATAAATACAGAGGATCAGAAGGTGCGAGGGGTGAGAGGGGGAACACTGGGTGCATTTGTTTTCATTGTAGAGACAATATATGTAAAGGATTATCAGAATGACGCACAAAAAGTTCCTGTAAATACAGGAAATGTATATTTAGTTACCTCCGAGATATCACCAACCTAAACACTACCTTTAGGCTTTGCTAACAAAGACTTACATTTATTTCCAGAACATATTTCTATCAAAAAAGTAGATTTTGTCAGGACTAAAATAAACATGCTGCATTGTGATACAGCAGGAGAAGACGGGGCATCTCCAATGTCAAAGCCTAAGTGTATGAAAATAAACACCCAGCATCATCAGCTAAAACGATTTTTACCTAATGTGTATTTCAAGTAAATTTTTTATGTGATGCTACCTCATAGTCATAATACATTTTATTTTTAAGGGAATCCGACACCAGTGGGCTTCCACAACAGCTTCTAATTTGGTATTTTTAGTAAGGAAAAAAACAGCAGTTACAATAAATAAGAACTGCATGTACACAAAGTCACTAAGGAAGGATGCTTTGTCTTGTTCTTACATAAAGACATATGTAAAGAGCAGAAATGAAGAGAAATATACACATGGAGAGGATACTGAGAAAGGGTGAGAAAATCCACAACCGTCACCAGGCAACACCGATGCTGTAATTATTTCTGTTGTCGTTTCATGATGGATACAGAGGGTCACTAGAAAGGGCACTGGCAGAGGGCTGTGACTCGTGGCTCCCAAGGTCTGCATCGCCCTGGGAAGGCCAAGGACACCAGCAAACCTCTGCCATGGGGGCAACACGGGCTGGCTCAGTCCCCACACGGCCACTGGAGCTCCGTGCCTGAGTCAGTACCTACATCCTCTGTCAAAACAAACAAAAAGGACATATGTCCTTATTTTAAGACTTCCTCCACCCACCTCTACCTTCCCTTTTTTCCAATTATTCATTTTTTTAGAGATGTTTCACATCACATTGTTGCTTGTAAAAGGCTCTCAGCCTCTGGACTGTGACTCAATGTATCCCATATGGGCTGAGACAAGCTTTTCTTACTTTAGGAAGCACGGCCATGGGAGAACTGCTGAAATCGTGATTTTTCTGCGGAACAGCGTGTACACGGGGGCACGCATCCAACTGCTCCGCTCACATCCCGGAGTGCTCCTGGAGAGTGTGCTCCGTGCCAGGCGGCAGCATCCCAGCTCGTCCCCAGCAGCGACAGAGACAAGGGCAGCGCTGGCACCAAACCCGATCCTGGCCAGGGCCGCTAGCCAAGAGGGCTTCTGCAGGCACACCCAGCCACTTCCCAAGGCTTTTCCCAAAAAAAGCCAGAGTGGCAGATGATGCAATCTTTTGGGAACCTGAGATCACTGTCCACATTGCTCTGAAATAGGATATAAAACAAAGATACAAAGCACCCAACAGGGACTCTTGGGGAGCAGGTTAGAGGCAGGCATTTGTGAAGGGGTTCCAAGTGTTCTCTGCCCACCAAAGAGGTTTAAGGCAGCCTGTCACAGGGTGCCCAAAGAACAATACTCAGGCAAACAAAAGCCCGGGCTGGACTTGCCCTGCTTTATCTCACAAGCCCGAGTAACCCCTGCAGTGGGGACTTGCACAGAAGCACAAAACAAAAGTCACCACCAAGACTTTCTACTCGACCAGGTGCCCAGCCCGTCAGCCCTCCATCAACAGACACCAGGGAACAGGCAAAAAAGTGATTTGTTGAGTGTTAATGAAAAAGTATCTTTCCCTATTTTACAAAGCCTCTGGCGATAATGACCACATTTTTCCTGTCTTTCACTCTTAACGCGGTTCTTTCTCAGAACCCACGAAGTCTACTACCAAAGGAGATCTTGGAAAGTAGCAGGTTCTGTTTTCAAACCTTCAGCCATCAGAATTCTGAATCCATAAAGCCTTCCCGCTGGCTTGTGCTCACCCTGTAACACATCTGACTGGTGAGGGGCTGGGGGAGGGCTGCCTGGCTGTTACCGGGAGCTGGAGTTGAAGACAGCATCAGTTTTATCACACAATCTTTCATTTTGGCAATTTTGACTTTCAGAGAAAAGTGACAGAATGTATAACCAAAACAGCTCAGCTGACAGCAAATGTCCCTCATCTGAAGGATAGAAAGAGATGGAGCTTTTTTATGATTCATGGGATCTGTTCCACCTACACATGCGATAAACCACACTCCACAAACCATGGCGCGGGTCCAGTTCTTTCTGGGCTGTGTCCTCCTTGAGCCCAGACTTATTTGTACTGTTCCTGTTCCCCACTGGCTTCTCAGATCCTTCCCAAAGCAGCTGGGATGGATAAAAGAAATTCTCTGTAACCCAACAAGCTGTGCCCAGGAAAAAAACATCAAAAATCCCGTGCCTGCGGGAGCTACGTTCATGCAAGGCAGCCTTGCAGCGCTGGCTGAATTGTGGAGGGTCTTGTCATACAATGCAAGGCACTGTAAGGAAAAGAGTTATAAATGTTGGAGCTTAGCTCTGTGGCAGGACAGCACACAGGTGCTGCTTTCCGATGAAATAAGCGGCAAATTGTAAACATCCATTTCCCCGTGAGTCATTGCTTTATTAAGTGACAACACCCTCTGAACTGCCCGTGGATCACCCCGAGCCGGTGTCCGTGCTCCTCTGTGCCGCTTCCCAGCCCAGGCACTCCCAGCGCTTTGCTGGGCACACGCAGGAACAGCACCGGGAAGGGATTAGCGCTCTGTTTGCACAGAGGTCTGTGTGCCACAATCCCATGACTTCCTACTGCTGTCAACCGCCTTTTCCAAATGGGCAGAGCTGTCAGCAAACAGCCAGCACAGCGCTGGAGATGACATTGTGATCAGGAACAGGCAGCAAGACTGGAAGATGCTCTCAACATCACTGCTGTAAACCTGCAGCTTTGCAAACTGGGGAGCTATCAAGGAGTCTGGGCAACAAAGAACATACCCAGCTGCTCCCAGGGACGGTTTACCAAACAGTTGCACCCTAGGAAGCCCCGTTTCTAGGCATCAGCTAAGGGCAAGGCTGTATCACGCCCCTGGCATGGCCAGCAACGGCTCTGGAGTGAGAAAGGCACATTCCAAGAGCTCCAACAGTGCACCCAGAGCCACCAGCCCCGACACGCTGGACAGCTGCCATCTGGACACTCTCCACCACAAACGCCTGCCATTCAATCATTTTAGTGTGCTTATTGCAAAGGGACCTGTAAAGCTATGCAAAAACCCATCAGCATCATAGAATTCAGCATGAAATACTTGGGAAATCAGTGCTGACTCTGCATGTATCACCTCCCCAGTGCTGAGCAACCACCACCCTCCGGCCACCTTCCAGAAGGTGGTCCCAAGGACAACTCCTCTGGTTTGTTCCAAGGTCCAGCAGACCCTCACGAGCCCATGAGGATGAGCACAGGGTCATAGGAGGAGAGAACATCCAAAATTCCTAAGAACTCATGGGTTTGGTTTTGTTTTGTTTTTTTTTTAAAACACAAGACACCAGGTCATGCTCCTACACTTGCTCCTCAGAGCACACGATACTGTGGTGGGACGAGGGTCTGGGCCCCACTGCAGATATCACCAAGCCCGGAGGAAGCTGCCGGCAGAAATTCAAGTCACCTCAGCACCGGGGAAACACACACTTGATTTACACCACCACAAGGCAAAGAGTCCCTTACGAAGACAAAGGAGCACAAAGCAGAACTGACACCACAACAACCACCAGAGCGGCACCTTTCAAACCAGCTTTTTTACGAAACAAGCCTGGATCTGCTGAGATCACTGGATACCCCTGGAATTACCAGTGTGGGTGTTTTATTACAGCTCCTGCATGGCACAAATGGAGAAAGATCATTGGTAAAAATCATTTGTTCAAAGAACATCCTTGCCAAATTCCATTTTGAGAGGGAAAAATATTATCAGTCAAGCCTTTTTCAGTCTGACCGAAAAATGCCTTTATGCCTACTACTCACTATTTTTTTTAAAACAGATCTTTACCCTCTAAAACAGAGCTTTATTCTCTATTCTCTAAAGTACAGTCACTTAAAGGGTTTTTTTAAGAAAAGTAGGATTGTTGCCACTGAGAACATGACAGTAGCTCACATGGGAGGAGAAGAGAAAGGGACGGTGAGTGGTTATTGCTAAAACATCCTGCTATTCTTGCCTGCTAAGGCACACGGAACATTTTCAGCACAAGAAGAGAGGATATTCAAAAGCTACCAGCTCACATGACCTTAAATGGCAGCTTCTGGAACAAAGGAGGAAGATACCGAGCACACACTGCAGTATGCATCCAATTAACGATAACATTAATTTGGGAGGTTTACTAGTTCCGTTTTCCCTGCTCTGCCCTGTGAGACACAAGGCTCCGAGAGCATCCAGAGCCCGGCAGAGCTGCGCAGAACAGCTAGTGGTCAGCAGCAGCTGCAGCCCAACAGCACCCAGGTTTGTGTCCTGGGCACCAAAGGGGGCTCTGGCTTCCAGGAACCCTGGCGAGACACCCCACCTGAGCACTCGCATTCCCTCTCCTGGTGTCCTACAGTAAAACATCACGGATTTCCAAAAAAATACAAATTTCTTGCATTAAAAGCAAGCCTTGCCATGCAACCCAGTAACTGACAGCACCAGTGGAGTCTTACACCTGGAAATTGGTTACAATAACACATGAAACAAGTTCAGTGCACTAGGAACACAGGCTAAACAAGGGGAACAGAGAATCAACCTCACCTCCCTACAGAACAGCCAGGCTACAAACACCCGCCGGTGTTACCTCCCCTCAGTACCCAGGCACCCCTCCAGCGGCACACAGGCAGTTTCAGCACAGTTACCAGCCTCCAGCAGATCCCTCCCCTAATTCCAGCCCTGACTGCCTGTGATTTCACTGTCCCAACACCCTGAGACAGGACGATCCAGCCCGGTGCTATGACTTACCACCTCCTGGCTTTTCAAACTCCCACCACCCTTGGATGCTTGCTATTATTGAGGAGGGCAACGGGCAATTAAAACTACCTGCCCTCTATCTGTTTGTATAAGTTCAATTAAAAAAAAAAACAAACAACCCACCAAAGCAAACCAAAACAAAAACCTCAACAGCTTAGAAATCTACAAGTTTTCTGTCTTGTACATGTTTGTTAAAACCGAACTGCTTTGAGTTCAGCTTCTCTTACTCATCAGACTTAACTGCCTTGATACCTGTACAGAATGTTTACTTGTAAATCAAATTAGATTTTATAGTAGCACAATATTTTTAACCACAACGGTGTTAGTTGCACTTATTTCCAGTGGAGAGCACCAGTATCCACCACTACATACCTAATAAGGCTTTTTATCCCAATCTCAGAAAAAACTAAGAAATTAAAAAATCATGTTTGCTGAAGACACAAATGGCTTAATTTTAATGGTTCAGCCAGAAATAAAACATAACTTTAACACAAACTAAATCAATTTGAAGGAAGCTGTAATTCTGTAATGAGACATGCACATTCAGTTTTTCTATGACAATTAAATGCATTCTCTTATTCTGCTCATCAGATGCGAGATATGAAAGGGCCAGAAAAACAAACTCAGCCAGTAATAAGCTTAAGTGTGATATTTCCATAAACCCTACTGTGCTAAACAGTGTTCAATTAGCAGAATTATGACCTGCATGCAAATAAGAGTACACGCCACCACACACCACCGAGTAAAAGAACTTGTCTGCTTAACTCCTTTGTGAGGAGCTGCCCGCGATGTGGCTGATGAAAGAGGAACAGTGAAAGTTGATGCATTGGCTCATTTTCCCTCCCACAACAAAAGCAGTCCCCAGGCCACCTTCACATCAAAGGGCAAGCTGAATTTTCTGTTAGCTTGTCTCCTCCCAGCTGATGAAAATAACACCTTATGTCTGCAGCAAGAACTATTTGTTTTGGTTTTTCTTCAGGAATATTCTGGCCACGTAAGCCCCGGCCCGAGCCGTGCAGGACATTGAGAGAGCAGCCCCGGGGCGCTGCACCCCAGCCTTACACTTGCTCCATTTCCCTTCAGGCCGAGCAAACTGAGGTTTTAAGGCTGTGCACTGCTTTTTGCCTGATCACAAAAGACCAAATAAACTCAACAGAGGAAAAAAAGCTCAAAAAACAAAAAATTTTAAAAACAGCCGTCTGGAAGCCGGTGAGCTCTCAGCGATTCCCTGTTAGCAGACACACTGCCCTTGCCGGGGGTGCCCGGCCCTGCTGCAGCGGCTCCAGACACCGGTGCCTCCGGGGCTTATTCCCGCAGCAGGGTGGGCTGCAGACGCTGCGGGGCCACCGGCCATCGCCGGGCGGCGGCCACGGCTGCCCCCCGGGCAGAGCCACCCCGCAGGACCCCCCAGTCCCCGCGCCGAGCCCGGGCCCGGCTGTCCCCGCCGCTTTACCTTGCTGTCCTCGCACTTCTTCACCTGGCCGTCCCGGGCCTGCAGCTGGCTGCTCAGCTGGCTGTAGTCGGCCTCCTTCTGCTCCAGCTGCTTCTTGTGGGAGTCCACCTTGCCCATTAGGTCCGAGTTCCTCTTCTCCAGGCGGCCCCGGGCCACCTCGGTGCGCTTGGCCTGGCTCTGCAGCTCGGCCAGCTCCTCCTGCAGCAGGGCCTGGCGGGACGAGGCGTTCCAGCAGTTGAAGGCGAGGATGGCGATCACCACCAGCAGCGCCACGAAGACGAGGGAAGGCAGACGGCCGCCCCTCCGGTTGGCCCCGAAGCCCACCATGGGGGAGGCTTCACCCGCTCACCCCGCCGCCCGCGCCTGAGAGGGGAGAAGTGGAGGGGCGGGGGGGGGGGAAGGCTGCTCAGGGCGCCTGGCTGCCCTGGGGGGCCGGGCGCATCCCCGGCGGCGGCGAGTCCTTCGGGAGAGGAGAGGAGAAGAGAGCGGGCTGCCCGGGGAGGAGCGGGCCGAAGGGGGGCCGGGCGGGGGCCGGGCTGTGCCCGCGCTGCCGTGGCCGCCCCGCGGGGAGGGACAGGCCGCACCGCCCACCTCGCCGGCCGGCAGCGGGCCCGGCCGCCCCGCCCCGCCCCTTCCGCTCCCGCCTCTCGCGAGACCTGCGCGGGGAGCTCTCGCGAGATGTCAGCCTCCCGCCGCCCGCCGGGCGCCATTTTCTGCGGGGCCCCGGGGAACGGGGAGCGCGGACGGGTCGGTGCTGGGGAGGGAGCGGGTTTGCACCGCAGGGGACACACGCAGGCTCATAGATCCGCCCCCCTCCGGTGGCACCGGGACGCCAAAGGGGCGGGCTGGGCCGAAATAACGGGCGGTTGGGGAGGAGAGGCGGAGGGAGTAGCACACTCAGCACTTCTCCTGAAAGGTGCTTCCTGAGGAAGCAGAGCATAGCTCCGGAGCCGTGTGGGGAAGGTCGTGCTTTGTTCTGTAAGAAATACACGGGTAAAGCAGCGATTCGTAATCAGGCTGCCTCACCAGCCATTAATCTGTTGTGGCTGTGGTACATGGCCCTCACAGGGGTTAGAGCTGGGCTGGAGCCGGGGCGGGGGGGGACGGGCCGGGCCGGGGGAGGGATCAGAGCAGCAGGGCCCAGGCGCGCCCGTCTGCTTTTCATGCCCCTGGGTGATACAAACCCCACCTCCCGCCGGCAAAATAACGTTGAGAGGATGTGAGAGAAACAGGGATCAGTTTTCCTCCTAAAAGGAGGAAAAAGAACAACATTGAAGGTACGAAGTATAAACTACATTCCATTCCTGAGGTGCAGCACATATATACGCCCCTCTCTCTTTTCCACCTGATTCTATACCATACTTGCATCCCAGAATTTGCATTTTGGCACTCTTTATTGCTGCTATGCTAGTAGCCAATTAATTTGCCAATCTGCTTTCTGCAGATGGCGGTGTAGATTCACATTCTAAATCTGGTCTTACAACTTTGTGCAGATGGGCAGTGACAGGGGTTTGAGTCCACTCTGTTAAGCTTGTTCTCTCTGGCTGCCCTTACTCTGTGCGAACCTGAGCACTGGGAGAAAGGAAATGTTTGTTTAAATAATGTAAATACAATATAAACATAACAAATGTGAGCTCAGAACTACACCTGGATTTCCCACATGTTGATTTCTTACCAGCCTGTAAAAGCCTGCTCGGGAATCTCCTTCCCCTCTCCCGTTTCAGCCGTTTCTGAGGGGTGTATGGGAGCCCCCAGCACCATTGCTGGCACCAAAGTCCCTGTCCCACCAGGGAGCTGTGTCCACCTGGGAAAAGACCGGCCTCTGCAGGTTTTTGGTGGTTGCGTATCTGGGAGGTGAGGCAACACCAGGCGGTTTGCTTTTTCTGATTCATTTCCCATTTAATTCCAGCCACATTCCAGGCCCCATGATCAAGTCCTAGTCCACTTTTCCTGGTTGGAAAGGCTGCATTCCTGAGCATCTGACTGTAATCTTGAAGTGTGTGTTGAAATCACCTGTCTCAGCATCTTCAGCTTAGCCCCTGACTAGGATCCTGGCTGGTCCCTCACAACGGTTTGTCTTGGCTTCTTTGGCTCTTGACCTCATCACTGTGAACCATTATCTGGTGGACACTGCACAGTTGTCACCGTGACACACACTGCAAGCGCAAGAACTAAATTTTAAACACAGTACTTACCTTGGAGAAAATGAAGGACACAAAGAAAATTTGGGATTGTATTAAAACCTTACATGCTTCCAGATCTTTCTACTGAAGAGCTGCTCTGTAAGAGTAGCCATAAGGTATTCAGATTTAGCATCCTTGTAGAAATAAAAAAAAGTATCAAAATTTGCAATAGTAATGTTTAACTTTGGAAAGGGGATCTATGCGAAACAAGGAGGTTTGTCAAAAGAAAAGTGTTTAAGGGTTTGTAATGCAGAGATTGCTTCAAGACAGAGTATTAGAAACTCGGCCAAAACTCCCTGGAATATCTCAGAAATGACAGTGTAGTTTAACAGAGCTGGAGAGGCTATTTGACGTTAAAAGCCATCTTTCTAAGAAAGAAAAGTTGTGCCTGACCAAATAAACTAGAAATGGCAATCTGTAAAGTTAAGTGTAGAACTGCTGTGTAACAGCCACAATGACCTCAGAGAGAAGCTTCCTGAAGGCCTACAAAAACATTCACATTAATTGAAATCGAGACCTGATCCCCTGCCACCTTACCAGCTCCAGCAAAAGGGTGAAGAGGAGTGAGCGAGGAGAAATATGGCTGTGGCAGAAAAGATGCTGCATTTCTGTTCACTGCTGAAGATTCTTCTCAGAGCAGAGCCTTTTCTTGGGGTGGGTCTGTGTCGGAGGAACTGGAGATGCCAGTGGAGTTAAAGTTTTGAAGTGACTGATGAGATATCCAGGACCAGAACAGAAGATTTTAAAGGAACTCAGACTTGACACTGCTTGTCTGCCAGCAGTCGTTCCACCTGGGTGGCCAGGACACTGCTCTCGCTGACCTCCTCCAGGAGGAACCTCAAGAACTACAGAGGAGAAGCCTGACCTGGCAGGTTGACCCGAGCTTTGGGCTCATCACCAGACGGTGTACCTGGAGAGAGCCAGCACCACTCTTCTGGAGGAAGATCAGTTCTCCAGGTCTTATTGGAGATTTCTGAAGGAGTCAAAAAGCAAATGTGTGTGGATGATTTGATCATCACCATGCTCTTGAATTTTTAAGTACGTTTTCTTGAGGTCCCTTGCCAAAGGTTCTTGAACTATTAAGCTATAAAGTGAGAGAAGTTTGCTCATGGATTAGCAATTAGATAAAAGTTAGGAAGAACAGAGTAAATAACTTGTTTGCTAGTGTCGGTTTGTGACCCATCTTTTTCCACATATTCCTAAGTGATCAGAGGAAAAAAATAATAGCAAAGCGATGTAATTTGTGGGAGTTATATGTCATTTTTCATGATAATCAGAAGTGAAGCTGACTAGAAAGGGTTGCTGAATTTCATGACACTGGGTAACTGAGTAAATAGAACAGCAGAGGAATTCCATTTCAATAAATGTCAAATAATGCATCGAGGATAAAGAAAATGATTGCAATGCCACATACGCAGAGGACTCTTAGCTCCCTGTGATAACGTCTCCTTTATCTCATGGGTGTTAAAAAGGGGGGTAGGGAAAGGGAAGTGAATCCTGGGAACTGGCAAGATATAAAGTAAGAGTAAAATGGAAGATACTGTCAGTGTATGAATTTTCACTGCTCTTCTGCATCGTGAACACAGTGGTTCCGATCTCAGGGTTATGAAAAGGTTACGAAATGAGGGGTGATCAAAGGTGTTGAATGGCTTTTGTTTGAGGAGATGGCAGGAGAGTTTGGAAAGGAGGAGAGGGAGGAGGACTGTGATAATGATATTTAAAATGGTGAATGTTATGAAGAAGATGAATAGGAAAGATTATTTGGTGTTTCCTTTGCCAGTGCAACTAGCAGGCACTGAGCGGAATTACTGGGCAGCAGGATTAAAGAGAAGGACATACTTTTTCCACACACTGCACAATTTAATTGTGCATCACCACCGCTGCATTGTGGAGGTCAAAAATACAAATGAATTTAAAAAGCTGTTACGTAAATCAGTAGAAAGCAGTTCCTCAAGGGCTGCTAAACACAGGGCTGAGATTCAAACTGCTCTAACCTAAATCACTGAGAGGGCACACGAGGCAAAGGGTCACCGTGTCCTTGGCTCCTAAGCATTTGCACGGAGGAACCATCCCCGTGACATTGTGTGGCCTTTCCTGCAGGAATGCATTTCTGGGGACTGAGAGCCAAAGCACAAAGTGATGCAAAAGCACCCCTGGGACATGGTCCGCTTGGGGATAAATGAGGTGTTCCAGGGAGCGTGGAGCCTGGAACAAACAGCGAAGCATAAAGAACATCGGCGATGACTGACAGATGGTGTAACGAGGTGCGGAAACGCGCTGTCCTTGCTGGTGCTGCTGCAGTGGGAAGCGTGGTTCTTGGTAAATGCTGCAGCAATCAAAAAATACCAGTTTGGAACAGCTTTTCTGTGCCAGGCTGTGAAGCCTGGAGGGCAGAGGGGAACTGCAGAGGGAAGGTGCGCTCACTTAAGATTCAGAACTTACCCTGGAATCTCTTTAGACAAGGGTTGCTGTTTGCTGAGGTTCTGCAGACCTATTGTCTGCTGCTGATATATTAATATATACAAGTGTTATTTAAAAAATGAATAGCAATAAAATAGCAAACTCTTACGGCATATTTGTTAAGATAATCAAGAAAAAGTAATGCAGCCAGTATTTATGGACTTTTTTATAAGTCACAGAGAAGAAAAATGAACTAATTGAATTAATTTTCTGTTAGCATTACTAGGGTGTTATAAAAGTGTGGAGAGACTTGATAATATAACATTTTTGTTGTTCTGGAATGTGTTAACATTTTCCAAGGAAGAATGCTTAGAACTGAGTGGTCACAGCAGAGCAGTATAAGCTGCAGCATGTGAGCCCTTGTAAAGGAAGAAATCATTCAAAGCAGCCTCCTAAGCTGAGGAACTGCGGGTTTGATCTGTGCACTGCTACTGCCCACAACGTCTTCCTGCCTGCCCTGCGTTTCCTAATCAAGGCCTGAATGCTAATAGCCTGAAAAAATGCATCCTCTCTCCTGGTCTATTAATCAATACTGTGGTGAGGAGAAAACATTTAAAAACACTTTGGCTGTAGAAGTCTGTGTTAGAAAAGGGATCGTGCGCTGAAAAAATGCAGACGGTGGTAAAAAGGGTAACTGAGAAATCAAATGCTGCTGGATGCTTTCAGGCGAGACAGGTCGAGGGGGAAAACACACTTCATTAGTTCCTGGTACGGATCTAGGGCGTACCTCGTGATGAACGGATACGCAGTGAGGTTCCTAAAGGCTTCAGGAATATGCACACTGACTTCCAAGTACCTGCAGCTCCCCGGGCTGTTGCCTGGCCCAGCCTCTGCCTCCCGCGGCCAGAGCTCCCCGCAGCCTGCCGGGGCACTCACAGCCCAGGCACAGACCTTCTCTTGGGTTGGCTTCCCTCAGCAGGATGGTTTGGCTGATGAAATGCATAATAACGTTTGATTTTCTTTTGCCCTTCAGGCATTTTACTTTGCAAAGGGATTGCTGATCATTTATTTCCCCTTTTTTTCTCTTCTACTGTGAATTTGGAAATTTTAAGAGCCCCACATGCAGTATTTTTAGAAGGAGTGTTCTGTATTGTTATTGCTGTGACATATTTATCATTTAAACCAACAAAAAAGTCTGAGTTGTTCTAGTCAAGTATTTTGATCCCCTCAGAGTCTGAAGCAGGATTTTAAATGAAAGATAAGCTTAGATATATTTGGGGTATTTTTGTGCAGATCTAACGCAAAGCTAAGAGAAAAGGCACTCTATAATAAAGGCAATAGTTGGATGTGCAGGAAGAACTGTCAGAAAGACGGGCTTAGATTTGAATTCAGTCAGAAGGAACCAGGTGCTGATAGAAAAAAATATATCAGTAAGTTATCAACATCCAAAAAAGTTGTGTGTGAGAGTGGCAGTGATTGAGGAGCAGCTTCCAGGGAGCAGCAAAGGCAGGTTGAGTTGCGGCAGCCCTCGCGGGGTTTCGGAGAGCGGGGCGGCAGGAGAAGGATGATGCTGGGGGAGTGTTAGAGCCTCCCCTCAGGGCCACCTCCGTGGGTTTGGCATTTGTTTCCATCGGCTCTGACTGCAGTGTGTCAGGTCCAGCCACGGCCAGAGGTCTAGAGCTGTATCCATTTGCTTGAATTATTTTGCTGTTAATAAGAAGAGCCTTAAGAAAATATTCCTAGGCTGAATTGCCTTCGGGGACTTCATTTTGTGCTTTTTGGCTGGGGTGTTGCTCTGACTCACTCCAGACTTTTTTCCTCTTTTTAAGTAGTGGAAATAACACTGTAGAGTTAAAATTTTAGATCTAAAATTAGATCTAGAATAGTGAAAACTGCATAAGAGAACATGCTTATTTAATTACCTATTCAGCATTGCAGAAAAATAGTGATTTTAAAAGTATATAATTAATATTCTAAGGTTGTTTCCTTCCAACTGCAGCAGAATGTTTTTTGCATGTATTACAAGTTTGTGTTTTTTGCAAACATTCTGAACACAGAACTTAAATTAGCCCAGACTTTTAGTATATACTTTAAAAACTGATTAACATACTCCATCTGTTGGTAGGCTGAACAACTGTCAAAATGAGCAGCAGAGCATCCTAACATTTCTGTGTAGATTTGTCAGAGTCCAGTTAAAATAACAAGCTTTTCATACCAGCACAACACTCCAGCAGGCGAGTGGGGAGAGGTAATTTTTTTTTCAATACGATTGTTTCAGCTGGGAGATGAGGTGGAACTGTCTTGCACAGTGGCCGCCACCTGTACTTTCCCAACAACTCTTTCGTCATTTGAGATTTTATCAAAACTCATTACAAGAAGACCAAACAATGTTCTGAGGTTTATTAATGACATTTGTCTTGGAAGAGACTTCATGTCTTTGATGGGTAAAATGGTCTGTCTTGTCAAAGTCACAAACGGCTCCTGTTCTTCCACGGCTTTCAGCAGGCTTGGGTGCCCTTTCCCTGTGTTGCTCCCGAGAAGGCAGGAGGAGCGGGCTGGTGCTGCTGGAGAGGGCATGAAAAGAAGAGAAGAAAGCTCCAGAAGCTCATGTCTTCACGTCCCTGCACACAGGCTTACCAGCGCCTACATGTGCACGTTACAAGTGTATGTTGTAAGAAAGCAGTGCGTATTAGCTACTCAAATTCTGTGCTGTTGCTTTTCCTGCCTTATTTTCAGTTTGCTGTGTTTGAACAGACACTCCTGTCATGCATCAAAAGGAGCTTTTATCCTGGGAGTAACAACAAGAAGGGGAACCACCACGGGTGAGGTCAGACAGGCAGCCCATCAGTTCAGGTGTCTCTTTTTAGCACATCCTCGGGTAGATTTACTCGGCAAGGAATCGTTCTATAGGGACAGAGGGCAATATGCAGTAGGAATTAAAGCTGTGCAAACCCAGTCGAACAGTTATGGGGAAAAAAAGAAAAGAAACAGGAGGGAAAGCTGTAAAGAAACCAGAAGAGTGGGGGAAGGAAGACCAGGTGGTTTGTGATACCTGGGTCAAGGTAAGGAATCGTGGCAGAGGGGGAACAGGAGGGACAGAACCACTTTCTTGGTTCTGATTTTGGTTCGGAACCATCTCAGCTACATCTTTGCCATCTCTGAAATAAAATGTAACTTTGGCTGCAGAAGACAATTAAGGCTTGTTGCCTTCTAAGGCAAATGTTCACTTTTATCTCTTAAGGACAAAGATGGCCCTTGGACCAACTTGAAAAGAAAGTGCAATAGCGTCAGTACTTTTTTTTTATAGCTGAAATGGTATTAAGTTTATTTATGGATGTCTAGGATTTGGAAATCTTTCTGAGAATAATTTGGAGTGAGGTATCAGAATTAATCTCTTATAACATGTTGCATTATGAAAACGAGCCAAGGAACCTCTGGGATTGACTCATCAAATGGCAGCACTTTCTGACAAAAAACAGTCTGAAGAGTAGGTTTGTACCCAGGGAGCAGCGTTCGGCTTGAAGCTCCTGTGCAGGTCGGGAGCAGGAGCACATGTGGTCGGGAGAGGCAGCTGGGGACATTCAGTGCAGAGCTTGGCATTTTGGAAAAAGGTGTTTTCTCTAAATAGCATTTCCCCAGAAGTAAGTTTGTTTTCTTTTTTAATAGAAGCAGTCACAGCCATGTGTACAGCTCTGAAGGGCCTGTGAAGTTCCTTTAATAACAAATGACATTTGCGGCAAGGATGAAAAGCCCAGATGTTGGCAGGAACTCATCTAGGAGTGAATAATTATTGAAAAGGCAGAGCGTTGATTTAAATTCCCTTTTTGCAATATAATACCCAAGAACTGCCTGTGTGGGAAATGAGGAGTGAGTGTGGCACTGGAAATGGGTTTATACCTGAACTTAAATCCTGCAAAGAGCCCAGAGGAAAAATAAATAAATAAATATATCCTTGGGGATGGGTGTAGCTGTGACCCCTGAGAAGGTGCTGAAAGCTTTTTGGGATTCTCTGCTTCCAGAGGGAGAAGGTTAGAGGCCCCAAGACAAAGCGGCTGAGGCTCAGCCAGAGTGAAGACAAGTATTCTAGTACAGCGGTGGTGTGGTGCTTTTGTCTTACAGTGCTCTAGTGGTTTCGCAAAACATTCATATTCAGTTACTCTTTTGTTTTGTTGCTGGGGAACACAAGCAGAGAAGGGAAATAATAATTTAAATTTAACTCTGCTAAATATAAATGAGATTTCATGGGACAAAGACTTCTCTAGCTTGAGGGGGTATTGCTGTGCCAGATTTCAAAGGCCTTACTGCTGCCAATAAAATTCTTGGACCATCTTAAAAAAATACTGTAAGCATTTTTATAAAAATGTGTTAGGCGACACAGATACAGCTGTTGCCTCCAGGAGTGTATGTGATGGTACTAGAAGTCACACACAACCATATCCACTTATTGCTAATTGTTACTGGATTTATTTGTGGGAATTGGAGAGAGCCCAGGATGATACAAATTTCAAACCATGCCCTTAAAGTTTCAAGAAAATGTATCAAAGTGTATCTATTACCTCACTTTCCTGAGATGCTTACGGTCACAATATAGACCTTTGTGTATTCCAAGGGCAGGTACTCTATTTTTATTCTCCCTGGGACAATAAAGACGTTTCTCAACTATGGCTGCTGGAATTGCCTTCTGATAAAGACTCCATCTGCACCATGATGCTGGTTCCAGGAGACTTAATTTAACTCCATTTCATACAAGGTTCTAAAAGGTAGTAGACAATTCTCCATTATGTAAGTGTGTCTTATTCCAAAACACCCTTCTGTCTGGTACTTTGTATTGTATCAAGATACTTTCTGATAAATGGGTGTTGGTTTCAAACAGACTGTCATGAAACATCTTTTAAAAAAGATTAATTTGATAATCTGAGTGCTGCTAAAGTAACTGATTTATGAAATGGTTGGGATGGTGACAGATTTATGTTTGTTGTTGCTTGTACTAAATTTAATAATTGCCTGAGACCAACATTTTAAAGTGTTTAAGCATCCTGTCCCTGGAACCAGCCCTGTAAGGGGAGCGCTGCTCAGTCACTGGGAAACCTGCAGGAGTTGAGCATATTCTGCATTTTCCAGAAATGTGTCCATCCCCCTTCTCAGACTCCAGTGTTACAGAGGGGCTCTGTGCCCCCCCCCCCCCCCCCAGGGCAGTGTTACCTGCACTTTTGAGAAGGTATTTTGACTCCAGCTGAGGAGAGCTGCTCTAGCGAGGACAAGTGACATCTGAGATGACTTGTTGGGCCGTGCCACAGCCTGGCATCTCAGCACTAGATGGTGCCAGGCACCGCCGTGCGATGCGGGATGAAGAGAGGATCCAATTGCAGGGGCACTGAAGCAAGACTTTCCATCTGTGTTGAAGAGCCATAAAACTACGCTGCAAACAATGTTCATCAATTATGGCATAAGGACTAGGTTAAGATATAATCAGCAATTAAGGCCAAACGCTTATTAAGGATTGAGAGATTCAATGTGAGCTCACTGGGCCGTAAGGAGTCATACTGGAGCCTGGCTAATTCTTTTGCTTTTCCCAACGTACAGACAAGTGGCTGCTGCCATGTACCACTCACGCTCGGGAAGGCAGCTGGAAAAGGCAATTCAGGGGAAGAGCTCTGCAGTGCGGGGTCTTTTGCTGCAAGCAGGTGGTTACGATTGTGTGTCTGAGTGCAGGAATAGCACTGTCCCAACGGACCAGTTCCTTCTGCTGTGTGTGCACCTCATTTAGTTTACGGCTCCGATTCCTGGATTAGCGTTTGGGGTTTTTTTCTTGTAGACTAAGCAAGCCACAAATGGAGCATCATAGATTGTCACTCCGGTGTCAAACCGTGACCTGAATTTGAAACATGCTTTTGTATTCCCACGTGTAGTTTAAGAACACATTCCTTTGTCCTAAACAAAAAAGAAACCAAATTATTATTACAACAGATGGGTTGAAAAACACTTATTGTCATACTTGAGGATCTCATGTATTTACTTCTTATTTCATGGTAGAAAAATCAGGATTTTAATTATAGGCTACTGATGAGAATTTTGTCAGATTTTCTTTATTGCTCTAAGAGGAATTGACATTTCAGTATAGGAAAAGCAACAGTTTATTGAGCTGAGGACTAGAAGAGCTGTCCATGTGTATTAACATATTTTCAGTTATATGAAATGTGTGCTTTTGTAATTAAATTTAGGTGTCAATAAACTAGCAGCCATTGCAGCAGTTGATATTTACTGCCTTCCCAGCACAGAGCTGTACTCAACCTTACTCCCAGTATGCTCATCTTCCCCGGGACTTCGCTCATCTTCCCCGGGACTTCTCTCATCTGAGAAGCTCCCAGAGAGCGGTGAATATCTCGGGCAGCCTGGGCAGGGGAGGAGGAGGAGGAGGAGAGAGGAAGCTCTTTACAGCAATCTCCCAACTCACTGATGCCTGGGGAGGATCAGGTGGGTCTGGTTTAGAGAAGCCTCAAACTAGAGGTGCTGGAGTCCCTCGTTGGCAGGACAGTGTACAGGATACGTCCTTTAAGGTGGACTAGGCAGCTTCCCAGGTCTCTTCTAGGTCTGTTAAACATAAATCACTGCAGTAAAATCCTAATCCTGGCCTCTAATCTTAAAGGAGATGGAAGCAGAGGTTGTGTAGCTGCTTCCCCAAAGGCAAAAGGAATATTGAGCCAGGGTAAGGGAAAGCTGACGCGGGTCAGTAATGGGATATGTTTTTAAGAGCAAATGGTTCCATTAAGTCCAGGGAAGTGCTTGCGTCCTTGGAAGTTAGAGCTGGCCTGAAGTACTGTGTCTGTCCAGGGCACTGACAAACTGAACAGTCTTTGGTGTGCTGAATTAGGTTACAAATTGTTTAAAGAATGCTTCCAGAGAAAAATGCTATTTCTTTATCACTGTGAATGGGATTCTTCCTATTCTTGCCTTTGCTCCCTGTCCTCTGCCACGTACCCGCTCCAAATATTTTGTTGCTCTTGAAGTGCCAAATACTTCCCTCTCGTCACTCAATTATTTTTTTAAATGTTCAGTCTAATTAGGCCCTCTGAGCCAAGAGATGCAGAACAAGAGGGTCAATTGTGCTCCCTCTTCCATGGTGTGAGGCTGGAGTAACTCGCTGAATGCCTGGCAGTAAATTTCCATGAGCTCCGGCAGTTGCTCGGGGCTGGCAGTGCAGGGTGAGCTGACTCAGACCACTCAGAGCCTCAGAAGGGCACCGAAGACAAGCCATTACCACGAGGAGCTTCTCACGGGAAGCTGTTACAGTGCACGGGATGAGAAAAGGAGAATGCCGTGGGAGACAGCCAGGCTGCCTCATTACCGGGGTGTCCTTGGGAGTGATGCTTTGAAGGAGGCACATTGGGTCAGGCGCTGGGAGAGGGAAAAGGAGGATTGCTGGATGTAGGGGAACATCTTGAACGGCCATAGGTGCTTTCGCCCTCCGGGAAATATCTCCACCTGTGTCCTCCTGCCTCCCTGTACAGTACCTGTGGCACACACAGGAGTTTCCCAAGGGGCAGAGAAGCCCAGCACAGCAGCTGCTGACTGGGAGAGGTGGGGATGGTCTCTTCAAGCCTCAGCTTCTGTCTTCCCGAGAGCAGAGTGGGCCTGGTGCCCTCTAACCTCACTCCCTCCTGCTTGGAGAACAATGACTGTCAGGGCTGCTTCAGCAATGGGCCTAATTTAGCGAGATGGCTGTGACCCAGGGTGGAGGTTGAGTAGCAAAGTGATGCAAGTCAGAGAAGAGAAGACAGGTCACGTAAATAACATCACCCAGTGTTTACTGTGAGCAAGCAGAATGTGAGTCGGGGAGAAATCTGTCTTTGTCAGGGACTCCTGCTGATCCATTTCTCCATGGATCAGCCGCATGTGAAGTTAATCTGCTTATGCAGCAGCTGAGCAACTGAGATGCCCTCAATGCCCTCATCTCATCCCATCCCTGCATCTAGCCAGACTCTCAAAATACCAGGGGAGCACAAATGTCATTGACATTTGGGATGTGACCACCCCTCATCGCTGTCTCATTTCCTCTTCTCTACCACAAGTAGAGAATTTGGTGGGACGGGCTTGAGGGGGAGTGAAGTCCTGCCTGAGGACCCCTCTGGGGTGGAACCTTGTCAGGCTCTGTCACTTCAGTGTCTGGGCCACCCTCTCAGATGGCCAAGGGAATCACATGTACGTTGTGTCCTCCAAAGTCCTGCTCCTGGGCTGGCCACCATCAGTGGCTCATGGTCCTCAGTTGCAGGAGCCATGGCAGCCAGGCTGCTTCTGGGTGGCTGTGGGCTAGGCAGAAGGGCTGGCTGTCCTGGGGAAGGGAAGATGCTGCAGACCTGCTGCTCCTCTTGCCTTTTGCACCCTGTCAGAAGGTCTGGTTCCTCTCTGCTGCTCATGGAGAGCAGCCCTGGCCCCTTATTGTCCTTGTTCTGACCCAATGAAGGTGCTGTTTTGTGGGGTGCAGAGACCACCCCAGGCAGTGCCTTCACGTGAGGCTGCATTTGCCCATCTCCTATTTAAAGCCACAGCGGAGAGGACCAATGGACTAGATAGGCATGTCCAGTGTCAGGGCTGACCGGGATGTACTGGGCAGACTGGGCAGATGGGGAGCAGTGCCACCAGGACTCCTGGGACCTTATCCCAGCCTGACTCGGTTATTACCCCAACTGCTATGGGCTGATGTGCTCCACAGGGGAAATCCCAGGGTGTAGCCATGGGCACTCAAATGCCATGATAAGAAAAGGAAGAAAACCTCTATTTCAGTTCTAATTTAAAATCAGCTCAAGTGTGTAGGTTGTGAGATTCAGTATTGTGTTTGTAAACATTAGTAACAAATGTGCAATTTAATCTGCTTCCTTTTTTATTTCTTTCATTTAGAGTCTCATTTAGAATATCTCATCCTTTATTTTATAATAACATTGCAAGGGCCAATCAGAATTAATCCATGATGCTTCCCTCTGATTCACTATTGATTTCTAGATGGAAACTCTGGCAGATAATTTACATTAAATACAGTTTTTATTTGCCACACACCACACTCTGACCCACGTTCCTTGTCACCTTGACTGTATGGGCCAGTACAATTACTTTCCCTTTGTAATCCAGTGCTACCTTCAGGCCCACCTAAGAGACAATACAGCGGCTGTTTAATTCACAGGGAACTAATCAAGGCCTGTGCTCTTGTAATTTCCCATGACAAACGCTTCCAAGGTCATTGCTATGGGGATGATTCGCTGGATGCCGGGGACTCTGCTACCTGCTCTGGCAGAGCTCTGCAGCGTCAGGCTCCACCTTGGGCACCTTCCAGTTGCAGTGTGAAATATCTGCCTGTGCACAACAACCGGTGCTCAGGACGCTCCTTCCCGTGCAGCATCACAGCAGAGCAGGGAAACCTCCGGAGGGACCGTTTAGCAGGGCGAGGGAACGCTGTGTTTCCATGGTGAGGCTTTTGGGATCGGGAAGTGCTGGGGTCAGTCTGGGCATCCTTGAGTTCCCCGCTGTGGCTGGGGTTTGGTGGTCTCAGTCTCGCGCACCCCTTTATTTAGCTTTACTCTCTGGGGGAGGACCACAGCCAGTGCGTTCTGAAAATGCTTCTCCCTGCCTTGAAACTCATGTATCCTAAGAAGGACATTGTTTTTCTAAGCCCCCCCTCACCCTCACAACCTTTTTCTCCTTGGTTAGCACCACATACAGCAAAGTCCAATTCTCATCACCTGAGTTCCTTCAACAGCTGCTCAGTCTCAAACAGTTAATTAGATTAAAGTGTTTAAGAAATCACTTTCACAGTGAGACATGAGCAGAAAGCAAGATGATTCTCTTCATTTAAGAAAGCAAGAGTCGTATGTTATATCAGTTAATTGGTTCAACTAAAACTTGGATAATTCAGTTACTTCGGAGTGACTGGGATTTAATAACAAACCCCTTCAGTTTAATGGCATCGCAGTGCTCAGGGTGCATGACGATGCAGCAGGCTGTGTGTAGGCAAAGCGAAGTGATGTGCCCAGGGCTGCCACCACCAGCCGTGTCCCGTGCGGTCCTGTGTGGTGGGGAGGTGTCTTTGGCCAAAGAACAGACACCGGGGGCACGGTCCCGCTGGGGACAAAGGAGGAGCAACCAGCAGGCAGCCAGAGAGGAGTAATTATTCCTGGGGACCTCTTCCAGAAAGGTCAACCTCAGGTGGTTTAGTACAGCTTCTTAAGCCTCTTCCTCAGGACTGTTGCTGTTACAGTGATCTACATTTTTAGCCTAGTTTTTTTCCAAGAAATGAAGCTTCACAGTCACACCATCTGTCTGCAGGTCCCCCTCCGAGAGCTTTTGTGCCTCTTGTCTGCTTGTGGCAGAAGCGTGTGGGTCTGCAACGCCCCGTGTTCCTCAGCAGGACGAGAAAATGGGTAACTGGTCAGAGAGACACAGAGCAGTCGTCCCATTGAGCTAAAGGGCGAGGGGAGGACTGAAGACCCCTCCAGGAGGAGTATGTAAGGGCAAAACACGGGTGCTTTGGCAATCAGGTGTCTTTAGTTCTGCTCTTCACTGAATTACTGTTTTTTCTCCCCAAAGAATAGGTGAGGGTCTCAGCTGCTTCCTTAGGACATGTTTTTGTGTGTAAGTAGGACGGTACTTGTAATGCACCTCTCATTCAGCCCTTTCTGAGCCTGACTCCTTCCTCTCGGTTCCTCCACAAGCCGCTCTCCTGGGACCTGCCCAGCTCTGGGCCGGGATGGGGCAGTGGCACTTCCCACGCCGGGGAACCGCAGGCGGGTGCTGGCTGTGCCCCGCACACCCACCGTCACACCGGAGCCGGGCTCTGCCTTGGGGTGGCCCCTTCGCGTCAATCCCTTTCTCTTCCCAAGCAAGTTCTTTAATGAATTTCTTTTCAAGGCTGGATTAAATTGCTGAGAGCCCTTGAGTACAGATTGCGGTGGCTCTCATCGTGCCGTGTTTGCTGAAAATGAGCTTCCAGGGTGTCACAGCGCCCTGTGCTTGCAGAGGAGCTGGTTTGTCTGTGGGGTGAGACGCTGCTGACAGCTTTTCTTTCCTCACTGCTGCAAGGTCTCTATTCTGACCATTCCACTGTGTTAACTTTCAGTGTCTTTGTGCCAAGTTTGATCCTGGGGACTCTCATTAATTTGGGCCAGAGATTCAAGTTTTTGGTAGAAGAATATACCGATTAATCTTCCTGTATACTTCAGATTTATGTGTGATTTCAAGCAAAGGTCAATTGTTCCACAGTGCTTGGTAAGACTGATTATTCAGATGTACAAAAAGATTAGTTTTTAGCATTAGACAATCGGCTTCTTGTTCACCAGTTTTCTACAGAGAAGAAAGAAGACACTTCCCCCACCTCCAGGTCCTATCCTGGTGCATTAACCCAAGATCCAGCACCTACAAGATGGGAAAATGTTTTGAAATGTAGCTGGTTTTTTTTACAAGTCTATTTGCTTTTGATATACTTCAATATTTGTCAAAAGTTAACACTATTGAAGTTTACTTTTAAAAATATTTGCCCCAAAGACTGTGAGGGAATAGAACAGAATAGGAATAGGCTCCTGAGATACCCACAAAGTTGTTTCAAGTCCATGAGATCATACTGGAAAACGTTGTGATTTGTCAGTGGGGACTTCTCTGTACATTTGGTTACCATCACAATGTAGCTGTGTTCATCTAACAGGATAATCCTCAACTCCACTTCCCACCCATGGGTTAGCTAAAGCTGTAATCACAAAGTGCCGGGATTTGTGAGGATACCTGGCTGTGACCCGCAAGGAGCAGTGGAACTCGGGGGGGTTGCCTTCTTGGCCATTTTGTGCCAGTTCTGACTGAGGCGAGGGGTGTCACTGTGGCAGGGCTCTGTCCCCCCACCGCCCTGCCACCGGAGAGGTCACTGTGCGGAGAGGTTGGATGTGTTCCTCGGCTCACGCCTGCTGCGAGCCTGGATTGCTGGGCAGCGAGAACATCGAATGCCGACTAAGCCGTGGCTCCCAGCCACAGTCCGTGCTTCCTTCCAGCAGTACCAAAATGCTCCCCTCTGTCTAGACTATTTCATGTCCTTTTCAGTGTCTTTTTTATGCCCGGAATTCTGTGACAGCAGCCTGGGAGCATAATACCCTTGCCCTGGAGAAGCAGCCGTCGAGACAAAGAGCAGTGTTAAGTTTGTTTACACTCACATGAGTGTTAAGCCCATGAAGAACAGCTCCGGCCTTTCCTCCACGGCATCCTGTCTCACACACAGTTTATGTAAATATTCTGAAAGCAGTTTTATATCTAGCTGCTAGTGGATCTACTGGAAATAGATCTACAGGAAGTAGATCCGCTCATTTTCCTCCTACATCTTATTGAACACAGAATCAGGAGAGTTAAGTTCTTTTTCTGGCAGAGGACATGCTAGAAACTGCTGGTTCAAAAAGATTAGGCACAGTAATTAAAGCATAATTGCTATTAATAGTTGTCTTCCTAATCAGACTTATCTCTCTATTGCTCTTTACCTCAGAGGATTTTTTCTTCTTTGTGTTTTTCTGGAAATGTATTTGTTATGGATGAAACTGAAGACAAACCAGGGTCATAAACATGTCTGGTAAATATTTTTAATTAAATATGTCCAGCACACACACTGACTTGGGTCCCCCGGCAGAGCTCGGAGGGAGCATCTGGAGGCGCTTGTGATTTCTGGAGTCTGCCATTAAATGGGCAGGGGCCAGCACAAATCAAACCGGGCTCTCCTGCACTGTGCCTGAGCCTGACCCTGCGCATGGGGCAAGGTCCTCTGCTCACCCTGAGAAACCAAACTGCTTCTAACTGTGTATCTCACTCCGATTTGTTTGCAACCCTGCTGTTAAACAGCGCAGTCACTTGTGGCATCTGTCCCTTGGTGGCTGTGTCATTCACCCGAGTGGTTCAGCGGGAGCTGGCTGCCTGGACACGGGGTCCCCATCACGGGAGTCAGAGGAAGAGCCCATACTGCCGTGTGTCACTCCTTTCTTTTGCAAGCCAGACAGTAAGGAGGGCAGCTTGTGATCTGCAAATTCCAGCCCTCGACACAGCATTTGTGGAGACTTTAAACTTACCGACCAGTACAATTCAGTCTCATGCCAGCTGCATTTCTCTCTGGCCATCTCTGTTGGCGTAGCGGCAGTCAGGAGTGCTCTGCTCATTCCCGACTTTCTCTGTGCTACTTTGTACAAAGAGAACAGATTTTTCTTCTGTCTTTGTTTTATCTTTCCTGCACACTCTCTCCATCACACTCCTCTGTTCTTCCTCATTTTCTGATGTTCCCCTGTTTCTACTTTCTTCCTTTTCCTTTTTTTTTTTTGTCCTTTCCAATATTCATATTCCCCCCAAGTGCAGCTGTGCAACTGCAGGAGAAATCCCCAAACAATCTGCCAGCCCTTTGAAGAACAGTTGTATTCTTCCATGTCGGCTTAATTACTGCATCCCGTTGAGGATGCGAAGGCCTTTGGGGAGGGGAGGGAAGAGGCGGCTCTGAATATGGCATTCAGCCTGGGGGATCGCGGTGCTCTGGGGGGACGCTGCCTACCATCTGGCCTCTTGACACCCCGAATGTGCCTCCAGCATCTTTTTGTGTTGGATTTATTAGGGGTTGGATTCTTATAGACCTGTGCTGAGCTCTTCAGCTGTGGGCTAGAAAAGTGCTTAACAGTGTGCTCGGAATTAAGCACCTTGTTTGGTCGTTGGCTGAATTGGGTCAGAATCTGCCATGCCTTGCAGGAACGAGCCTACACATGAGACACAAGGGGAAATCACAGGGGTAACTAGGAAGGACTCCTACCTGGTTTAGCTCTGATGGGATTGACCTGTTGGCTTCTCTACGTGTGTGTGTAGATCCTCGTTGTCCCACACCCCATGTCCTGGATCTGTCCCTGGCCATTGTCAGTACTGATGAACTGAACTTCTCAGCACATGAGCTTTGCAGGAAAATCCCTGTGGCTTTGCATGTCTGAACACCTTTATTGTCTAAACATGTTTCCTGGAAATAGAAAAAAGTTGTTATTAATGGGCCTGATCCTGTGAGGAGCTGAGTTCACTTCGTTCCCGCTGATCTCCTTGGCAAATGAGTCTATTCCACAGCTCTGCCCCTGCCATGAGGACGTGCTGGAGTGAGGGTGACCACAGCCTTCTGCAGAGGGCAGAAGTAATACACAGAGGTTGGGCCAGATGTACCTTACTCCATAACACTGCCTCACCTACCCCGTCTGTACCCAGAGCCAGAAGCCCTTCTGGTGCCTAAATAGGAAACCTACAGCTATGACAACATTTCACTTGAAATCTTGCTTGCTTTTTAAACATCATATTTCAAGATGGGCTGCGGAACGCTGTATGCATCAAACCAGTGTGTTTCTCGAGTAGACAGGGTCACATCATCTATGTGCTTTTTACAGAAATAGCTTCCAGATGTAACCATTGTGTCACGGTACATTTATGAAATTTGGCAGTATTGCATGATGTGTGGGTTTTGTGTGCGTGATGGCAAATCCGTGCACTAATATCATCTCTGACCTGCAGTTGTGGTGTGTCCCAGCATCTCAGGCTTTGTGTGCTTTCATATTTCAGGCCCACAATAAACAACCCTGGGTATTTAGCAGCTACCATCTCCTTCCACTTGGAAGTCCACAGAAATACAAAACTCCTGCTGGGCTTCAGCAAGGTCCAGCAGGGAACCACTGGCATCACCTCCAGCTCTGGGTGGGCCACAGGACCTTCTGTGTGTTCCACCATCCCCACAGCCAGGGACGTCCAGGTCTGGTTGGCCAGACTTTCCTCATTTTGGTGACCCGCTCCTGTGGGATTTGGGGCCTCTGGCAAGGATCTAAACACCGACTGCAAAGTTACTTGTCCACACACAGAGCTATCGCAAAAGCACATTGGTCTGCTCTGCCATTAGCTTCTCCAGGGGGAGGACAGCTGGGGTTTCCAATCTCCAGTGAAAAATGAAAACCAAAATACTTCCCACTTTGCAACTATTTGACATTTTTTTCATGGCCTTTTAATGTTGGCAAATGGTGTTAGAAAAATCCAGGCATGAATTAAACCAGGCCTGGTGAATGCTTTCATTCTTTCAGATGGTGGGCACCAGACATGTCTCATTGACTGTTTCTGTGAGGTTGTTGTTCCTGGTTTGATGCATAAGTTCTCTTTGGATGCACTCTGAGGCTTCAGCGTTGTTCTGAGCCATCTTCCTCAACAGCAACTTAGTCCATGAGAAGACATCAAGGGTGCTTTATTGCTCCGCTGCATGTTGAACTCGCTAACCCTCTTCAAAGTGGGGAAAATAACCATAACCCTTTACAAAGAGCTTTCTCATAAAAAAGCCACACGAGAGAAAGAGGGCATCTCAGGTTTGTTCCTGGTCATGCGCGTTTCCAGCCATCAAAGCATATGGCGAGTGATGAACAGTGACACACCGGAGTTTAGTTACATCTCATGTTATAGGAGGCAGCCTTTAAGGAGTTTTTAGTCATAAAACTGGATTAAGAAAGGCTTTTCTCCTTGTGGAAGTTAAATAAACCAGCTTGCAGAGTCTTGGGAAGCTGTTTCCAGTGGAGATCCCTAAAGCCCTCCCATGGGTCATCGGATGGGTTTCCACCACATCAGATTCCACCCCCAGCTCACACAGTATGAGGTAAAAGCCAAAGCTGGTGGTGACAACACACCATGGCCACTTCTAGAGCTCTGCTACCAACAGGGGGGGTTACCTTTTGTTGGACATGGCAGGAGCAGAAAATCTTACTTGGCATGAGAATTTTTTTCTTGGCTCAGGGAGGAAGGAATGTGGTGGCTGGAGACAGATTAACTGAGGACAGGGAGTGACACGTGTCACAGCCTCTGTATCTGTGAGCTATTGCACTGGGCAGAAGATGATCTTGTCCAGCATTTCAGTGAATTTACAGGACTGGGTCTACTCCAGAGCAGATAAGGACCTCCTCCATGGTGGGGCAGTGCTCGTGCACAGGATTGAGAAGAGAAGCAGCTAGCAGAGGCATGAGTTGGATTTGTGAGCTGCTGGCTCTCAGCGGGGTGCATTTGTGTAGATCCCATCTGGATGAAAAGCTATCTCTGTTGGACACTGCAGACATCATCACATCTAGCAGGTCCGTTGGGTGGTTATTCACCGCAACCGTCGTCTTCTCTAGTATTTCACTTTGTGAACAGAAGATGATGCTAGAGAATGAAAGACAGTTGAGCCCTGAAGATTAAAAATAATAAAAGTAAGCAAAAATCTGACTTTGTGCTTTGTGTTGCTCAGCATAAGAAGGTTGCTTCTCTTCACATAGAGAAGTGTGAGGCCCAGGCTGGCACTGCGTGTGGACCCATTTGGGATCCTTACAGTCTCTGGAGCCTGGGTGCTCACAGTCGTGCCTTCCAGGTTATGTCAGAGAACAAAGATAAGGCTGCTTCACTCAAAAACCCCAGGAGATGTTGGCCTCCACATCTTATCTTGCTTTTGAAGTAACAGATGTAACCTATTTGTTGGATGCCTGAAGGGCGTTAGGAAAAGGTCAGTGGTTAGAATACAGATGACATACTTTACAAGTGCATTAAAATAGAACAATTCATTAGATTTAAACCATGAGGAGCAGAATGTTTGGAGTTAAGGGTGGGATTGCTTTTATAACCCCCTTTGAGCTTTGTGGCCCACTTTGTGTGGAGGAATTTGAAAGCCAGGTAGTTTTGCATACCTTTTTTTGGCCTTGTTACAAACTATTCATACTGTAGTTGAAGGGAACTGAAGTCAGGACTTTGGAATCCACTTCTGTGACTGATACAATGTACGTCCATGCACTGTCCCTATTCCTCTTTTTTGCAGCAGACAGGCTAAGGGTCAGACCCTGTGATCCCTACATGACTGTCCCACTCGAGCTGTGCCACCAGCGGCCAGGATGGCCTTATGCCACTGATGGGTCTCTGAGCATCTGCACTGACGTGTGTGTGCACCCTCCCAGTGCTCTGGCAGCAGCTCACTGGTGGGATCATGCAATTTGAAAAAGAGTGATACTTCCTTCCCCAGGAGAGCATATTGATGCTGAGAATGCTTTTGTGGTCTATTGCAGAATTACACACTTAGACAAATGGCTATGTCATAGAAATCATCCTAAAGCATATCTTAACAAACTTATTTTTTAAGGTACTAAAAGAAGTTTGACTGCACTGGAACCTAAACCCTTTCCTTGCTGTCCTTGGCAGGAGCAGTTTGTCTTCCTTCAACACAGCCACCTCCTGAAGGAGTGGATTTGCTTCTCTGACTCCAGATTGGAAACTCTGCCCCCGCGCCATGAAAGCAATGGAAGAAAACAGCTCCCCGTATTCTTCTGGAAATAAAAGAGGATTATGGCCTAAGCCCAGTCAAACAAATCAGACCGCTTGGTAGCTTCAGGAGAGTGGTGCAGTGAAGCAGCCAAGGTCTCTCCTTCCAGGAATGCTGTCTGCAGGGCATCCATCGCTTGCTGCCAGGGGTGGCCGGAGCTCCTCAGCAGCACAAACCAGGATCGGTGATGGCAACCAAAGGATGAAGAGAGAAGAACTCGTCCAGTCCCCTCCAACACAAGCAAAATAGACAGGAAGTCCATGACAACCATATCCCTAGGCCACCCTGGAGATCTGGTGCTGCAGGCAGCTGCCTGCCCTGCCTGCACCCAGAACAAGCTCTGAGCAGCACCGTGGCCAATTGGGAAGGCCAAGGAATTTCAGCATGTCCCATGTCCTGTCTCTGGAACATGTAGGAGTGGGATGGAAACTACCTCACCTGATAGCATCTCCGTGTCAGGACTGTCACTGACTCTTCCTGAAGGCAGCAACAAGTTGCTTTGCAGCGGGTGGGATGGTCAGTGGTTGCGGGGAGGATCTGAGGAGCAGGGATGCTGCTCGGTGCCTCTGCCTGTATGAACACCCGGTGGTTCTGCATGGAGCCTCCTAGTCACAGCCATCATGGCCAGCCGAGGGAATGTTATCTCCAGATGTGCAGGGCAGATGTGGGTCTCATTAGAGTGCTACCAGCAAGGGACTTGCAATGGGCAGGAGGGGCTTTGCCCTTACTCTTCTTTATCATGCTGAAAGCCCTGAGGTACTGGCAGTGCAGCATTTCCTGGCCTGCTTGCTCCCCTCCTCAGGGAGAGCCAGGCCAGCTGGCTGCTGGATGGACAGAATGCGTGGTGCTCTATGAGTCAGTCTCTCCAGCTGGGGGATGCTACCCAGCCCGTGACTCACCGGGCTCACTGGGTACTGCACTGATCCAGAGAAACCAGGTGTGTGCTAGGTGCTCCTCAGCTGGGGACTTTTCCTTCTTCGGTCCTTCCTGGGGAGGAGGTTGCCAAGCTGAAGGTGTTCTTTAGAGTGGTCGTAAGGATCTTGGTCTGCACAGGTCTGCGGAACCCCCAGGCTGGTGGTGGGGTTCCACTGGGAGCAGGGGTACCTGCACCCACCCAGGGCCCTCCTGCCTGGTGGGGAGCATGGCCACGGGAGGCGGGAGATGCCCGTGCCCGTCCCCGATGGTTATTTTAGGAGCAGCTTTGCACGGCATCAATAAACCCGCTGCCGTCATTTAGCAGTCACGAAGTGAGACAGGCTGGGGAAAGCAGGCTGAGGGGGGGGGCAAGGCATGAGCTGATTTAGAAAATAGGCTCTGCAGCGTTTGGAGTGTGCACGCACGGAGCTGCTGTCTCTGCTTGGAGCTGAATAATACACGGTTATTGTAAGTGGCCCTGGTATAATTAGAGGTGTACTGACCTGTGTGACAGCAGCAAGTTGTCAAACGCCACCCACGGGCTAGTGAGCGGGATGAGTAATTTGCACCCCCACCATCTCTCCTGCTTCGGTGACGGCGCTGGTGGCTGGAGAGGGACCCGGCTGCCCAGCCTGTGCCTGAAGCCCCACAGCCAAGGAGGAAGAGGAAGAGGAGGAGGAGGTGGAAGAGGAGGAAGGACCCTGCTCTCACCTGGTTACTGTTGCTTGGGAAACCACTCCCTCTGCATCCACTTCTTCAGTACAGTGGTTCTGCCTTCCAAAAAGGCAATATCGTGATGGGGCATCCTAAAACCCAGCACAAGGTGCAAGAAAAAGCACAGAAAAGGGATGGAAATATTCCAGAACGTTTTGTGAGAACAAGTACCTAAAGATATTTGTGTTTTCATGTGCAGCATCAGAGAAAGAGACTGGTGATTGTGTGGATGTATGCTCCAGGCTGTAGTCTCCTGGGCTCTGGAGATGAAATTTTGGCCCCACAGAAATAAGCGATGAATTTCCCCTGACCTCCCAGAGCCGGGCTTCCGCCTGGGGACCAGGAGGAGCACTGGAAGGGCTCAGCCAGGCTCTGCCCCTAAACCTGGCTGGGGCCAGGGACCTTCCCTCTGGTCCCCTACAGATCTCTCAGCACATTTATACCAGGGATATTTTAACTGGTATGTTAGTGAGGACAGATGTCTCCAGGATCTCTGGCCCGTGCTGGGTGCGGAGCCAGCGTGCATCCCACCGGAGCATCGCCTTCCGCAGCAGGAGCAGGGAGGGACCTGCATTTCCCCAGGAAACCTCCCAGAAGGGCTCTGCTGCTGGAGCAGGGCTGGGCAGCCTGGGGGGCTCTGCTCGTGATTGGAGAAACTTGCTCTACCAGGAGACAAATTCAAGCATTTCTGCAAAAATTCATGATTTCCTCTTAATAAAATTTGGAAAGTTTAAACACCTCTCTCAGTGGACTTGGTGAAATGGTCTGTGTGTGATTCATCTGGGCTTCCCTTGCTAGCTCTCCCAGGGCGATGTGTTTCCTCTTGCTGCCAACAGGAGAGACAGAAACCTTCAAAAGGAGGTAGTGGTAGCTGGGGTTAGCGTTTGGGATGGTGAGCGGGGGTCAGGCCACCTGCAGCTGCAGAGAAGCTTCACTCAGCACCGGCCACTCTCCTCCCCGGGCCCTGCGGCTGGATCCTGTCCTGGAGGGGGTCAGGGTGGGGATGGAGGAGCATCTCCCCAGCTCACAGCACTTGGCCTTGGGGTCAGGAGGAGATGGAGAGTCCGTGTGTGTCCAGGACTGGTACTGGGTACCACACTTCAGGAGATGGCCCCGAGGTTGCTGGGCTCTGCACTGGACTGAATCTGTCTCGATGCACCAGCAGCCCTTGTGCTCTGAGGGCAGTAGCTCCAGTTCCAGCTCCCTTTTAGGGTTTGGGGCTTTGTTTTCCAGCAAACCCATAAGTTTATCCATTCTTTTATTCATATGAACTTGAGGATGCTCTTGGCTTTCTGTCTCCAGAGAGGAGGCAGTGTCTTTGCTTTAACTGTGCTGCAAGTCCTAAAGAAAAAATTTAGTCAGTTTAGTCAATTTTTCTTTGCCTTTTATCAGGAGATCCCCCTCTGGTCACTGGGGAATTAGATGCAGCTTTTTTCACTGTTCAGATTTTCAAATGGGGAAAGAGGCTGTTCATGGTGGGAGCTTTGGGTCCTGCAGTAACCCTTCCAGCTGGCAGCAGCACAACCTTCCCTCTAAAATCCATCCCTGATCACAAGAACTGGCACTTTTTGATATTCCTAAATGATGACATTAATCATTTGCTATTTTTATTCACTCTGTCAGAAACATGTGGTAATTCCTTTTTGTGTCTCTTCTCGTCTTCAGGCTGCTTTCCAGGCACTTTCAATCCCCTCTATTCCTTGGCTGGATGCTTCCATCCTCTCTGCCCTCCTAAACTCCTTTCCGTGGTTCTGGAGCAGAAGCTAACGACCGACTTCTTCATTGACTTCTTCACTTTGCAATTATTGTTATTGTTTTTTAAATGGTGAAGTTGTTTGTCCTGTACAGAAGAGCCAGGGTTGCAGCATCTCTTCCAGTCCATTGGGGACCAACTGCATCTGGGCAGCCTGTGCCAGCTTACAGGAGAAATGGGTGTCCAACGTCAGCGTCTCCGTTGAGTCACCATCCACTTCAACTGTCACTTTGATCTGACAGAAAGAGAAACATCTCTCTGAGCTAAAGGTCTTCCCATCTGAAACTCCAGGACACTTAATTACCGTGCAGCAAGTACATTTTATATTGCCATTACAAATAATTTAGCTACAACGATATGGCAGTTTAATTTGCCTTATTTATCTCAATCATTTTGCATGAGGGAGACAAATGCCTCAGCATGATTTCGTGTGGACGCTTCGTCTCCTTTAATGTGGTTACAGGTAAAGGCTGCACAACACATCCCTGCATCAAAATTAATCTCACAGGCAATTGGCCTGAATTAACCCCCCCAAACCAGATAAACAGGAACTTTGCTTGCGTCCTGTGCTGGTGTCCTAACGGGAATCATTCTCAAAGTGTCTTACCTTCACGCACAGAAGAGGGAAGAGGCAGTATCCCCACAGGTCCGTGTCCAGGCAGTCCTGCTGAGCACATACTTTGCTGCTTCTTGCCTTTTTTAGTTTAGAAATGTCAGCACTTTCCGTTCCCATGGGAACGCTGTCGTTTCCCTTGGCGCGCCGATGCATTTAGAGATGCTGGGATGGGGGGGCCGTGGTCCTTCTGGAAGCCTGTGCTCCCGGTCCTGGCTCCCAGCTCAGCTCCAGTCCTTGCCCCCCGTCCTGCTCCCCCTGCCCCATGCTGGGGCAGCTACAGCAACAGGCGTGACTGGGAGAAGGGGTCAGAAACTGATGAAAAAAACAATTCTGGGCCTGATTGCTAGCCCTCTTGGAAGTTCCCGGAGATCTCGTGGAAGAGCACAGGATCTTCCCAGTCTGGAGGGGAGCGTGGCGGGTACGTAAGCACCGCGCTGAAATGCCTTTTTGATGGTGAAACTCCTGTCTCCAGAGTACAAACCTGATTTTGCTGCTGTTACAAATGTCCAAGTTAGAAACCAAGTTAGGAGGATCCATTTGCTACTGAGGTCATCTGTCAAGTGATAAAATACCCGTAATGGACTTTGTGAGGTTCAGCCAGTCAGTACCTCTCGGGGTTTATATTCTGGAATATATTGAGTTAATACAAATCACAAAACACACACTGAGGTCACTGGGTTTATGGGTGCCAAGGTGGGGTGGCAAGATCGTTATCTTCGTTGCTCGGTTTTAAAATGCTGCTTCTTAAAAAAGATCCTTTCAGAGCAGTAGGACGTGTGAAACAATGCTGGGAGCTGCTGACAGGTACCATGGCAATGGGCCCCGCGAGGAGCTGTGCCACTCTCCGGAGCTGCTGCTCCTATTGACTGAACTATTTCTCACTCCATATTTATGAGTATTCCCACTCCTGAAGGATGCTGACAGCTCTCCCAGGTGTTGCGAATGTCTGGGGCCAGGGCCGTGCAGCCTGTACCCCCATATCTGCTGGGCAGAGGGGACCTCTCTGCAGGTCTGTGCCCAGCATGGGGGTCGTGGCCGGTGGGAGCCAGGGACACGCGCCATGCTGAGCTGCCAGCCTGAGAAGTGATGCTGAGTTCGGGGTCCCACCAGCAATGCACTGCCATGCCGGCCTCCAGAGCCCCTTCCCCGCAGCTGCCCCCCCTCCCAACACGTGCTGGGGAGTTGCCACCTTTTTCTGTTCCTCTCACTCGGTCTCTCAGCTCCTTTCGTTTTGCACAAGACCTTTCCAATGGCCAAACCGTGTCACCTCCCTCCCCGTTCCAAGGCGCTGTGCAGCAGGAAGGTGCCATCATCACTCTCTAGTGGGGGGTATTTTTACTAATTTTTTGGCGGGTGCAAAAATACAGTTGCAGCTTGTCAGAGCTGCCTGTGTGTCAGAGCCGAGAAGAAGAGACCACCTCGGTCATTGTCCCTGGTGCCGAAGGGAAGAGCTCCACAAGGCTGTGAGCCCAGGTCCTCCTGGCCATGCCTGCCCCATGCCAGGCTGGCTGTGCTGAGCCCCCGCTGCCACCGTCCCACAGCCCGGGCTCCTTCTGGCCCAACAGCCACCGATCTTGGCTCCTGGATCCTGCCAGTACTTGTGGGTGCAGCCAGTGGTGATTTCTGCCACGGTGTCTCCTGCTGAAGTGCATCCGATGCTCCGTGTTGAGTAGGGTTTCTTTGGTGGTACAGAAATTGGGTTTATTATGCAAGGCTATACTACAGTCGTATTGCAGCACTGCACAGTGCAATCTTCCTGTCCCGCTGGGAGATGCACATGGACGTCAAATCCCCAGGAAAGGTGGTTTCCCCCCCGAAAAGATGCCAGAGCAGGGAGGGTGGAGCTCCATCCAGGCCACGCTGGGTTGTGCTGCCATCCCCAGTGGCCACCCATGGCCGTGGCAGCAGCTGGGCCAGCGCCGAGCGGGCACAGGCAAAAAGCCTGTCCTCTCCATCACCCTGGCTTCACGGAGCTGGGATGTGGACTGCTGTTGGCAGAGCCATCTGGGACATGGAGGTGACAGCCCTCCCTGGTCCCGGCTGTGCCCCCGCAGTGCTCAGCCAGCCCCGCATCCCCGGCAGGGCTGTGCTGCAGCCGAGGCACGTGGTGCTCCCCCTCCCCGCTGCCATGTGGCTGAGCTCCGGGAAGCCAGGTTTGCAGAACAGGAAGGTTAATTGCTATTTGCTTTCAAAGCCTTTATCTCTTTTTTTAACTCCTCTCTCTTTCATCCTCCCTGGCTGCTTTTTGAAGAACAGCGTTTAGAGATCTGTTTTTCAGAGTCCAAACCAGTCGCAGGTTGAGGACCAGGGAGAATAAAGGGAGGAGACCCATCTCAGGGCTGCAGTGGTCCCACGTGCAGGAACCTGCCTTCCAGTAAGACAGATTTTGTAGACACGTGTTTTCAGGGTGTGGGGAGTCGCCGAGCCCAGCTCCCAGGGGTGGCCTGGCCCCATTGTGAACCCCGAGTGCTTCATCTCTCATCTCGGCTTCTCTGCTTTGACTCCCAGCCATCGGCTCTGTCTCTGCCTTTCTGTGTTAAATAAAAGAGCCTTTAGCCGTCAGGTGTTTTCTTACCATAAAGATATTTATATAATAAAGTCAACTCTCTGTATTCTTTATAAGTTAAACAGATGGAGCTCGTAGGGTATTTTTACCAGCCTTTCAGTGATTTTACTCTTCTGCTCTCACTGCACGTCTCTGTTAGGAACTCAAACACCAAACCTGAATGCAGATTTCCAGTGTTGGTCTAAACACTGGATAATTGGATTTTCCGCGGCCAAATTCACTGCCCTTCTCTCCTTGCTGTTGGCTTTGCTTGCCAGGGAGCCCCCTGGACACTCCTGGTGTGTTGCTGTGCCCCCTGTGCTCTCCCAAGGCTTTCCAGGAGCACTCTCCAGCACCTCACCCTGCCCCAGCCACTGTGTCTTGCACTCAAATGTCCGATTTTATTCTCATCTGTATTAAAGCACTCTCCGTTTGATGAGCGGAGCGTCTCGGAGCACTGTGTGCCTCAGCTGCTCTTCCTCGTTAGTGACTGCCCTGCCAGGCTGTTAATCATCCATATGTTTTATCAGCAGTGATCTTGCATTTGCTAACAATTTGCTGATTAAAAAAAGTGACTCCCAGTGGCTGGCGAGCCCCCGCGGAAGCCGTGCTGTGCCGGTCGTGGCACGGACCTGCCAGCTGGCCAGCGTCCCCTCAGCCCGGACCTCTGGATGGTCCTCATCTTCACAAACTCCACATTATAGCACATCTGCACAAATTCATTTAATTGTCATCTTGTCAAAGAATGAAAACACAGTTATTGGACAGAATCTGCCGTCTAGAAAACTGTATTGGCAATAATTATATTTTTGTCCCTTAATTCTGTCTCATTTTTTCCCATTAGCCTTCCCATCTAGAAACCTGCCGGTCAGCTTGGGCATCAGTGCAGCACCAGCACTTGGGGCTCTTTCAGATTTTCCCCAGTATTCAAAAGCCTATTCAGAATCAACAGCATTGGCTCAAACGACTCTTTTCACATACAGGTGTTCCTTATTGTTGCTATTTTACATCTTCCCTGGTTGCCAGTAGATGGGAAAGTTGTTTGTCGTTGTTCTGGTGTTTGTCATCTTCATCAGTTTTGTACATTTTATGGCTCCTAATTGATCAGCTCGTATCCGCTTCCCCATTTCTCACTTCCCAGGTATTGGTTTGTCATTTCTTGGGGCAGACTCGGAACACGAGTACATTTCTGCTCAGAAATGCTTTGCTCCTGATTGCAGAGGGGCGGTTATCGGCTGCCTGGTGAGCTCCTCTCAGTGCTGGCTTTCCATCGTATCTTCCTCTCGCTGTTCTCAATCTCTTTGTTCCTCATCCACCCCATTAGCAGCATCAAGTATATAAAAATATCACTACAGTTAATGAATGTCATCATTTAATAAATGTGTCTAGTAGGTGTATTTAATACCATATTAGCTACGGCTGTGTTATTGTAATGCACTTTTGGTTTTGTAAAGGTTTGGCTTGGTACAGACAATATTCTTATTGCAATTATACATAAACTAAGTTCTTCAGAGCACTAGGTATGTCTGTCTGTCTGTCTGTCAGTACAACCCTCTGTCCCTTCTGGGCTGGACCATCCCCTTCTGCTCGTGCTAAATGCCATCGGGTGGTGCCTGCGGGTCCCTGGGCAGCCGCACGCTCCCCAGGGGCTGCTCCATTCCTCTTTGTTCCTCCTGAGAAACTCCAGGAAAGGGCTGCAGCTCTTGGGGTCTGTCTGGGGCCTGAAGAACCCACGTCCCCCAGCACCGAGCTGCTGGAGCCGGGGACGCAGCCCCTCCTGGCTGGGCTGGAGCAAGGCAGTGAGGAAGAGACCAAGGGGAGGAGGAAAGCTGTCAGTTTTGGGAACCTGAGAGAGAATAGCAACGTTGTGGTAATAGCCCAGATAAATGGGCTTCTTGCGTTTTGGAACCCAGTTACTATAGATGCCAATCACTTTCCTAAATATGTTCCCACTGGGGTACTTTTTCTTACGGGAACTACTTACGCTTCCTATCCACAATACCTACTTTTTAATTTCTTTTCTGCAGCTCGGCACAATCTCTGACTCCCAGGCAACATTCAGAAATCCACAGGGACAAGAGAATTTCATATTGACTCTAAATAAAAAGGTAACTTTACACACACTCAAAAAAATAAAAATCCAAACAAAGCAGAAGCAAAAACCCCAGGGTTTCCGAGAGTGGAAAGGAAGGTTTAATTTGTTCCCCAGCGCCGCTGCTGTCACTGCCAGGGAGCAGCCCTGCTGCGGCACCGAGACTGCCTGGGCTCCCGGCCTCCCCGGCGAGAGAAACCCTCCAAAAGGCATCTTTTTCCTCATGATTCATTAACCCGTAAAAAGGATCCGTTTTGTGGAGAAAAGGCCATTTACTGAAATAACAAGTGGACATCATCGCTGCATTGATTTTCCAGGGACTTATCAATAGAAACAGGACTGAGTAACTCAGGCAGGCTGGAGGCTGTGGGCTAACGCGCTGGATTTCCCTCGTTAGGCTCCAATGGAAGCTGGCTCTGCGGCAGCGCCTTCTCGGAAGGGCAGGATGAAGAAAGTCGGGATGCTGGCGGCATCGCCCGTAGCCTCAGTCTGCTTGCCCAGCCTGGGGTTCGTTATCCCAACCTGCCCAGCCTGGGGTTCGTTATCCCAACCTGCCCCACCTGGGGTTCATTATCCCAACCTGCCCCACCTGGGGTTCATTACCCCAGCTTCCTGCACTCTCTGATATGGTCACATACATTTGTGTCATCAAAATGCCACAATTTGGAACCTAATGCATAGAGGCAGCAGCATCTTGCTGCCTTTCCGGATGGGCTCCGCAGACTCTCACAAACCTCTTCATTTCTTTCTGCCCGAAATGTGCAGTAAATGCACAAGGCTCAGAAATGCAAGGGATTACCCGCTCCCTGCCGGCAGCCTAACGACCTGTCTGCCAATGCACAGATTATCTTTGCGGTGCTCTTGCAGCTACAATTGCCCCAAAATCTGTATATAAAATGAAGATAATAAGTAGTAAATATTCAGCCCAGGCTGTTGGATTTTCAGGTGTAGAAGCACCCTGGGAGTCCATTTTCTTCAGTCAACAGGATTCTACTAGAAATATTTTGAAGATAGTAATTTTAAATGTATTTAAGAGAAAAATGAGAGCAAGTCAGCAAAAGCGATGCCCATTGCCTGAAACACTCATCATGCAAATGCAGTTTCTTTACCCAGTGCCCAAGCCCCGGTGGTTTTAGCACAATGTCTGAGGCTGAGCAGCTCCCTCCCCGCTCTGCCATCCGCAAGCGTGGCTGGAAAGGCTCTCGGGTCTGCCCAGTGTGTGTTTTAATTATGGAGCTTCACCTGTTCCTCCTTCCTTTGGAAGAATACTAATTGACCCACATGGGGGAACCGTGCCGTAGGAGGAGGGGGAAGGGTTTGACACTGACAGAGGGGAGATGGAGCTGAGATGTGGGGAAGAACTTGTTTGGTGTGAGGGTGGTGAGAGCCTGGCCCAGGTTGCCCCGAGAAGCTGTGGCTGCCCCATCCCTGGAGGGGTTCAAGGCCAGGTTGGAGGGGGCTTGGAGCAACCTGGGCTGGTGGGAGGTGTGTGGATGGTCTTTGAGGTCCCTTCCAACCCAAACCATTCTATGATCTCTCTGCAGAGCCATTGCCTCTAGCAGTGCGTGGGGGCTGCAGGAGCAGACCTCCCCTTCCCATCGTGGCTCTGAAGATGTCTTACAAAAGGAAAGGAAGAGTTTCCAGCCACAGAAATGCTCCTGCAGCCAAGGTGGTTCGGTGACAGTGGATGGACAGCCTGGTCCTCCCGACCATCCCTTGCTGTGTCCCAGCCCAGGCTCTGTGGCTGTGGCACAAAACTCGGGGGGTGTTTCACCCATGCGAGAGCCGAAGCGACAGCCCCTCCGCCTGCCGCTGGAAGAAGCGAGCAGAGTTCAAAGCAGAAACGCCACGAGTAGTTTAGATTAAATCCAAATTAATTCCAGTGCTTGTCAAACCTTGTGCCGTTGGGAGGGGCGGCGGGGGCAGAGTCCCCGGGTGTTCGCCGTTAGCAGGGTCAGCTGCTGCTGGGCAGAGCAGCTCTGCCTCGGGGCAGCTCATCTCCCTGCCTTCCTCGGGGAAAGAGGTATTTCAGGAGGGTTCCCAAGGGCTCATGTCCTGCTGTCCCCTCGCAGAGGCTGGGGACCAAGCTTGAATTAACACTGGGGAAAGAGCTGTGCTTTTTTCCACGGAAAACCCGCCAGTTTGGCCACGCTCTGTGCACAGCTCGGAGCCCCGGGCAGCTCAAAGTGTGGCTGGCAGCCCGCGGGCAGATGGGACCCATGGTGGTGGCAGTGGCTGTTCTTCTGCGGCTTGGAAAAACATGGAGTTCAGGCAAGTGTGTTTTGTTTTGTTTTGTTTTGTTTTGTTTTGTTTTTACCAGGGCTCATCAAGTGTCTCGCTAAGGAGTGGCCTGTTTGGTTCAGGTGAGAAGTGCCATCCTCGCTCGGTGACATCCCACCCATCACTCCACGTGCAGCAGGATCCAGAACCACGCGCTCGGCTTCTTCTGCTCATCTTGGCTCCAGACCTACAGCTCCCAAACCCAGCACTGGACAGTGCCACGTGCCTGCCCTCGGTGGCTGCTGTGAGTTATTGCCATCTTCCCCTGCAATGAAAGGGCACCCAAATTCCTGCCATGCCTGGGTCCTCCATCCTTGGAGCCCTCCCACTCCTTTGGTCTGTTTGAACCCTGGCTCTAACATTGTGAGGGCTTTGCTGCTGCCCCTCAGCACCTGCAGGCACCGGGGGAGCCTGGTCTTGGGGAGGTGGCAGGACAGGAGCCCGGCAGAGAGGAGGGTTCTCCTAGGTACATCCCCCAGGATGGGGCTTCACCAGAGCTGGACGGGGTTAGGGTGCCCAAATCTTGCTGGATTATGTTCCCAAGTCCCTCAAGCGTCCTTGAAAACTAAGTATATCCTTAGACTGAAATTCTCACACACACGTTAGGGACAGCATTAGCAAATCTAAGACCTCATGCCTGAAAATCAGGAGCCAGGGGTGCAGAGCCTGAGATGGAGAGCAAAAAACCCCAGGGCTGCTTTTCCTGCTGCCTCATTTCTGACCCCCGCTGAGCACCCCCTGGTCCATACGCCTCACATTTTCAAGCCTTCTTTTGCAATCAGGAGGGATAGCTCTATTATTAATTTTTTTTTTGACAGAGACTGTGATTACTTCTTAGTCATGGAGAGCAAGAAGCAGGACTTTCATAAAAATACCACTGAATGTCAGGAGAATCATACAAGAAATCACACGCCCTGGCCGTGATGCACAGTGGTGGGTGGTGGCAGAATTTCCCTGGGGGTGTTGGTGGGGACACACGACCCCAGTAACGCGTTTATAGGGACCCCCAGTTCACAGCACAGAGTCCCCAGACACAGAGACAGAGACACCCTTCTCTCTGCCTGTTACAACATTTACTGAAAGGGTCTGTAAATAGAATTATAGGACTATTTTAAATGGATTTCTGGGCTGGATTCAGAACTATTCCCAATTTGTATTCTCTAAATATAAACCAGAGCATGTCTTGCTCGCACGAAACTGCCGAGAGCGTTTTTCAGCGTTACCTCTGTGCGTACCCAAGGAGACTGAAAGTTGTATTTGCACTTTTATGGATCGGTGATGTAAATGTCTGCCGAAGCAGTGACTCAGAAAGAGGAGAAAGCCCTGCGTGCCCCGTCGAGCCAGGCACAAGCACGGTGCCTCCAGTCTGGAGTCTCTGCCACCAGCACACAGAGCAAGGCTTTTTCTGACACGCTTATGATTAGCTCTGCAAGCAGGGAAAAAAGTCAAAGCAATCATTTGCCATGAGTTGCCGATGGAACAGTCCCACGTCGTGCTGTCTCTCTGCTTCGCAAGCGCCATCCTCCGCGAGGGGAGACGCAGTGGTGCCGTGGGTGCCATGCCAGGAGGTCCCCACCACGAGGGGCTCAGCCAGACAGAGCTCCCGAAGGAAAGGGAAGAAATCTAGGGATGAAGAGCCTAAAAAGGATCTTTGGGACCAAAAAAAAGGCTGTCGACTTTGATCCCAGAGGGAACCTGGTGGAAGATACAGGCTGTGCATCATGGAGGAAACCATTTCCTGAGAAGACCCGAGCCCTGCTGGGTGCAACCAGAAGTGAAGGTGGGGAGACGCAGCTGACACTGCCCACGGCTCGAGGCACTGAGGGCGTCCAGAACTGCCTGAAGAGCTTGGTAGGGGTCCCATGGTGAGGTCATAGGGGTCCCGTGGCAAGGTGCCACCCCACAGCAATGCTTGTGGAGGAGAAGGAACAAGCCATTCCAGAGTGAGCCAGGGGTACAGACTGCGTCTGCTGCTCGAGGGCTCCATCCCTAGCAGGCATCCTCCAGCTGTGTCGGCATCCTTTCCCAACAAGGGAATTTTGCCTTGTCCTGCTGTTTGTTGGGGAGAGTGGCAGCAAACACCCTCCAGAGAGAGATCTGTCACACCCTCTGGGTGGCAGATTATGCTGGAGAAGCAGCATGTTAAAGGGTGTGACATCAGATGGGGACTTTTAAGTGTTGCTAGAGTGGAAATGACAGTGCTGTAAGGCGGGTGGTTTATGGAGGCTCCTTGCTGGTTGAGTCTCTTTGGCAACAAATCCCGCTGCTCAGAGCTGATGCTGGGCGAGGTTTTCCCCAGAGCGCATCCAGGATGGGGGTCCCTGAGCACAGGAACGCCCCTCCTGTTCTTTCTCCATCTTCCTCTCCATCTTACTCCATCATCGTTTCCACAGGGGACGATCTGCACTGAACCCCCCGTACGTGGGGCTGCCGAGAGGAGCAGAAAGTATCTAAACAGAAGAGGCTGCAGTTACACTAGAAATACCAGTTAAAGCACAGGCCCGTGTTTTGGTCATCTTGAGCACAATAAATAGTTACTACTTACAAATGTTAGCATAATTTAAAGATGATCAGTCATCGTTTAACACTGTGCCAGGACAGAGGGCGGCAGTTGGGTAAACGGGGCCTCCAGCCTGGCACCCCCCAGCAGGGTCTTTGCTGCCAGCCTCCCCTTGGGAACCTCCAGGGTTTGTTCCCCAGCCTCCCTTTTGGGGACCCCCAGAGTTTGTTCTCCGCATCCGCTCTCAAAGCTACTGCTGGCTGTGGATGAGAAATTATTATGGATGATAAATACTTAGATTGTGGATGATAAATAGATAAAGCATGACATTTTCCATTGAAATACCTGAGAAACACATTACTTTTGAATTTAAGGCAGTTATTGCCTCTTAGTTTCTCTTAACATTAAACATTCCGACAGCTGAGCACTTTCCAGACAGCACCTGGACACACCAGGCTTGACTGGCGTTAACTTTGTCAATGCACCAGCCATTATTGCACCAAATTAATGCAAAATAAGACACGTAACTGGCTGCTTACACTTTGGAATATCTCAGGGGCACTTAGGCCTGACTCTGCGGGTTCAACGGGCACGTTCACCCCAGAGCCCGAGAGGGGCCAGCAAACTGGGCGTGATGGGATGGGGCTGCTGGTCCAGCCTCGGTCCTTCACCTGAAACCCAGGCTTCTGCCCTGCGGCAGAGGTGAGGAGCATCCCGGGAGCCCCTGGGGACAGGTCCTCACCCACGGCTCTGCAGACACGTCTCCTGGGGCTTTGTGGTGGTTTGTGATGTGGGTGCCATCCCCAGGACGGGGGTCTCGCTGCCCTCGTGAGCCGCATTCCCTGCCCCTTCTGAGCGGCAGGGACACCCCCGCTCCCTCCTCCCCAGGTTCTGAACACAGTCTCTTAGTGAAATGTAACCGACTGGAAGACAAATGCATCTAAGAATTCACTTTAAATATACATATGAAAAGCTGCATTTTGGATTTTTGAGCTCAAAACTGCAAGTAATGGAGAATCCAAATATAGCGAATTTGTACGATTTAGTGTATTAATTATTAAAAAGAAAAAAAGAAAAGACATTACTCGTCAAAACTGCATTCTTGTCGATGAAAGCTGGGGAACGGAGAGTATTTTTCTAAAGGCATCTCCCAGCCTTTGATTCACTCGCTGGAAACCTCCTCAGGTAGTTTGAGAGAGGAGTGAAGAGCTGCCCTGGGATGTCCCTCCAGCGACGTCCCCTCTTCTGGGGACGAGCCTGAGGCCGTGGAGGGGGGTGAGCTCAGCCCAGGGGCTCCTGCATTGCCTCGGCCGGGGGCTTTAAAAAACCCCACACTTTCTCTGCCGAAAACCAGAACCTCAGCAGAACTGTTCACTCGGTGGAGGAACAAAGTTAAGAGGCGAGCCGTGGCACGGGCGGGAGGCGCCTGACAAAGCCCTGGCTGCCGTGGCATGAATGCTCTCTTCATTAAGCCGCTCAGCTGGCTCAGAAGCTTCTGTTCCTGATGAAAGCAGCACCTGCTAATGCTGAGGATCCCATTCTTCATTAACAGTTCAGCTGGTTCAGAAGGGGAGCTCTGAGGCAGATGAACAATTTATGCAGAGTGGGATACATGACAAAGTAGCAGCTACTTTAGTGAATACAAGCATCTTTGTAAAAGTGCCCAGATGGTTCAGGAGCGAGTCCCATTCTTTGTGAAAAGCGCCGTTGTTGTTCCGGGCTGCGCATCACGCCTCCTGACAACGTGCCGGGCACAGCCCATCTTCCCGGGGAACGGCAAAATTCAGTCTCCCGACAGACACCCCGCACAGGCCGAGGCTCTGGGTTTGCCGTCACTTCTTCCGGCAGAATCACGTCCACTCCACGATGCTGCCCACCGTCTCCGTCCCACCACTGCCTGCGACAGCACCGGCAACCGGACATGTAGGTTAATTGCCTGTTGGCTACTGAGCTAACCAAGCCTGGTCCTCCTCTGGGGTCCCTCCCGTGCGTCCAGCCCGACAGGCAGACCTAGTGTGGCCAGTCCGGCTGGGGATGGGGAGGCAGGGGCTGGGAAAGACTCATCTCTTTGTCCCCCCATCATGGGGACAACCCCTGGACTGGATGGCCCCAAAGAAAAGCACCAGGCTCCCGCGCCTGGTCGCTGCTGACACTGCCACCAGGGATTTCACTTCTCACCAGCTGCATCCGAGCAGACACTGATCACTTTTAGAGTCCATTTTGTTTAATAACTAGAGATGTAAAAGTTTCCTTCCATAGCGAATAAACACTGAGAGAGAAGCTCGTGCCCTGGGGAGCACCTCAGCGTTTGGGCTGGTGCATTGCTCTGCTGGAAGCTGACCCCTCGGTGGGAACATCAACCTATTAATCCCAACCCGTCTCAGGTGAGAGGGCTGGGAGCAAGCTGGTGCTTCAGCAGTGACTTGCAGGCCTGCTGGGTCACCTTATTAATGGAATTATAGAACGGTTTGGGTGGGAAGGGACCCTAAAGCCCCCCCAGTGCCACCCCCTGCCCTGGGCAGGGACACCTCCCACCAGCCCAGGTTGCTCCAAGCCCCCTCCAACCTGCCCTTGAACCCCTCCAGGGATGGGGCAGCCACAGCTTCTCGGGGCAACCTGGGCCAGGCTCTCACCACCCTCACACCAAACAAGTTCTTCCCCACATCTCAGCTCCATCTCCCCTCT
>QJSC01011515.1:253550-352354 GCA_003697955.1 Calidris pygmaea | reverse complement strand
GCACTGAAGCCATCACCCCTCGAGTTATCCCCCCGCCCCCCCCCTGGGACGCCGTTTGTCCTTCCCGGGCCAGCAATGGCCGCTCCCCTCCTCCCCGCTCAGTCGGTGCGGGGTGAGGGTGCACCGAGCACACGCACCCCGGCTCCGCACCGCCGGTGACACGCACGGCTCACCCCCGCGGCAGCGCTCTCGGCGCCGGCTGCCCCCGCAAAGCGGGGGCTGCCCCCAACTCCCTGCCCCCGGGTGCGGGGGGCGGAACCCCCCCCCTCTGCGGGCGGCAGGCTGCGGGGAGCGGGGCCAGAAGTTGCGGGCAGGAGGGGAAGCCACCTGCAGCCCGGCCCCGCAGCGTCCCCGCTGTCCCCGGGGAGCCCCGCACCCCCCGCCGCCCGGTGCGGCGCCGCGCCCCCCCCCCACGCCGCTCCGCGCCCGCGGAGCCCCCTCCCGCGCGGGGCTGCCCAGCGGAGGCGGTGGATCCGCGCCGCCCCTGCCGCATTGGTTTGCGGCGGAGCCCGTCACCGCCGCCGCGCCGAGATTGGCCCCCGCAGCCGGCGCCGGTCGCCCCCCCCCCCGCTCCCCCCCCCTCTCACCCCGGGCCGGCCTCCACCCCGCCCGCCGTGCGCCGCGGCCCGGGCACGGGCACTGCGCTCCGCTCCGCGCCGCTCCGCGCAGGGCTCCGCTCGGCCCCGCAGCGGGGGCAGGGCCGGGCCGGGCCGGGCCGAGCCGGGCGGGGTGGGGGGGTGGGGGAAGGGGGGCGCGCCCACCGCACCGCACCGCACCGCACCGCACCGCACCGCGGGGATGTGAGCGGAGGCTCCGCCGGCAGCGCCCGCCGCTCCGCGCCCCGGGAAGATGCTGAGCAGGTGGATGAGTGGCAGCAGCAGGAACCTGGACCGCGAGTACAACTGCACCGTGCGGCTGCTGGACGACAGCGAGTACACCTGCACCATCCAGGTCAGCCTCCCGCGGGGCGCGGGGGGGCGCGGGGGCGGGACGGACCCCCGCCGGGGTCGAGCGGCCCCCGGAGCCGGCAGACAAAAGGCGCGGAGCGGCGGGGGCGGCCCGTTCCTGCCCCGCCGCCGCGAACAAAGGCGGACACCCCCCCCCCCCCCTCCGCCGCCCCCAGCTCCCGCCGACCCTCGGAGCGTCGCTGCGGGAAAGGAACCGCGGCTGCCGGCGGCGAGGAGCCCCGGGGCGCAGCCCCCCCCGCCGCGGAGGCGTGCGGGGATGGCGCGGAGAGCCGTCAGCCGGCACGGGGGCGTCCGCGGCCCCCGGAGCCGGAGCGGGGCAGGGAGAGCCCGGCACGGCCACCCCGGGGCCGGGGAGAGCCTCCGCCGTGCCCCGCGGAGCCAGGCGGCGCTCGCCCTCCGCCGGCGGCCGCGGAGGCTCCGCGCATCGCGGGGAAGACTTCGGTGCGAAGTAAAGTGGCGGGGCTGGCGCCGGGCAGGGGTGCGCAGGGGGTGATGCTGGGGGGGGGGGACGGCCTCTCCCCGGCCGCAGCCCGGGCTGCCCCGCTCATTAACGCCCGGCTCTGCCCTAATGAGCGCCTGGGTGAGCGCTGGGAGCGGCGGGGACGGGGGCGCATCTGCCGCTCCCCCTGTGCCGGGCGGGACCGGGACCGCCGCCCCCCGCCCGGTGGCTGCCTCGCTGCGGGGGGTGCGGGAGATGCGCGGGGCCGCCCCCCGGCGCGCAGGGACCGTGGGCTGTCGTATTGCTAAAAACTGGCGAAACCCGCTGGTACCCTCTGTGCTGCCGCCCGTGGGGGTGCCGGGACCCCGCGAGCGGGGGGGCTGCGGGGGGCAGCCCCGGCTGCTTTTACTCCCCGTCCCTGCCGGTGCCGGCGCCTCTGCCCGGGGCTGCCCGGGAGCCGCTCCGCTGCCCCCCCCCCTCCTGCCGCTCTCGCCTGGCGCCAGCCCGGCCCGGGGGCGGTGGAAAAGGCAGGGCAGAGTTTTGGGAAAAGGTGACTCAAGGCGTAAATAACAACAGCCCCCACCTCCCGGACCCCTCCTCCCCCCCCCCGGGTCTCCCCGTCCTGCAGCTCCGAGGAGGAGGGAGGCTCTTGCCGTTCGCGGGCGGAAGGACGCTGTACATGGGGATGCTGAAGGACGGTTACCGAGGGATGCTGCAGGCGGGGGGAGGCTCCGTCATTTTTGCTTAAATAGTCTAAATGGATAAATACGGCGGTTTGTGCCAATAACGGCTGAAGAATGCTAATGCCGCTCCTTCCTCCCCCACCTGGGTTGTAAAGTGTGACCCAGTAAACAATGATAACGCCAACCCAGTTTATTTTGCATAAGCAAAACTAATTCGGCTCTCTGAGGCTGTTTTTGATACAAATTCCATGGAAATCTGTAGTTTGGGAGAGAAAGTGTAGGCAATGCAGTTAAGAAAAATCTGGATTTTTTGTCCTTAAGGTAATTTAATGAGGTGTCGTCATTTTGCATGTCTCTTTTTCTCTTTTTTTTTAATTACTACTTGATCACGTATTTCAGTGGCTTGTTTCATGTTCAGCCTAGCAAAGAGTGAATCCTGGTGTTTAGTATGCGTGGCCTAAGGTAGAAAGAATTAGCTCCTATTACCCTCACAATCAAGGTTACCCCACTTAAATATTTGTTGGCTATTGCTTTCATGCTGCCTTATAAGCCAAGTATTTATAGTCGGGGCAGAATTAGAGCGTGCAGAGTAGGAATGTATAATGTCTTGCAAGTGAGAAAACCCGTCACCATCCGGGCTGGGAGCGGTGAATGAGTTTTGAAGGTCATTCCCTCACGAGCGCAGATATTTCCCGTCTTGCTGGGCTCCGTAGCGTTTCCTCGCCCAGCCTGTTGTTTCTAATTTACGTATTTCTATTTTTACTTAAACACGGAGAGACTGTCCAAAGCGTAAGCCATCGTTGTCGTTCGCAGTGCTGTTAATCCCAGCACACATCTGGGGAGCAAAGCCGCTCGCTGGAAGTTTGGAACGTGTATTTTTGCTGCCTTACCCCTGGGTTTGTGCCGCTCACCCTGGCAGCGGGTGGGATGTGGGTGGGCTTCATGCCCCCCCTGAAGCGTGGCCCATCTGACGCGTCCTCTGGCTTCTCCAGTGCCGGGGAAGGGAAAGCAGCAGCGCTGGGAGGCAGAGCTGATTTTTTAAGAGGTCTTATTTACCTTTGAGATAATGGCACTGGTTAAACCTGGCAACAAAATTAACCTCTGGCTGAGCTTGATAAAGGAGTGTGAGTAGGGCTTTGGTGCTGCTAGATAATATTCCTCTTCTAAATAAAGGCTTTTTTTATGTGATTATTGGAAGTTTACTTGGTTAATATTCCCGTGTTGGACGAATGGTTCATTGTCTGAGCTTGGATGAATCCTTCCTCTGCTCTGCCCTTGTTTTCACTGCCCAACAGCCCGTCCCAGCAGGCGGAGGAGCCTGGAGAGCGTGTCCCCGCGTCCCCCGGCCCGGGCGGGCTCAGGGAGGGTGCCGGGGAGTCGGGTTGGAGGGAGGGTGTGCGGTGGGCTGGGGTGGCTGGGTCTGCGCCTCCGTACGCGGTGTTGTTGTTGAGGGTTTTTTTTGTATATTGCAGTATTTTGCCATTCTGGGGAGGCCACTGTCCCAGCACCCGTCTCTGCTGGGCTCGGGCTGTGTCTCTCGGGGAGGGGGGCTGTGGGTCTCCGCCGCTTGCCAAGGCTCGGGGGCTCCCAGCAGCTGCCTGAGCAGGAAGATGTTGGGCTTTCTTGATTCAGAAAAGCTTGGGTTTTGGTAATATTACATGCCATGGAGGCATCTTAAAAGCAACACAGGTGGTGGTTTGCGGTGTGAGAAGGCAGCGGTGCCCGTTGATGCTCCGTCCCTCGGCGCCGTGTGATGCTGGGTCCCCGCTCCCGTGGGGGTCACTGCCCCGCGCTGCGTCCCCGGGGAGCGCCTTGCCGGGTGGAGAGGCTTTTTGTCCATCCCCACGGCCAGGGGCTGCTCTAGCGGTGTATTTGGTTTGTATTTGCCACCTCGTGCTCCGCATCTCCCAAGAGGAGCGCGAAGCCGTTTGCCAGCGAGGCAGCCGGAATAAAGCCAGCTTTGAAAACACCCGAGCGATGCTCTTGCGCTGCGGTTTTGCTGTGACTGAGCCGCTTGTCTGAGGAAATGTTTTAAATTCTTCGCTGTGGTGTCAGTGGTGGTGTAAAAGGCTTGAAATAATTAATGATTTGCCATTGCTCGATGCATCAAGCGTTTTCCTGAAAAGACAGCGGTGTTTTGTTTCGGTAGTACTACGAGAACGTGGAGATGTCAGAAAATAAATATAAAAATGCGATTTCTTAGATGCAGAATGTAAGAACTTTCTTGCATAAGACGGGGAATAAATGAGCACGAGCTCCTGACTGTGCTCTTGGACAAACCCCACGTTTTCCATATGAAGCGCAAAGTTCATTAGAGGACCTGACAGGATCATTAATAACAGGCAGCCGACACGAAGGGGAAGCTTGGGTTTTTGCAGCGCTGGCTGCTGTGAAGGTTATTTGTTCATTATCTTTTTATCTTCTGAGAGTTTCCAGTGGCTTTTGCTGGGAAATAGGTTAGCAGCCCACCGCTGGCCCAGCGGGGTCTCTTGTCTGAAGTCCCCAGCGCGGGTGATGTCTTCTGCTCTAGAGGCTGCTCCCCGCTGCCGACAGTGCCGGGAGCCACCAGGCTTCCAGCCCAGCAGCTCCTGGCTGCTCCCAGAGCCCCCCTTCCCTCCCGCAGCCCGGACCTGGGGGCAGGAACCGGGACTGGTGCCAGACCTGTCCGAAACGCGGAGGAAGGTGGGTTTGGGTCTGAGGCTGCGGGTCCACACGGTGGGTCAGGTGCTCCGAGCATCCCCTCAGTCTTGTGGTCCAGCACCAGCCAGGCTCCCCCAAAGCCACTGCAGCATCACTGGCGCGTCATGGGAGCCAGGAGAAGTCCTGGCCCTGGAGAAGTTCATGGGCAAAGTCTCGGGGGCGCAGGATCCCACCCCTCCCAGCCTGCGGGTCCCCAGGGGGTGAAAGCAACACTTTGGCCAGTTTGCTGTTGACTCTATTCAAAATAATGTTTTTATTTATAGCTCTGGAAAGGCATTTGCAACAGAAACCTGTCATTCATTCTTACCCAGCTGATCCTCAGCAGAGCTGCCCTCCCTCCGGGCAGCATCCTTCATCCCCTGCTCCAGCATTTCCATCGTGTGGTTTGTGGGTTGGGAAGAAAACTGCCTGAAATGCACAGTTAAGTCTGAAGACCAAGGAGCAGCCCAAGCTGAGAGATTCTTGGGTTTCATCTCCTTTTCCCATTTAAATTCATTTCCAAGTATATAATTCTAAATACCAAGGATACAAAAGGCAGCTGAGGAAAACATCCACCAAATGTCCACTGAGAAACTGGTGACATGTTTACTCGCATTTTAATGGGAGGCAGAAACACAAGTTGTTATGGAGACCCGTTGAAAACATTCCTAGTGCTGCTACTTCCTCACCAGCTGAAATGTCTGTTTTCTGGGAACTTTTCCTACCTGTTTTACAACTCACCTGCCATGAGACTGCCGGCCATCCCCCTCTTAGGAGCCAGCTTCCTGAAAGAACTACTTTGGTTATCACTTTGCCATATAAGATGTTGCAGACAAATATAGATGCGCACACACCTGGTAATAGCATTGTTGAAAGGTATGTACAATGGCATCACGAAAGAAGACATTTGCTGCTTCTGTCATGTAAAAATTAGGTAATGCACTGTAGGAGGCCTTTTTCAAGCTGTCTGGGGAATAGTGAAAGTGCCTCGAGCAGCCCACTTATTTTTAATTTTTGACTCATTCTTCAGGAGCTGAAAGCGATCATGTACATGGGGATGACGTCTGTGGCCACGTTCCAGCAAGGCCATCTCCTTCCATGGAAACTTGTGTGATGCTTCAGTTTGCCCCGTGCCAGGCTGGAGGCACCAAAGGTGTCTGTGCTCCCTCTCTGTCCGTACCTGCAGATCTGTTTTCTTGCTGGAACCTGGTGGGTTGGCTTCTCCCAGGAGCTGTGTGTGAGGACGGGCAAGGACTGTGCAGGGAGACCCTCGCTGGGATGCCGTCAGCGGTGGTGGGCAAGGTCCTGATGGAGATGCCGTTGGTCTGTGGAAGCTCCTCCACTGCTGGCCCAGGGTGGGTGTCCTCCCGGGGTGTGAAGATGGGTTCTCCAGCACGATGGGGGCACTGAGGATGGCCCCTCCTGCTCAGCGTTGGGTGAAGTTGGGTGTCAGTGGAAGGTGGAGTCCCTGTTGCCTTGGGAGGCAGTAGCTACTCGTTGGCCTTGGTCCTGTCTGTTCGAGGAGGTTCAAGGAGGGGGTATGTGCTTATCTTTGCCTTGTGCTGTGGCAGTGGGGAAAACCAAACCCTATGGTAAAATCTACCCCAAGCAGATGTTACTGCTCAGCGCTTCAACCTTCTGGAGGACTTGTACGACTGTCGTACCCCGTGGTGAGCACGGTCTGGGCAGGACTGGTGGGAATCCAGACCCGGCACGCAGAGCAGGGCACGCGTGTTCTCCCACCGACGCGGGAGCCATCCCTCTGCCTCGCAGTGGGGGGGCCGTGTCTCTGAGCCGGGGGGGGGGATTGTAGAGCAAACCCTCCCAAATCACCGCCCGCCTGCTTTCCAGACGGCAGAGGCAGCGTCACTGCTGTCACTTGTGAGGAGTGACAGCACGGCACTGGAGAGGGCCGGGGAGCAAGGGGGGGTTTGCTGTGCGAGAAGAAGGGCTGGACTTTATTTGCTACCAATTTTGACAAGAATAGGCAGTACCTCGTCAGTGCAGGGGTCAGACGTTGGGGCTGTGGCAGAGAGAACCGAACGGTGCTTCTGTCATCAGCCACTTGGTTGTGGTCAAAAAATCTCCGTTATTGTTTGGTTACACGAAGCTTCAGAGTTGCTTCTGCAAACAAGAAGGTTTCAGGTCAAATTTTTTTCTTTGAAAATTTTCCAGGGTAGATTATCGCAGCGGTACGAGAGCAATTTCGTATCGATGATCTGGAATTGCCTGTGAGGCTGGTGAGTGCCCAGCGAGCGCCCGCAGAGGCCGGGGCTCCTGCGTGGCAGGAGGGATCCGGGGAGCAGGTCCCGAGGGGGCAACAGCGCTGCGGCCCCTGTCTGTGTGTCCGTGGGCCTGCGTCCGTCCTGCCGGGGCTGGGGCACGATCTGAAGGGATGGGGCTGAATTCCCTCTTGTGGCAGGACTCGCAGTTATTTATTTCTGGTTGTCAGCCTGCCAGCCACTTTGAAGCTTCAGAGCTCAGGGAAATTCATCCTAATTTGTTTCTTCATCAGTCACTTCTTGTGGCTTCCCCCCTTGTGTTTCCAACGAAGTTACAGCTGCTGGGGCTCTTGGTGACTTCCTGAAATCTACTTGAATTTATGTGGCACCTTCATCATCCCAGGAGATGTTTTTGCTTGTGCTCCCTCACCCTGTCAGCAGAACTCTGCCGGAGCCCAGGGGAAAGGCAAAGGCAAACCCACCGTCTTCGCTCATGACAGAAAGGAATTACTATGGGTTTTTTGAGCTTTCACCTGAGCACAGCAACATCTTGACCCACCCTGATTGTGCACGAGGTGCTGTTTGCTGGTGCAGGCTGGTTTTACTGCGTTCCTCGCAGAACTGGGTGGCCCAGGGCTACAGGGCGAGCTGCCGGGGGAGCCGGGCTGGAGCGGAGGTTGCTCTGCTCTGAGCACCAGGACAAAGGAGAAGATGGGGCAGAGGTGGGGTGAGTTTTCAGAAAGGTCTGAAGAAGTGAGAAGACTCGGTGCCAGGCATAAGGACGTTAGAATTAGGGGGTTTGTGGTCATCTGCATTTCTACAGCAGCCCAGGCGTGTCTTCTGAGCATGAGGTGCAGCCCAAGTTTCTCTCGAGGGGGTGATGTTCTGCCAGACCAGCTCTGCAGCCTGTGGCCTGGTGTGATGGGTTCCTGCAGGCTGGGGGATGCCCTGGGCTGAACCTCCCGCAGTCACAGCCCCCTCAGGGCTGCAGGACACGTGGACGGGGGCGAAAGCAGATTTTGGAGGACGAAGCATCGTGGAGGGAGGTGTGAGCAGCTCCTTGCCCGAGCCCCGCCGCTGCCAGGGCCTTTCTGCACGGCAAGGAAGAGGAGCGTGAAGGGCGAGCTGGCCCCGTGTGGGAGCGTGTTTGCAGGGACTCAACACAAAAGCTTTTTGTTGTTTCGCTGCAGCGAGTGGACGGAAACGGCAGAGCGAAGGTCCCCGGCTCTGCCTGTCCCCACGGTTCCCGGAGCCACGCTCCCTCGGCGTGTGAAATACCAGCGCTTCCAGAAAGTACTGATGGGCTATTAGGCAGTTTTTATCTGTGCTTACAATATCTTGCTTGTAAAAAAAAAAAAAAATTAAAATAAAAATGAAATCTCGTTAAATATATCAGCCCAGAGGTGGGTTTGCCTGTGGGGTTTGTGTTCGGGGGTGGTGGGGGCAGAAGCCCCGTGGATCGGGCAGCGGCAGGAGATGCGCCGGCTCCTCTGCACAAATCCTGAGCATCAGCTGCTTCCTCTCCGGAAAGGGAAGCGTTTGGAAGTGACATTTTGTCCAGGTTTCTGTGCCCGTCTGTGCCGGCAGCGGGGTTGGGGCAGCAGCTGCCCCGGAGGGTCGGGAGATGGTTCTTCTCTGTCGTTCCCACGGGGTGTTGTCGTTCAGGGGTCTCTGTGTGTGTGAAATCGCTGCCCAGAAACCACCCGGGGGCTGGGGGCACGTGCCCGCCTCGGCATCTCAAATCATAGAATTGTCCAGGTTGGGAGGGAGCTTTAGGACCATCCAGTCCAACCAGCAACCCCACTCTGGTAAATGAAACATACTTTTAAGCTTCACACTCAAATTCTGCCTGTCTCCACCTGCCCCCTGACAGGCCTGTCTTTTATTTTGGGTCTGGTGGGACATTGACACGAGGGCTTCTCGCAGCTGAGTGCAGTGATTTAATCTCCATTTCGGCCTCTTGGTTTCCAGACAGAGGGGTAACGGAGGGGTAACTGCTGCCTCTTGCCTTCGGTCGTGTTTGGAAAGCAGAAGGGTGGTGGGGTCTGAAGCGGCTACAGCCTCGTCCCCCGGGCCCGTGATGGATCTCGTGATGGGACAATCTTGCTCGCCCCTTGCTTTGTGGCACACATTTTGCCATGATCTGATTTCCCAGGCGTTTACCAGGCGAGATGCACTGGGATGTGGCTGTTTCTAAAGTGACCCATGGGAGCTGGGGCTGCCCGGGCAGGTTTCCTGCAGAGGTTGTCATGTCTGTTGGGTAATTATGGCCAAGACTGAGCTGAATTTCTGCAAAAAACGCCCGGTCCTTAGAGGCTGTTTCCATCTCAGAGGGACGTGTGTGAGCTGCTGGCTCTTTTTTCCTAAGCAGAAATAGGATTTTTGTAGCTGCTGGTGGAAGGATCTGGCGTGGCCCTGGGAAGCAGCTGGGTGCTTTGTTCCTCCTGCATCATGGTTTCAAAGATGCAGACCGTGCTTTGCCCTTAATTACACTTTGGCAATTACCGTCTGGGTAGATTACCTTCACTGGTAACCGCTGTCTTCATCTGTAAAAGTGACTCAGTGGCGGAAATTTCGTGAGGAATACGGTTTATTCCACACACACACAAAATGCGAGATGCCATCGTGCTTCCTCTGGCTCGTTATCTGTAGGGGACAGCGGGGGGAAAATACAGCAAAATCTGATTTTAGTCAATAAAGTCAGCTGCTGTCTCTCCAGATACTCGTCAGGGGCTGCGCTACTGAGCAAGACGGGGCCATTTTTACATAACCAGTCTGTCGAGCAGAGCTGTGTTTTAAGCCACGGGATCTTTTAGCTGCTCCAAGAAGCAGGACTTTGTCCTTCCAAATAGATGATCCCGGTTCTCCTGATGCGAACCAGGGGGGTCTGTCCTTCCAAACTGGTCAGGACCAAAGACTGAGAAGGAAAGTTGCAGTAAAGCTGGTGTAAATGGGAGCTGCTCTTCTGCAGAGATGGGAACAGACTGGGAAACCCGCCTGGGTTTGTGGGATGTGCTTTTCACTGTGAAAATGCAAAGGTTGGGAAATCCCTCCCAAAGAGGCGTGAGCGTTGCAGGGCTCAGAGCCGCGGGCCAGCTGCACCCTAATAATTTCAACATCGTAATTTTAACATATTTTCTTTAGGTTTCTGAGCTGGCAGCCTCTCTCCGCTCCCGGCCGGGTCACAGTCTCACCGGAGCTGGGTGTTGTGCTGAGACCCATTTTCTGACCCTGGGGGAAAGCACTGACCAAGCATCTCATTGGGAAGTGAAGGCTGGCACGTGTTTTAATCTTTCATATCTGGCAGTAAAGAATATAAACACCGCATTCCTGAGCACGGAGAAAAATCTTAGGCTGGTTCGGGGTGCTGCGGGAAGGGGTGAAATAAGGTGGGTCAGCACTCGCCAGGCGCCAGATACGGGAGGCATTTTTATAGATGATAATTAACAAAAGCTTTGTGGCGTTGTGCTTTGTGAGGCCAGAGAGACCTCAGCCAGTTAATGTGGGATGTCAAAATTTGATCAATGCTGCAGCTGGAAATAGAATATTTTGGCTGCATAATGTCTGTTACCAAAGACTTTAATTACAGTGGCATATCTGTCATATCGATGAGGCTTTTCTATTTTTCAGGGGTTTATAGCAGGGCTGCTTCAGATCGTATTGGCTTTTAGCTTGGCACATAAGCTTGGCTCCCGAAGGAAATATCCATCTAGCTGCCTATGTGAAATTTCTCTTTAATAAAAAAATTACAAAAAATTGATGAAGCCATTCTGGAGCCAGAGAGAGACTTTAGGAATGTATAGATTTGGTAGTTTATAGAGGTTGTGACTATACGTTATGTAGATACTTAACTCATCGAATGGACAGTATATTGGGACTGGGAAAAAAAAATAAAAGCCAGAATCCAATATAGTTGTGTTTGAAAAATAGATAAGAAACATGCTGAGCAGGTACTTTTCATGAATCGATTTAATTCTCATTAGCGTTGCGCTATACAGCATGCTGACTAATATTTCTGGCTTGCAAACAGCAATGGCTTTCCAAAGGAAATGTGTAAGGAGAACAGAATGTTTTGGGGATCTGGAGACCTGGAGCTCCTGGGGCTATTGGAAGTGGGGAAGGGAAAATGCGAGGGCAATCGAAAGCGCAGCAGCGGAGGAGAGGGATGGGGCTGGGGATGGTGGTGAGACAGGGTCAGGGCAGTTGGGGTGTGGAGGATGTTGGTGAGTGTCCCCCGCCGTGCCGGGCCGTCCTCCTCCACCCTGCAGGGACCCCTGGGACCCCCAGGACCCCCGCACCTCGGCTCCTGTCCCCGCAGTGGCACCATCCCATCTCCCTCCCAGGGTGACTCTCTTGGACCCCACTCCTGCCTGAACCTCGGTGTTCCTGGGGCCTTTTTCAATGTGAGGGTTCTTCTCCTGATCCAGAGTGGGATCTGGAGATCCCACTGTCTCCTGCTCCATCCAGGTCGGTGTTACTGCTGTCCTTTCTTATGTTTGCATTTATTACCTCTGCATTTACCGTTTTGCATCATTCTCATTTGCACCTTGATATAAACCCCTCCAGACCCGCAGGGAACAATTCCCCGGCCCGTCACCACTTCTTGGAAGCAGCTCCTTGAGGCCACCAACGGGGCTTTAACCAGCTATGACTTCTGCTTTCCCATGATGGGTATCTTCACCTGGGTTTTGGAACGAAGCGGGGGCTCCTCGGGGCAGCTGAGGGACGGCTGCCAGCCCGCCTTCCAGCCTGCCGTCGTACCCAGGACAGCCTGGGAGCTCCTGTCCCCCCTTGGCAGTGCCTGGGTGTCGCTTGGGCACCGTGTCCCCCAGCTGAACGTCTGCTTTTTGTTATAGGCACAAATGAAGTGCTGATGCAAAAATAATCCCAGTGGAGGTGCCTTAAATTAGTGATGGCGGTGATTTCCCTCTGCCCTTATGGGATGCTTCCCACTGTCGGTGCTGCCACATTGGCCCCGTGGCGAAGTCCCCCGGAGCTGGAGAAAGAGAGTGTGCCCTGGAGTCTCACACTTGGGGTCTCACAGCATGTGCCCTGGCGTCTCACACCATGCGGTTTCCATGGGACAGGGATAAAAGTAAAAAGCAGCCCGGAATAGCTTCAGCCTCGGCTTCTCCATGGGACTTGGGCAGCTGTAAATCAGCCTGAAAGGAGTGACTGCATGTTGACCCCTGCAGACACTGCCTAATTGTTTGATTTTGCTTTGTTCCACGGATCTCTGTGGAGAGAGAGGAAAAGTCGAGGTGGTGGTGCAGCTGCCGGGGATCGCCATGGGAACAGAGGAGCGGGGCTGGTGGTGACCATGGTACACTGCCATCGCCTGGGAGATGCCCTCGTCCCCACTGCTGCTGCGGGGACATCCTGCTGGAACTTCACCTCCAGCCCCTGGAAGCGATAACGAGGAGCCGTAGCCCAGATCCAGCCCTGTCCCAGTCACGGGCTTGGGGACTCCTGACCCTGGCAGCAGTTTGGGACCACGCTCCCCCCACCTCTGTGGGACCTGGGGGGCACAGGGACCAGTGCTCAGCGCTTGTTGGAGTTTGGGATTTGCAAATCCTGCACCCGTTGGGTGCTCCAGCGTGCCCCTTCCAGAGGGATGGGTGTCTCTTCGGTGTTGGCCAGAATCGCCCCTGATTGTTGGTGATGATGGAGCGTGATGTTGCTGGAGCATGTCCAGAGGAGAGCCACCAAGCTGGTGAGGGGTCTGGAGAACAAGTCACACGAGGAGAGGCTGAGGGAACTGGGCATGTTGAGTTTGGAGAAGAGGAGGCTGAGGGGAGACCTCATTGCCCTCTACAACTCCCTGAAAGGAGGGTGGAGAGAGGTGGGGGTTGGCCTCTTCTCCCAAGGGAATAATGACAGGAGCAGAGGAAATGGTCTGAAGTTGGGGCAGGGGAGGTTTAGATTAGATATTGGGAAGAATGACTTTCCTGAGAGGGTGGTCAGGCCCTGGAACAGCCTGCCCAGGGAGGTGGTGGAGTCAAAATCCCTGGAGGGATTTCAGAAACATGTAGACGTGGCCCTTCAGGGCATGCTCTAGTGCCCGAGATTGCTGGGGTTTGGTTTTGTGTGTGTGTGTGTGTGTGTGTGTGTGTGTGTGGTTGGACTCGATCTCAAAGGTCCCTTCCAACCATGAGGACTCTGTGATTCTATGGTAACAGCTTGTCTGCAAGCGATGGGGTTATTTGTGGTCTGTGCCACCTTCCTGGGCAAACCCGTGCCCGCGCTCCCTGGGCTGTGTGCTGGCAGCCTCCAGCTGTGGGTGTTGCTGGAGGAGCTGCACCGTTCCCTTTCCCGGGATTTTCTCCGTGGCCGGGCAAAGGAGACACGGTGCCATTTTGCTGTTGTGTCCTTCCCAGTGAGCAGGCGGGCAGGAAATAACGCTTAGAGCAGGCATGAAGAGGGTGAGTGCTTGTGGCACGCTGACTTTGAGGTGTGTTTGGGAAAATAGAATCATCTTATAGACTGGAGAAGCTGAAAGAGACTATTTTGAATGCACTTGATTCTTCTGTAGGTGCTACAATTATCCTTGCCTTTATTTAGACACAGTGATAGCACCAGGGTAAAAATACGATGCTTTTTCCTGGATGGCATCCACGGCCGAGGGAAGCGCTGAGAGGGCCAGCAGAGCTTGGTGCGACGTTAGCAACAGATTCACTCAAGCCCTTAAAATATTTATGGTGCTGTAATCCATACACATTTGAAGCGTATCTGACATCATCCTACACTTGCCTCGTATCTGTCATTGCTTATGGAGAGACTCCCGAGAGCATCGCTGTGCGGCTGGCGGGAGGTAGCTGCAGGTAGCCACGCATTGCACGTGTGTCTTTATAGCTGAGGGTTAGAGAGGAGCCGTAAGGCCCGTTCCCGGAGAGCTCTTTGTGGAGCCAGGAGGAGCTTTGCCAAGGTGGCTGCCCACTCCTGCAGCGGACGGGGCTGGGATGCGGGGTCTGTGCCGGCGCTGGCTGGGCAAGGAGGGTTTTGGCCGTGGGGCTCGTCCCCTCCTTGCACCCCCAGCCACCCCCCAGCTCTCCGTCACCTGCAGGGAAGTGAAGCAGCCTGAGGAGAAGATGTCTCAGATGTTTCTTCAGTGACTCAAAGGCTCCCCGTCGTTTGCTGCCTTCCCACGGCGCCTTCCCCTGCCCGGGGGGGTGGGAACCTGTCACGGGGGCTGCCGGGGGTCTGGGGGCTGTCACCTCGCAGGGTTTGGGGAGGCTGTGCAGCTCTCGGCACAGCTGGGGGGATTTGGGGTTCCTTTGGAGCTATCAAAACCCAGCTGAAGAGGATGGATCATCTCCCCGGCTGGGCGATTTGTCTGCGCTGCTGCCAGGCAGGACTCTTCCCTCCATCCTCCTCCCTCCTGCCTCCCTCCCTCCTTCTCTCCCTCCCTGGTTCATGGTCGTGTCCTGCCTGGCTGAGAGAGCAGCCTCCTCCTCCTCCTCCTCCTCCTCCCGTGGTGGGGAAGTGCTGCCGAGAGCCGGGACAGGGGGTGGTGGTTGGATGGGACGGCTGGGTGCCCTGCAGGCGTGGGGCTGGGGGTTTCTTGGGGCAGCCCCAGTGCATGGAGGGGGGATGGCACCAGCGCCCGGTCTGTGAGACCCCACACAGTGCTGGTTCCTTGGAAATCGGGCTAAAATCATTATGCCGGAGATTTGAAAAATCATCAGGACTGCAAATGTTAATGCCTCCTTCCTCTCTGCCGTGGCACAGGAGGGCAGTTTTTCATCTAAAAACTACCTGGATTTTTTTTTTTCTCTTATGGTAAGATAATTTTTTTAAAGGATAGCCCAGAGAAAACCCTCTTTTGTCAGGTTCCATCAGCCATAACCCAGCAGCTTCCCTTTTCCTCTGCGCTGTGTCTCCTCCATCTCTCTCCTCACTTCTGCCCCTTCCATCTCGCCTGAGGCTGCCGCCTCCCGAGTAGCTTTGGTCCTTGGGATCGGGCTGCTGGGCTGGGCTGTGGGTGGAGAAGGGCAACTGCAGGGGGTGACACCTCTCCTGAAGCCACTTCAACGGGTGGGAGCAGCGATGGGAGGGACGGGGTGACAGGAGGACGTGGGCTGGGTGGTGACGGTGCCCAGGGGTGCTGGTGGGGCTGCCGCAGCTGGGATTCATCCCGCATCCCGGGATGATGCGCTGGTAGGTCATTACATCGTGTTCATGGCTTGGTTTTCCCTCCATGGAGCACGTTAGGTGGTGCCACCTGCCTACGGAGGCTCGGGGGCAGCAGTGCCATCACTCTGAGCCCTGTCACTCTGGCGGAAGCCCCGGTGCTCCACAGGGACCTGTGTGTGCTCTGGGGGTGGGAATAGATAAACCCCTGCTTGGAGCTGCAGGAGGGAAGGTGGTGTGAGACCGTTACCTGTTGCCATGGTCTTTGGGGGAGAAAGGGGAGTTCTTGGCAGGGACTGAGGATGTTGGCTGCTTCCAGCCAGGAACACCATTATTTGCACGTACATCACCCCTTTCTTTTACCTTTTTCTCCCTTGGAGGCTGAAAACTCCCAAGCGTTTCACCTCCTGGGCTTTTTCTTGACCCAGAAATATTTCCACCTGCCTGCAGTTGTCCATGGTGACCGGTGCTGAGGAGCACAACCAGAGGGTTTTGTGCTCATGACGGTCTCCATGGGGATGCGGCAACAGGGCTGCTGCTTTTTTGAGGAGGACCATTCCCATGGCCCCTTCTGGGCAGCGCTGAGCCCCGGGCAGCCTTGTGTGCCCCACTGGGGTCTGTGGTGGGGTGGCCACCACAGCTACCAGCTCATGTGCACATCCCCAGGCTGGTGCAAGGTGACACACGGGGGTTTATCATCAAGACAATGTCTGTAAGGGCCATAGGAGCAGCAGGACATTCAAAAGGGTCTCCTCAGACACAGGGGACAATTCCAGAGACCTCAGCGGCATCTTTGGGATATTGGTCATTTTGAGGATCCAGTCGAGCATCTTCCTTTTCTTGGGCACCAGAGTGTGTCCCTGGGGTCCCCTCTGTCCCTGCCTCCTTGGACACACGGCCACTTGTCTTTGTGTTGTGGTGGCTGCCAGGAAGGCAAGACTGGACGGTGTCCCTCCCCAGGTGTTGAGGTCACCCACGATCTCTGCAGGTGACGGGATGACTCCAGGGGGCTGCTGCTGCAGACAGGGGACGCGTGGCTCCACACCAGCGCTGGAAGGGAGATGTGACACCCAGCTGGGGTGGCCCTGGCACCACGAAGGGTTTGCTGTAGCCAATCCGTGCGTGAAGAATGGCTGAGGAACCAGAGGCAGAGCAGCGGACCCCCAGCCCAGGCGTGTCCATCAGCCGGGGAACTGGAGAGGACGGGGGGCAGCGGTGGCCCCTCCACCGGCTCTGCTGGTGGCACCCACCTGCGCTGAAGGGACAGGAACTTATTTGCTAGCAAAAAAAAAAAAAGAAAAAAGAGTCAGTTTTACCAAGGCAGTTGCCTTACTGCTCGAGGGATAATTCTTGTCAGTCTGCCACTTCTTACTCTGATGTGCTAAAAATAGTGCATTATTTCCAGGCAGTAATTGCACATCCTGTAGTCGTAATGAGCTCTTAAGGTAATTACCTTTTGGTGGGAAAGAGTGAAGACAGGGAGTGTGTGGCTGTCAGAGAGAGGGGTTTCAAGAAGCCCAGGGGGTTCTGTGCTCAGTTGGGGGGCAGAGGTCCCACAGCAAGGGGGAAGGGTCTGCGGGGGGGGTGGGGGGCAAGCAGCACATCAGCCCTTCCCTGGTTTCTCCATGGGTGTTGGGGGAACCATGGCCCCCACGGCACATCACCCCCTCTGTGCTGCTTTTAAGGGAAATCCTGGAAATAGCAGTCGCATCGTGTCCGTGCTTTATCCAGAGCACATGAAAGGTGAATGTCATCTGGGGGAGATGGCAATAATGAGCTGTCCCCATGGACACCTGCAGCTTCCCATCTTTAGAAGAGTGGTTGAATGCATTTAATTTATTTGAACCAGTATCTAAAAGTGCTTTTCCATGGCTAGGGGTTACCTTAATGGGAATTATGGTATAGATTGAGAAAGTACAACGTGCCGCCCGCTCTGTCAAGCTTTGCCCTGCGGGAGGTTACCCTGAAAGCCCCCGTGTGTCCTCCGAAGCCCCCCTCCCCATCAGCTTTCGGTGCCGGGGGGGCTGCTGGAGTGAGTTTTTGGGGACAGACCCACCTGTCCCCTGCACGTGGTTTGCTATCTCTGGGTCAATAAATAATCCTTGTAATACTGCTCTGCCTTCAGCTTTGTAAATCAATTTACCATGTTACAGAGTGTCTAGTTCTTGCATGAAATAGGTAAATTACATCTACTGCTGTTACATCTTTGTAACTAATTTGATAACGTATTAAGAATATAAACCATTTAGAACATTTTTGTTTGAATCAATTTTCCTTTTGTAAGGCAGAGGTGCTGATCTTACAGTACAATGCATTTCCCAATCCTGTGTAATCCTGTGGCTTTTCTTTATCGCGGTCTCCAATGTATTTCCACAATTACAGCACATTTATCTATCTGCAGTTTTGTTCCCGCACAGCGATGCTGGGTTATAACCTCTCCAGCTCCAGGTTTCTATACCCGCCCCAGGTATGCAAGCGCCTTGCTACAAGGGAAAAAGCGTGTAAAGCCATAACTCGTGTTTTATGAGACCGTATTTCCTCATATTTCTATTTTTTCCAAGCGTGGCTACAGCCAGTAAAGTGCTCCAATAAACCCACCCCCCTCCTGCCGGCATCGGTGAGGTCTGTGGCTGTGGGTTAAAGCTTTCTGTCAGACATCAGAGAATCTGGACAGGAGGGGGATTTGGGGACACGCTCCTTCGCGTGGCACCTCGTGGTCTGCTGGTGTTTCTCACTGGGGCTAACACGAGCGATGAGATTGTGAAGTCCTGGGCTGTTGGCGCCGCACATTATTTTGTACAACCTTCTTTAAAATAAAGGACCTTATTAGGAACCAGGCTCAATCGCCACGCCGGGGCTGCTGTTCCTGGGGAGGGAGCTGTCAGAGCAGATGGAGCAGGGTTTGCTTGACGTGCCGTTGCCGGCTGCGCGGCTCCGGGGCCAGAAGCCGGTGGCGATCCCTGGGGAGGGAGCGGGCAGGATCCCAGCCCTGCCCTCACCGCCCTCCCAGCGGGGTGACGGACGCAGCAGGACAGACCAGGACGGACAGACGGCGCTGACGGGCGGCGTTTGATGAGATCCTGCTGGCAGGAGGCTGAGATGTGGCTGGGTGCCTTTGCCCGGCTCCATCCCTGGACGCCCTCCTGGCTCAGGGGTCTGCAGCCCCCCGGCAGGCGTGGGGCTGTGGGGCAGGGGACCAAACCCGGGGCAGGAGGAGGAGGAGGTGGTCTCCTGAAGCTGCTGCAGCTCCCCAGGGGGAGGCAGGGAACTGCTGGGGGTGTGAGGGAAGGGGCTGCGGTGCCTTCGTGCCACCAGAGCAGCTCCTTTGCGATAGAAATATTGTGGCTGTAATGAAGGCAGAGCGATCTGTGGCTGGCAGATGACAGCTGTAACGTGGGGCCAGCGTGAGCAAGGAATTAAGTTAACAATTGTTAGAAGGATGTGGCGGTGGCGTGTCTGTGTTTCAGAGCGCAGGGTTACAGGCCATGGCATGAAATCTTTATCTTTTAATTGGTTAATGCCGCGTTTCATCGCCTTAGCTAGTGCAGGACTTTCACTGTAATTAATACTAATGAATGAGTCTGATGGAGGATGCGGTGGGAAGCCCTTCATCCCGTGCAGTTTTCTTCCTTTTTATTACTGTTTTGCTTTAGACAAGACCCCAAAAAGCAGAACCTGCCCGTTTCTGTGCTGTGGGAAGGTGCTGGGCCAGGGGTGCTGGTGACACTCAGGGGCTCGGTGTCCCTGTGTGACCGGGCTTGGGGGACCTGCTGGGAAATTGTCTCCTGCCTCCCCGCCGGGAGTGTCTCTGCGTCAGCGCCGAGCCCTCCATCGCTCCCTCGCCAGGAGCAGGAGCTCAGCGTGGCCGGAGCCCCTGTATGTCCCGGGGAGGGCAGGACCTGCTGCCCAGATGAGGGAATTACAGCCGGGGGCTGCTCTGCAAAGGTGGCTGCTTTTTTTTCCCACCCACCTTATCTCAGGTGGCTTTCTGCTGCCTTGCTTGACGCAGAGTCCTGGGCATTTTGCCCTGAGTGTTTTTTATGCTGAGCGCTGCTGGGACCAGAGAGGTCCCTGGGGGCTGTGGGTGCTGGACCCTCAAGACCCGCTGTGCCCCCCCGGTGTCTCTGGGTCTGTCCAGCCCCCCTGCGAGGGTCGGGGGGGGATGCTCCGCTCTCCTCCATCCGCAGGGAAGCGGCTCCTCTCCGACGTGCCGCGTTCCCGGACACCGCAGTGTTTTTAGGCCGATTGAGTGCAAAACGGTTGTGGAAGAGGGAGGTTTGTGGGGGAGCGGAGGTGCCGGAGCATCGCGGTTCCGTACCGGCGGGGATTCAGACGGGGTTTATGGGATGTGGCGAAGCCGAGCTGGGCGTTGCAGAGCAGCTGAGACCAGGAGTGCGTGTTGTCACCCCAGCTTCGAGGGGCGTTTTAAGGGCTCTCGGTGCTGGCAGAATGACACCCCCTGGCAATTCCTGACCCATGGGGCTTTGCTTCAGGCTGGGTCAGAAGAAAGTGGTGGGAACGCTTATGTTCCTTACAAAGCTCTTCCTCCACCCGCTGCGATCAGCATCTTGCCATTCCCAGGCTGCTCCCCCTCTCTGGTGCTTCCCCCCGAAAGCATCCCCAGGCTGTGTGGGCAATGCCTGCATCCCAGCTCCCAGTCCGTCCTTCGCCCCGTGCTAAGCTGGGAGCACTGGGAGGGACAGGCGACTGCTGCTTCCCTCGGTGGTTCCCCCTGTCCTCCACCCTCTTTTCTTTGCATTTACAATTTCATGTGCACCGAGGGATGCTGCAAAGGACGTGTTTTTGTCTGTGACTGGCTCAGCGAAGGTGCCCCTGGGCACCCTGCTAAAATCCGGGGGTGTTTCTGAAGGTGGTTTAGATTTGTGCATCTTCACAGAGGCTTTGAATTAAATCACCGACAGTCCAGAGCCTCTATTTCCTTTGCTAAACTCCAGGAACTTTGAGTGATAGATCGGGAGCGGTGGATCTTAGAGATAGCGAGCAGCTTGAAAATGTGTTTCTGTACCGGGCCTGATATGAAGACTTGCCTCCAGCAAAAGGCGCTGCCGTGATTGCCAGGGGAGATGGCAATTCTTCTACCTGCCAGGCAGAGCTTGCCTTTCCCTGCCTCTGCGCGCCCCGCGTGTCGCTGACACGCCGTCGGCACCGACCCTGCGGCCGCCTTAATTTTTTAGCAGCTGAAAATGACAGGAGTGTACTCCTCTGTCTATTTACCCATCCATTTCTGCAGAGTGAGGACCTAATTGAGCGAGTAATGTACGAGGCGGCGGGTCGGGGAAGCCATGGCGCAGCGCTTTGTGTTTTGGGGAAAAGCTTTTTTGCGGTGAGCCGCTCGCGGTGAGCCCACGCAGGCGCTCGGTCCCTGGTGGATGGCCCTGATCCCCGCTCGGGTCACACGTCCTGCCAGGCACCCTGGGGGTCTCCAGTGCCCAACGTGGGGGTTACTGGTTTGTACCGTGGGGACGGGGTCTGGGAGAAGGTCCGCTTTGCCCAGGGATTACAGGATCGGTCCCTGGCACCGTCACACCAAGCCCAGGAAACATCCCCGCTGCAAACATCCCCCTTCCCCTCGGAAAGGGCAGAGGGGACCCGGAGCTCGCTGGGTCCCGGTGGTTCCTCGGTGGGATCTCAGCTCAGTGCTGGTGCCTCAGACCTCAAATGGCCTCTCAGCCCCTTGGGAGATGCTGAGCGAAGCCCTGTCCTTGGCAAACCATCAGGAGCCCGCTCTGGCCGCGGGCTGAGCCCGGAGGAGCCGTTCCTCTTGTAATGTCCTTTGGTTTTCACTGCAAACATCAGCTCCGGCAGCTGGAAAAGTGCAATCTCCCACCAGAACCCCCCTGTGTAGCTGAGCGAAATGTGATGGCGTTGTCTAATCAGGCAAGTGACTGACACAATTTGAAAAGTCCTTGAGGGTTTTTAAAGGTCAGTAATGTGCAATACGTAGCCAGACCAGCGTGACTCCTGTGAGCTAAGCCGCTGGAGTCGCAGGACGCCCTGCTTTGTTTCGGCGTTACCTTTCCTGCTTCTCCAGGAAAAGCATCCGCCGAGGATGGATCCGTGTCCCCAAGGCATGGCAGCAGTGGGCTGTGAGCTCCATGGGGGTGCTGAGGAGACGCTGGGCAGATGGAGTTTGGAATAAGGCCCACGGAGGGCTGAGAACACGGACCACGCTCCGCTCAGCGATTCGGGGCCATTTAAAGCGGAGCTGTCGGGGGAGGGAGGGGACGGCGTCTCCCACCTGCAGGCTGGGCTGTGGGCGATGTGCCTCAGCAGCAGCTGTGTTTGGCACTCACACAGACCCTGAGCTGGGCCACCAGCCCAGGCTGTGGCTGGGAAGGTCTTGCTCTCGTTTCCCCCTTCTGCAGCAAAACTCCTCCGAAGGCGCCCGGAGAGCTGCAGGGGGGGGGAGGGAGCGGGATGGGAAGGTGCCCGACGGTGCCCATCTGCCTCCCCCTCCGGAGCAGCATCGGCACGAGGGATCACAGCCCATCCCTGGAGGGGTTCAAGGCCAGGTTGGAGGGGGCTTGGAGCAACCTGGTCTGGTGGGAGGTGTCCCTGCCCAGGGCAAGGGGTGGCACTGGGGGGGCTTTAAGGTCCCTTCCCACCCAAACCATTCTGTGATTCTATGATTGCTGCAGGGGCAGAAACTGACCAGATTTAGATATGTCCTGGGAAATGAAACGTCTTGAGCAGCTCACGCATGTGTAGACTTGACTCAGCCTTCCTAAAGGTGTTCTCCAGTTTTGGACAGTGTTGGGGGTGTTGTGGATGCAGCCCTGCCTGGGACTGCCAGCGGGTCATCTGCTGTTCCCTTCCCACTGTTATTTTCATGCCACAGCAGAGCAGCTTTAAAGCAGACTCTTGTGGCTTGGGGTAGCTGCTTCATGTGTCTTTATGATTTAGAGAAAAATATTGATGAAAATGGCAAAGATGAGGCCATGCCTGCAGGGTTTGGTGACAGCAGCAACAGCAGCAGCCCCAGGCGCAGGACATGCGGTGCCTTTTGTGTAAGCCAGGGTCTGTGTGGGATGGATGGACAGACACGGGGTGGCTGCTGGCATCCTCACCTACTGAGCCGTGCTGGGGCTCCCGCTTGGAGCTCTGGTGGGATACAGGGGCGAGGGTCCTGTGTCCAGAGCCTCTGGGGAGGTAGGATGCTGGGGTGGGCAGGATTCAGCAGCACGGTGTGTATGAAGGCAGGGAAAGGTGCACATACATCATTTTTAAGGGCTGCACTTTCTCCAGTGCATAGATAATTTAAAAAAAAATATCCTTCTGGTCTCTTTATCTACTACCAACATGTATTTTGTGTTTGTTTGTGCCGAGACACGCTGGTGTTCTGTGAGAAAGCTTGTCTCGGGCAGCAGTCAGCGCTCTCTGCACAATGTCTTTTGTCCTGACAGGGAATTAGGGACCCCCGTGTCCTCCTGATTTCAATTCTTCTCTCATCACTCCAGACTATCTCGGTTTGAGTAGGTGGAATCGCTCCAACAACTATTTTCCCCCGCAAGGTCCCCGTCCCGCAGTGGGTGAGCTCCGGCAGCGCTGCCTTTGTCTGGGCTGGGGGCAGTGAAAGGGCCCCTCCACTCCCCCTTTCCCAGCTATTTCAGCCCAAATTCCTCTGTAGAGTTTCAGTGGGTGGGAAGTGCATCTCCTTCACCCGACCACGCACAGCGGCACTTGGTTGCATTTTTTACTGCTGTTGTCAGCAGCAGCATCTTGTTTTAAAGAACCACGACTCTCAGGAATTTTCTAATACTGGAGTTTCCAAAAAAATACCCCCATGCACACCAAATCCGAGGTCTGTGTGGTGAGCACTGTAGCCGTGGGACTGGGAGCTGGGGGGGGTCACCCCTCTCATGGGGCTCAGGTTCAGGTGAGGGGCTGAAGGAGGGAAGGTGCCATCTCCAGGCAGTGCGGGTGGGATGAGCTCCTCCGTGACAGTGATGGGCTCCTAAAGGGATGGACACCAAGGAGGAGCCAGGAGCTGGTGGGACCCCAGGCTGGTTTTCTGAGCACTACTGTGGGACTGGGGTGACCCTCAGGATGTGGGCGCATCGGCCAGTCCCTCTCTGAAGTCATGGATGAGGAACCTTCTCACCTTTCTTTCTCTGTCCCTTCAGTGTGTGTGCACGTAAATGCACACTCGTCTGACACCCTTCAGTGGTTCTTGTACAGAATCACAGAATCTTCATGGTTGGAAGGGACCTTTGAGATTATCAAGCCCAACCACACACACACATACAAAAAAACCCCCCACAATCCCGGGCATTAGACCATGCCCTGAAGTGCCATCTCTACACGTTTCTGAAATCCCTCCAGGGATGGTGACTCCACCACCTCCCTGGGCAGGCTGTTCCAGTGCCTGACCACCCTCTCAGGAAAGTCATTCTTCCTAATATCTAATCTAATCCTCCCCTGCCCCAACTTCAGACCATTTCCTCTGGTTCTGTCATTATTCCCTTGGGAGAAGAGGCCAACCCCCACCTCTCTCCACCCTCCTTTCAGGGAGTTGTAGAGGGCAATGAGGTCCCCCCTCAGCCTCCTCTTCTCCAAACTCAACATGCCCAGTTCCCTCAGCCTCTCCTTGTGTGACTTGTTCTCCAGACCCCTCCCCAGCTTGGTGGCTCTCCTCTGGACACGCTCCAGCACCTCAATGTCCTTCTTGTAGTGAAGGGCCCGACTGCACTATTATTTTAGTGCAAATAGTACATCAGAGATGGAAAATGTACTCAGAATGTTTATTCTCCATCAAACGAGTCCAACTGGCATTGATTTCTCTAACCCGTGTGAGCGTTCCTTGGGTGTATATTCATTTTTCTCCCCGCAGGTTTCACAAAACATCGCTTCCCTTTAGCAGAGACACTCTCTGATCCCGCGTGAAGCCCGGTCGGATGTGAGTAAGTGGAACAGACAGGCAGAACCTTTTTTACATTAAACTCGAGTCGCAGAGTCTTGTGCGCGCTCGGTGCCGGGGGAGTGTTATCTGCAGGCGTGATGCCTCGGCTTCACGCGCTCTGGGCACACACGGCCCCGCGCCTGGAGCCGCTCGGCTCAGTCGCCTTCTCAAGACGGTGAGGTTGGACTCTTGGGAGAGGTTCCCTCGTTTGGCTTTGTCTGGCCGTGAAACCCAACTGCGCCCCTTTGTCCCCTTCGGGTTTCTGTCCCAATCTCATGGCTCTGTTTTAAGCGCAGCTCGTTTGGGTAGGTTTTTCTAAGGGCACCACGTCCGAGGCTGTGGGGTCCAGGAGTCGCCCTGTCGTGGTGCTGACCCATCCCGGGGGGGTCCCTGTGGGGCTGTGGCTGGTCCTTGCTGAGGGGGGAGCACCGGGGGAGCCATTGCTTTCTGCTCCTGGGGCTCTCAGCACCCCCAGTGCCGGTGGGTCTGCTTCTTTAGCCTGGGGTAAGAGCAACTCACTACAAACCCCTCTTGTTTAGGGCAGAATAACCCCCCCAGAGCACCGGGGTGAGGAGGGGCAGAGGACGGCCCCTGCGATGGGTCGCAGAGGTGTTGCTCCATGCAAGCATCAGAGGAAAGGAGATGAGCAGGAGCGGGTTTGCTTCTGGGGGATGGCATAAAAATAGGATTTATACATGAGGATAAGGTTTGGAGCTCGCCATCACCAGCAGCACCTCAAATCATTAAGCCTGAAATAATTTTAATTGGATCCAGAATTCCCAAGAGATGTTTTTGTGCCGTTGTGGAGCTGGACTAGTTTCTCTGATATCACACCAACCATCCGAGTGCAGGAGAGGAGAGAGTTCCTTGGAGTGCTGGGGGTCAGAACTTACCGGGGCTCCTTCCAGCACCAGCCTGGGCTTAAAGACTGAGAGAGAAATATTTTGTTCCCTTTGGGGTGGATAAACACCTCTTGAAAAGCTCTAAGTTGTTGATTGAAGTTCTTGAAACAAGTTCTCTAGTTTATTGCAGAGACAGTCTCTTGACACCCTGCTCACACAGGACAGAGTTGTGTATCGGGACACACACACACACACACACACACACACACACCTGCGGCTCTGCTGGGGGGCTGAGGTATGTGCAGAAAAGATAAAATTTCAATTAATCGCTTTGCATGTCCCAGTTAATAATGAGGCATTTGTCTTTGCAAATGAGTAGCAGATCAGTAACCATCACCCACACAGGCTTTTTCAGTTAATGTGTCTTTAGAGTGCACACACTTCTTAAAATTAATTAGTCATTAATCAAACAGAGACGATTCAGTGACTGACTGCACAGAAAGGTGGGTTAAAAAGTAAACATTAAAAATTCCATTTAAACAGATTGGCCTAAGAACATTTGCAGCCTATAATGCGGTTTTTCTCTATATAACGGTGATGAAAAGCTTTAGCTTCATCCACACACCTTGGAGACAGCAGTGAATTAATACAGGGAAATGCAAAAATGCCATGAGGTTTAAAAATTAAATGGTACTTTCACCGAACACTGTTGTGTTTCCAAAATAATCCTGGTGTAGCTGCTAATGGCAGTTCCTTTACCTTTACCCGGAGCCGCAGCTGCACGAGGGCTTCGGTTTGGAGTCTGGCAGCTCCTGGGGTCTGAGCATCACAATAAACCTCCCATTTCGTGCTTCCAGTTTAATGCTGGGGCTGCTCTGCCCCCACAGCGCGGGTGTGTGGGGACTCTGTGTGTGGGCAGAGGGACACGGCCGGGTGGCTGCCCGGGGAGGGGACCTGCCGCTTCTCTGAAGTGCCTGTGACCGAAATACAGCCTGGAATGTATTGATTTGGGAATGTCAGGATGGTATTTCTTGTTCGTGGAGCACCTGCTGGGAAACCTGTCAGGGCGAAAGCTGGTGGTGCTGCCAGTGCAGCTCTGATCTGGGTTCCCGGGAGGATGCTGGACATCATTAGCAGGGTTAAAATGGGAACAGGGGGATTATTCCAGGTGGTGATGATGGGGCTTCCCAGCGCAGGAGCAACCGGGGGATGTTTTAAAATGTAAACGCAAAAGTCCCAGAGAGCATCAGAGATTTAACTCTGTTTGAGGAGGGCTCTGGAGTGCAAACGGCACGGGGTGTTTGCACAGTGGTGTCCTCTGTGGTGCAGCCAGATGGTGTTCACACGGGGAAAAGTTTGGCCGAAGCCTCAGGAAGGTTAAAACCTCGGCTGCTCTGGCCCCTGTGCAGGGTGGGATGGGGATGAGGAGCGACAGCAGGAGCGGGAGGGAGGGGGGGCTGTGGGGAGCAGGGGCTGGGGGCGGGCAGGCTGGCGGGGGGAGCGCTGTGGAGCTGGCAGAGCAGCCGGGGACACGGGCCCGGGCTGCACGGGGAGCCACAGCCCTGCCCTTGGCCTCCGTCCCTCTCGGTGGGCGTCTGGCGAGTGGCTTTCAAGGAATGGCCGCCCCACCTGCCCGTCCTGCTGCCACCGCCACCACCGCTGCGAGCCCCGCGGGCAGGGGCTGTCGCCCGTCGGGAGGGATGAGGGCACGTGGGGGACGACGGACAGATGCAGAGGGGGACGGTGGTGCCATTTGCCACCGTGAGCCCCAGCCCCATGTCCACCCCCTGCAGGGAAAGGGGCACCGGCCGCCTGAGAGCGGTCCCCAGCTGGGGTCCCCTGGCTGCGGCAGAAAGCGGGGGGCTCCGGCTCCAACCCACCTGGGCGTTTGGGAACCTCTGATCACCTGGCGCTAAAAACGAGGGCAATTTTGCAGACAGGTTTTGCAGCAGAAGTGTTGTTGCTGACATTCGTTATTTCCTTGCCCTGACGGATGCTGGCGATGCCATTGGGTCACCCTCAGTTTTGAATGTTTAACGAGATGCTTAAATATTTAATGGGAGGGTGCCCGCTGTGAGCGTGCGTGCCGGGGAGACGTCGCACCGCCGGTACGATGCTGCACGAGCACAGAGTTTATTCTGATCTTCCCTGACTTCTTCATAAACATCCCTTTCTGCTGTGCCTTAAGGGTTGATGCCACCCTCCGGGGGGGCTCCTGCCCGTGCCCTGGCCCCCATGGTGGGACGTGGATGTCGGGGACGTGGATATGTGGGACGTGGGACGAGCATCCCGGCGGGATGAGCCCCCAGCACGGGGCTAATGAGCCATGCGCTCTCTGCAGCTGAACTTGAGCAGAGATCAGCTCGTCGCTCCAGCACCTCCCTGCTCCAGGCCATCTGCAGCTTTTTGGACCGTGGCAGCTTTTCTGTCCTCTGCCGGGGTTGAGCTGCCAGCCCAGCTGCGGTCCCCGCTCCCGCAGCAGCACGAGGCGCTCCTGGCGCCGGAGCTGGGGAGCAGTCTGAGCCAGCCCCAGCATCCCCCGGCCCCGCTCCCCCAGGCTTGTTCTCTCTCCGCTCCTCGTTACGCAACCCAGAAACTCCAGTCCTATTTTTATTCATAGTTATTAGTTTGATCCAGTGAGGGTGTCAGTGTGGGTGTCCGAGGCAGGTTTGGGCGCCCTGGGGGGGCGGTGGGAGCGCTGGTGCACGCACACGTGTTCGTGCACGCATGGGTCTGCCCCGTCTCGGCCGTGTCACCCCCCAGCCCCACTCTGGGACCACGGCCGGGGGGGCTGCTGCCTTGGCAGGGGTCAAGAAGTTGTTCCTCGAGCTGCCCCTCGGTGAGGTCCCTCCCTGGTCTGTACTGCGTGGTTTTTAGCTAAGTATCGCTGCTGGGGGCTGTGGCTGTGGGGGCTCCGGGGGAAGACCGAGGCATCCCTCATGTACGAGCTGCCTCTGAAGCTGCCCTGAGGTTAATTCTCTGTCACAGACCAGCAGCGTGTTCTTGTGTCTGCCACGAGCGAGGTGACTTTGAGGTGCTGCTGTTGCGCAGGTGACCAAGCTGTGTAATATTGCGTTTTCTGTTCAAACAAGCTGCAGACCCCCAGTGCCGGAGAGACAGATTCTGGGGCCATGGCGTGTGCTGGAGGTGATGCACCCTTGCTCTTGGTTTTCTGTTTACATCTCACGCCGACACCGCTGGAACAGGCAGAGCTGGCAGCCATCGGCCTCATCCCTATCGACAGGAGATGTTCCTCCTCCCCGGGTTAATGAAATATCCCAGTGGAGGAGCAGCACCGGTCTCCGTGTGGGGCTCTCCAGGTTGGGTGGGAAGGTGGAGAGCACAGCCATGCCCTTGGCTCCAGCTCGTTGGGTCACTGGTACAGTGCCTTTGGTGGCTTTGATGGCTTTGGGGGTTGCTCTTTGCCTTTGCTTGGAGGAGGAGGAGGTGGGTTTTCGGAGCGGTGCCTTGACCTGGCTGCACGGGAGAGCCCTTGGGCCACGGCTGGGATGTGCAGGGCTCGTGGATCGGTGAGGGCACAGGAATGGCTTCCCAGTGCCCGCTGTTGGTGTTGCAGGGCTGATGTGGGTTGGTGAGGGTGCAGGAATGGCTTCCCAGTGCCCGCTGTTGGTGTTGCAGGGCTGATGTGGGTTGGTGAGGGTGCAGGAATGGCTTCCCAGTGCCTGCTGTTGGTTTTCAGGCAGCAGCATCCATGGTGCCTGGTTGGGCTGCTCCGAGCAGCTGAGCACACGGTGCCACCCGAGGGCGGGCAGGCAGCAGCAGGACGGGCAGACACATCATTTTCACCGCCACCTTGTTGTGAAAATACTTCCGTAGCAATTGCAGAGGAGCTGGAGCGTGGGGCTGGGCTGTACCGAGGTGGGTCTCACCTGGGCTTCCCTCCTCTCCTGCCCTGGCTGCTCCAGCCCCATCGCCGTGGGGCTGCCGGTGTCGGCGACGCCGGTGAGTGCCGGGAACCTGATCTCCTGCATGGGGCTGCTGCTGTGCGTTGCGTTCCTGGGGGTGAAGGCAGCGAGTGTGTGGAGGGAAGACGTTAAACATTCGCTGGGTCTGAGCTCTGGATGGTTTCCCGTGTCCCGCGGGCGGCTGGAGGGGGCGGGCTGCCCCGGCCGCCTGCCAAGCGGCAGCGCCAACCTCCAGGCCGTGCCGAGCTGCTGCAAGCCCCAACCAGGCCGGCAGATCTCTTCAGCTACTTTATTTCTCTGGAATTAGGAATCAAATTATTTTTTAGTAAATACTAACACTTAAAAAAAATAATAATTCCCAAGGCTGGCATCCTCCGTTTCAAGTTCCGTTCGGTGCCAGTGCAGCTCCTGCAAAGCCGTTATCTCCAGTATAAATCGTTACACAATCCTAATTCTCATGCTGCAAATGGCTTCGTTATGAAAACATAACATCAAAGTAGACCCAGAAACAATCAAGTTTCTGTTCAGAATCCAAGATGTTTGGGGAGGATCAAGAGTTCAGCCTTGCAAACTGCTCCAGAGAAGCAGGTTGGGCTGGAGCCGGGGAGGATGAAAAGTGGCTCCCTCCCCCTGCAGCCTGACAACAAGTTGTGGTTTATCCTGAATTTGCAAGGGGAGATAAATGTGGAAATCCTTTCATGACCCAGTAGGCACGCTGAATTAACTGGAAGTGAATGGGAATAATGTGTGAAATAAATGAACAAGGAGTCCTCGTACCTACTGCCTGGACAGTGAGAAGTAACTGGTGTGGCAGGGTGGGATGCTGGGGTGGGAGGATGGGGTGGGAGGATGGAGCAGGAGGATGGAGTGGGAAGATGGGGCAGGATGTTAGGGTCGGATGCTGGGGTGGGAGGATGGAGTGGGAGGATGGGATCGGATGCTAGGGTCGGATGCTGGGGCAGGAAGATGCTCCCTACACGTCTACCCCCCTCTATCCCTCCCTCTGCTTCACCCGAGGATCCTTCCAAGCCCAGAAACTTACGTTTTCCAAGATGTGGAACCCTGCAGGGTGCCTCTGGGCTGGAGTGCTGGGGGATGAGGATTTGCTGGGCTGCCCCAGCCCTCTCCCCAGGACTGTGCCTCGGGGCTGCGGGATGGGGGGCGATGCCCAGCGCTCATCTTGCATCATACTGCTTTAATGAACTTCTTTGCCAGTCCATGGCACGGACCAATTTGGTTCCTGTATCGCAGAGAATTAGCTGGCGGGGAAGTGGCCGTGTCTCCGCAGGTAACCGAGTTATCCGCGCGCTGCTGCTTTCGCCCTAATGGGGAGTAATGGCCGTGTAGCTTCCCATTACAGCTAATGGGATCACCGGGGTGACTCGCCCGGCGCAGTGAAGCCGTGCCGTGCCGTGCCATGCCGTGCCGTGCCGTGTCGTGCTGTGCCGTGCCGTGGGAGCAGCGGGGGCGGGGGAAGGGGGCAGGGAGGGTGCCGAGGGACCCGCCACGGGGGGGTGGGTGCTGTTCCCCCCACGTTCCCGGGGAAGATGGATGGATGCTTTCAGGGGAAGCATCTCCAGGGGATGGAGGAGAGAGATGGTCTCCCTGCTGGAGGGGAACTGGGATGCGGGTCCTAAAGCTCCTTTTCAGACAGAAGCAGATGCTGCAGAAATGGGTCAGGGCCATGCAATGGGCACAGTGGTACCCAGGGTTAAGGCACAGTAATTCTAGGATTTTTCTAAACAGCTTTGGATTTTGTGGGATCCATGAAGGAAGGGCAAAGACTACAGACCCTGCCAGGTCTTTAATCTTCGCAGCAGCCACCAGCACATTAGCTTCTGGAGTAACCCTCGTTCCCTGGTTTTCCCTGAGCAGCCCCTTCTCTTCCCAGCACCATGGGCCATGAAGCTTCTGGTCCCACTGGCCGTGCTGCTGCTGGCCACCACTCTGTGCCCTCCGTGATGGCACCGTGTCTCCATCGTGCTGACCGGGGAGGGCCCCGCGCATCCTTCTGTCAGTAGAGCTACTTGTGCTCAGGGAGAGATGCATCACAAGCAGAAACACTACTGCCTGCTCTCCTTTGCTCCAAATTTCAGGATTTCTGATGAAGCAGGAGCCCAACCCATGTCAGCCTTTGCTGGTTTTAGCAAAACCATTTCCCCCTGCCAGCTTTGGGTGAGGCTGGGATTTCTGGAGTACGCAATGGATCCAGCCTAAGCGCTGGTGGTTTGATGAGTGATTTTAGTGTTTCTTCTCCTCCTCAGCGTAACGTAGCGAAGAGGAAAGAGGAATGAGTGAGGGAGCCAAGCCTGATTGAAAAGTGTTAGAAAAGAGAAGTAAATGGCACAAATGGAGGCAGCTCTTATGTGACGGGTGACTCAGGCGCCCTTGGCGTGGGGCAGCCCCGGTGCGAGGGCGAGTGGCCGGCAAACAATGCCCACGGTGTGTGCGGCACAAAGGGGCTTTTCTTCACCCAGACCACGCACGGCCGCTCGCTCCAGCTCCTCTTTCCCCCCCGACAATGGCAGGAAAACCTCTGTTTGCGCTGGAGTTCCCCTCGGTTGCTCTCATCGTCTCCCAGGCCAAGGGCTGCGTGGTCGTGGCTGAGCTCAGACCTGGGGGGGGCGGTTCGTAGCCTTCTTTGAAAAAACCCCCATCCCTGTGCCAAGGAGCAGCTGGTGGCAGCTGGTGACTTTCCGCACGAGTTGGTCAGTTTGTGTCCTGGGCATCCAGGTGGTGCCCATCCCCGCGGCGTGAGCCGGGGCAGAGTGAGTCCTCCTCCTGCCCACCCCCTCGCAGCCCCCAGCGCCGCTGCCGGGGACCCCGGGGGCTCAGCCCCCAATCCCCCATTGCGGCTGGTGGATGGTCAGCGTGTCTCCTGTGCCAACAGAGAGAGAAAACCCATGGGTTTGCCCCGTTACGTTTGCTGCAGCAGCACCTTCTGTGCCTGGAGCTGGGCGTGGGGCTCCATCCTCTCCCCAAACCCCCTTGGGGGGGGTTCCCAACCCACCCTGCTCCAGACCCCATGGGTCTGGCTGATCTCACCCCTGTAAACAATAGGGCGAGAGTGTTGTTTTGAGGTGGATACGGAGTGGCGAGGGTATGGACGTGCTGCGGGACGGTGGCAGGTAGGAGGGATGCTGCTGGGAAGTGGGGGTGCAGCACCGGTGGGCAGGAGCCGGGCACCCCAAGGGGCTGGGGCAGGAGAACTGATGGAAAATCCTCCAAACGTGGCAAAGGAGGCGGCTGCCCATTTCTCTATGGCTTCGGATGGCAGTAGCAGGAAGAGCATCAGTGCTACGATGACGATAATGACAGTAATTAATGAAAAAGCTTTTTCAGCTTTAAACCCATCGCTTTTATCTCGCCTGCAGAGCCTGCCCCAGGGGCGATGGTGGCCGGGCCACCGTGTTCCCTGTCCCACAGGCTGCTGCTGCTGCTGCTTGGTCATTCTGCTCAGCCAGTGCAGTCCATTCGACAGCCTCCCCCTTTTATTATACTTTTATTTCATGTTCCTGAAAGATTTATTTGAATAAATTGCCAGACGGAACGCTGCTTTCAACTCGTTGACCCGCTGGGGTGCTGCAGCCTTCCAGCCGTGCCGTCAGGGAGAACTGGAGCCTCAGAAGTTTTGCCTGGTTTAAATGAATTGCCTGGTGGGGGATTTTTTGATGGGAAGCTGCTTTAGGCAGTGCTGGGTGCTGCAACAACCGCCAGAATTTAAACTAAAATGGGGCAAAAGCATCCCCGGGAGGTGCTTTTGCCCCATTTCACCCTCCCGAGCCCCCAGGGATGGGGTTTAGTGGGGAAAAAACCCCAGTAACCCCCAAACAACCACCAGCTTCCCATCTGCAGCCACCCCTGGGCAACCTCCAGCGCTTCAGGGTGACATCTCTACTCCTCCCTCAAAGCCTGGAAAAGTCCAGTGATGTCCACCCAAACGAAATTACTCCTAGAAACAGAGAGCTGAGTGAAATAAATCACCTTCAGTAGTAGCAGGAGAGTTGTTATAGGTGGGGTGAGGAGCTTCGCTCGCCCTCCGGCGCTGCCAGCGTCTCCCGCACAAGAGAGAGCTCCGGGTGCCTTTGGGGCAAAAGTGGCACAAAACGGGGCATAAGACATGGTTTGCGACTGGCCTGTTATTAATAGTAAATCAGTCTGCTCTGTATTTCGAAGCGTGTGGGCATGGCAGGGAATTGCCAGCGCAGCAAACCACTTAACGTGGAGTTGCCTTTCTGGCGTTGGGCCCCTGAGGAAGCGCTCTCCAGGTTTTTTTTTTTTTTTCCTGGAGAGCTCGTTACAGAGACAATAAAGGCCCGTGATAAATAGGATGCAACCGTTATTAACACATGGTCCCTAGGAACTGGTCGGAAAAACTCGGCGCTTGGGCAGTAAAATTGCGTCCTTGATTTGTGTGGAAGCGTGTTCCCTCCCGTTGCCATGGCTACGGCATCCTCCAGCGATGCTCCCGGCTGCTGCCTGCGAGCTGCTCACGTTAAGGCTTCCTCAGATCTGTGTCTTCTCTGTGTCTTCTCGGGCTGGGGTATTTGCATTTTAAAGCACCAGGAATGCCTTCACACAGACCGCCGGATTCACGTCCATTTTACAAAGTATTCCTGTTTATTCCTGCCATTTGTTCCTCTGAAGGAATACCCTTCCTCACGGCAGACCTCGTGCAGGCGTTGGGTGCCACCAGCCCCCGGGTGAGGAGAGCTGTCTCCAGAGGGGAAATTTACAGTGAATTGGATCATTTGCCTTTTTGTTTAAAAATCCGTGTCTGTGGAAGTTGGTGGTGGAGAGTGGGTTGGGTACCAGGAGGTCACCTCTTCACTGGCCCCAGGGGCAGAGGGGTCCGGTTGGGTGTCCCCTTCCCACCAGCACCCTCCCTTGGCCCCACACTCAGCCCCTGTCCCCCCAATTCCTTCCTGCACCCCCACCTCGCGTTTCCTTTACACGGCAGCCACGGGGCTGGGGGTGCAGGTGGGATGGAGCCAGCACTGGGGACGTTGTCTGGAGCCGGCACTCGGAGCGGTGCCAGTCTTGGTTTGGGGGCACCATGAGCTGTGGGATCCACCACCTCCCAGGGCAGTTTATTCCTCTACTAATCGCCCTTATTTATAAAAACGGCATCTTGTTTCTGATTCACATTTGTCTGCTTCCAGCTCCCAGCGGCTGGTTCTTGGGCTGCTTTTCTTCACTTGATTGAAGAGCCCTTTAGTAGCTGTATTTTCTCTCTGTGAAGGCACTTACCGATGATAATCATGTCACCTCTCACTCTTCTGTTTGATGTATTGGAGAGGCCGAGCTCTTCAGCACTCCCACTGCAAGGTGGCTTCTCCGGCTTCCAAACAATTTCTGTCTCTTTTTGCAACCTCCCCAGTATTTTCACCTCCCCGTTGGCGACGCAGGGGCCAAGGCCGGGCACAGCCTTCCAGCATCCTCTCCCCAGCGCTGACCTGGAGCCCCAGTTTGCCCCTCCAGCCCCACGCTGCTCCCGCTGCCCGTCCCGGGGCTGCCCTGGCTCTGCAAACGCACCCGGGGAGCTCCCAGGGACAACTTGTTGCATCCTTTAGGTAATTATCTTTTATTTTAGAGAAACTGCTTCTGTAGGCAGCCAGCACAGCAGGTCCTGTCTGCTTCTGCGTCTGTCCCCAGCAGCCTCTGCCAGACACAGGGGAGGGACTGGGGGACCTCTGGTCTGAGCTGCTGTGACCGTGCTGGTGGCATCACCCCGTGGCCCTTCTAGTTTGCTCCCTCAGCTCCAGGGAGCGAGCCTGGGGACGGAGATGCTGCCCATCGTTGCATCCAGCCCAGCAGGATCCAGGTGCCCTGGGTGCTGGGATGCTCCTGTGGTCGGGAATCCGGTTTGAGCGGCAGGAGCGGAGCTTTGAGGGTGGCTGCTGAGTCCGGCCGTGGGCACGGCGGTCGCATCCCCTCTGCCTCTGCAGGATTCCTCAGCTCCTGCCTCGTCCGACGGCTTTTTTGCTCAGGAAAGCAGTGAAGGTGAAAATTTAAATGAAAACACAAAGCGAGGCTTTAGAGCGAACAAATTGGAAAACAAACTCAGTGTAACAAGGAGAAGAGGCCCGTGACACACCAGAGATGGCGTGGTTAGAAATAGAGCTCAGCCAAAAATCAGCCAGTTGCGTTTTTTCCCCCCAAGACAATTAACGGACGGTTAGTTCCTGTGTTTTTGAGGAGCTTTCTGGCTTACTGTGCCCCTGTTGCTCTCTCTGGCTCTGGTTTTGAGGTTCTGATTTTAATGAGGAGCTGCCTTGGCAGGTCTGGGGTGGTCCCATGCCGGGTGAGGAGGAGGATGGAGGGAGCAGACCTGGCGCGAAGCTCTCGGGGCTCAGCATCTGCCTCACCCGGAGGGTTTTGCAGCTGGTCCCCAGCCCCCCCGGGCGGCTGCTGGAAAATAGAGGGTTGCAGAGATTTTTGGAAAAAACAACTACCCACCAAGTCCCCTCTGCCCGTCGCCCCACGGGGTGTGTGTGTGGGGGTATTTGCAGCTGCTTGGGCTCCTTGATGTTATTTCCTTCTGGTGGGGCTGCAGGAGCAGATTGCTGCTCCCCCGGGGCAGGCGTGCGGGCTCGTCCCTCTGACATAAAATAATGTGACACTTTTGCGCATGATGTCACACTCGTACAAAAATACCCAGGGCTGTCCACCGAGATCTTCGTACAGCCGGCAACAGCCAAATCTGGGGCATCTGCGGCCGTGGTGCCCATGGCAGTGAATTTCCATATTGTCGTGTGCAGTTAATAATTTGATTCATCCCCAGCCCGTCTCCCCCAGGAGCGCGAGGTAGACAAAAGAGGTTCTAGCGCTGCATGATCTGATTTTTGCCAGTCATTAGCAGGGCGGCAGCGGGCAGGCACAGCCACAGCAGGACGTCCCGATGGTTTGGGGGACAAAATGGTTGTCACTTGTTCATATTGTGCGCTGGGGTGATGGCACCAATGGAAGTTATGCACTAGGGGAAGGCTGTCAAGGTGGGTTGAGCTGAAAATGCCCTTTTTGTCCCTTTTCTTCTTGTTTACAATTGTAAACAAGCCCTTCAGTGCTGGCCCGTCACCTGAGCAGAGCCCTGCGTGTCCTGGGGAGACGTGGCCTCGTGTCGGAGAGGGAGGGAGAGGGAGGGTGATGCTCTTTGCCGCATCCTCCAGACGGTACCCATGTACCTGCGCGCCCCTTCGCTGCGGGGCGCGGAGCTGTGCTGTGTCCCAGGATGGCTGTGGTCTCTCCTAGCAGAGATGCCTCTTCCAAATCCTGCTTCTCTTCTCAAAACTTGTCCAAGAGCTCCCCCTTGGCCCCTGCCCCCCCCGCCCCTTCTGCTGCGCATCCCGGGTGGGACTGGGCTGCCTGCGCCTGCCCCGGGGGACTGTGCAGAGACGTATCTACACACACACACATATATATTTTTTTTTAAAAAAAAAAGGCTGTACATACAGTCTTTATAAATCCATTGCAAGGTCACCTTATGTGACAAAGGACATTAGTGCTTCAGCGTAAGGCACGGGAATGATCTTGAAGGCTCATCCAGCTGCTGTTAGGGAGGGTCACTCCGTGAGCGTGGGGACGTTCTGTGCCGAGGCGAGTTGCTAATTCATGAGGCAGGGACGAGGCTGCCCTGGTGTAAGCGAGGAGGAGGAGGTGAAGGAGAAGAAGGAAGAGGAGGAGGAGGAGGCAGCAGGGTCAGAGGGGAGCAGGAGGGACAGGGCTGGCCTCTGGGCTCGAGCAGGGGGGTGGGTGGTGGAGCTGGGACACGGAGGAAGGGGATGGGACAATGTATAGTTCCCGCTTGGCAGAGAGGATGGAGGGACAGGGATTATTTGCGCAGGGGGAGCGGGACTGGCAGAAAGAGCAGATGGCAGTGTTTAGAGTTACGGGGAAATATTTTAAGTAAGTTTGCTGCTGAGGGATAGGCTTTTCTGACTGACAGGGACAATACACGGGGAATGAAGCTGCTGCTGCTGTTTACGGATGACTTGACTGGTAATAAATTAGGTTTTAGAGCGATACCCAAAGGTAGTGTTTAGAATCGTTGCTTGGCACCCCCCTCATTGTCTCCCCCCCCGCAGAGGCAAAGGACAGCAGTTGTGGGCTCAGGGCAGTGCAGTGTCCACAGGGCAGGACACTGAGAGGCGGCTGTGGTTGGCCGAGATGCTCCTAATAATACAGGACTGTGCCTAAATGCCTTAATTTCTTTTTAGTCTCATTTTATTCATCTTACGCACCGTCCCCCCAAGCCAAGCCAGAAGCTGTAGCACGGCAGTGGTGGTGAGATGTTTGAAGATGCTCTCGTTTGGAGCGGTTCTTCACGGTGGGGGTCGTGCCGAGGACGGCAGCCGGCTTTCCCCCAAGAGCTTCTGCCTCACCGCGTTTGCACAACAGGAAGAGTAAACCCCCAGAAAACAAGCTATCTCCTTTCAACCCCGTGCTGTTTGGAGAGTGGTGGTGGGGCAGCCTCCAGCCCGTGTCCTGAGCATGCAGCGAGGGCATCAGCCCACGGAGCCACCTCGGCTGCCGTTGGGTTCACCCATTATGGTGGAGAAGCATGGTAGAGCCCCAGCTTTCCCCATCGCCCTCGCTCCCTGGTCTCCTTCCCATCCATCTCAACTTCTCCCCCCTCAATTACCTCCCGCTCACCTCTGCCTGTCTCTGATGATCTCTGTGGACATCTGCCCATTGACCTAAGCTCCGTCTTCACCAAAGTCATCACACAGGGCCACAGCCCCACATCATCCCCTTTGGCTCCTGTCCTCAGGCTCAAACGGTGGCCCAGGCTCTGGATTGATCTCTGGGTTTGTTTCATCCTGGGAGCAGCAGGAGAAGCAGCAGCTTCCACCACTGCAGGGAAGAGAGGTGGCGATGGACCTGGAAGTGGCTGAGTTTGATGCATTGCCTGGGACTCACCACAAAATCCCAACAGCTAATTCTCTAGGATTTCAGCTTTCAAGCAGGTTTAGCTCTTCCTCCTTCTAGTGCCAGAGCTAATGGAAAAATCACTGTTTTCCCATGGTCAGCAGGCTGGAGGAGCCAGGGAGGAGGCAGTGGTGTCCCATCACTAGTTGGTGTGCGCTTGGGAAGCCTCAGGAGAAACCCTCCTGGTCCAGCTGAGCATTCACCTTGGCTCCTGTTGAGCCAGAAGAGGTTGGCCAAGGACTGGGGCATTTCCACGGGAATGAAGCCATCACCTGGCTGGGGGTAAGCCCCGTTCCACATCACCTCCAGGACACTTTGTTCCCCAACACTTTGCTGGTGTCTATTACTGACCAAATCACCCTGCCCAGCATCTTTAGTGCCTGCAGGAACCCGCTTCTTGGGGATGAGGAGGAGGAACTACCACGGGTGGATGGTGGCCAGCTTGGCTTGAGGTGTGAGGATGCTGGGGACCGGCCTGGCTCAGACACGCGAGAGCTGCCCTGGACAGAATCACAGCAGAGGATCTGGAGATGGCACTAATGTCCCGTGAAGGCTGACCATGATGCCAATAAACCCATTAGTCACTTGTGTAATTACCACTCGGAGTCTCTCTGAAATCTGAAATTGCAAATTCTTTTCAAATTACAAGGTGGCTGCAAGAAAATGGCATTTTTCACAGGAGAAGGTGCAGGTATTTCACCTTGTAGAGAGCAAGTTTCATGTATCCTCCCCATGTGTCATTTTCAGGAGACCCCGTGGTTTGGAATTAGGAATTTTTAAACACCCAGGAGTGTCCTGGCAGGGTCATCCTCTGTGTTGGGTCATCCTCTGTGCTGGGGCTGAGCTGAGATGTTCATTCTCTCTCCTGCCTCAGCGCCTGCATGGGGGCTGCTCTCGGAGGAATTAGGGGCATCAGTCGAGGAAGTTTGCTGCGTAATCAGTTTCTGAGATTATGACAGAAAAAGCACTTTTTTGGAGGCAGAGGTTTGGGGTTTCAGTCTCACACACCCCAGCCCCAGGAGCAGGATCTGCTCTCCCACGGAACCGTCCTCGAGCCCCTCGGGGTTTTCTGCTGATGCAACGGGCACAATTTGGGTTGTTGTAGCAAGAGCTGAAGCCTTGGAGTCAAACCCTTCTGGTTGGATTTCGTGCTATCCGAGCTCCTCCTGCCAAATTTTCTGGGAATTTTAAGCTTTTTAAGATGGGTGTGGTAAAAATTGTCATTAGTAGGTGCTGTGAGGGTTGATTTAATTATTGCAGGCACCACTGTAGTCTGAAGGGGCACCATTTCCTATCACAAGCGTCTCTGTTTCAGTATTGCAAAATGGAAATAATTCTTTTTGACAGCTTCTTTCTTTTTATAGCAGTAATTAGGCAAGAAGTGTTGCCGTGATGAGCGTTGGGCAAAGCTGCCCTGGGATCCCTGTTTGAGAGCTGCAAGTCCTGCTGTTCGGCTCAGGAAGGACGGGTCTCTGCAGATTTTAAAGGTGGCAATGATTTCAGGATGTTGGACTCAAATGCTAAAATCTTTCCTCCAGAGGACAAAAACTGGCCTTTTTTTTTCTCCCTAAAAGTTGCATTGGCATTTTGAGGCACCTGGTGGGATGCTGTGACCCGTGTCGGAGCCAGGCTGGTCAGTCAGCCCCAGCAGTGATTACTACACAAAATAGCAAAAAAAGTAAAAATAATTAAAAAATTGAAGACTACAACCTGTAATTTTTAAAGTTCAGCCTAGGTGGAAGGAGGTAGAGGGATGTAGGGAAGAAACCAGATATTAAATGTAGTTTTAATCCCAGTTAGTCCCCCCAAAATTACAAGATGGAGTCACTGGGGGCTGACATCAGTGTCACATCGGCAGGACTGTGCGTTGCTGTAACGGAAAGTGTGCTTAAGTGTGGAAAGAATTTGCCACGGAAAATGATGGAGATTTTGTCTCTCTTTGTCTAATTCAAGTTATCTAAAAGCCGTGGGCCTAGTTTTATTGTGAGCAAGCATTTTGTCAGGGAGGAGGGTTGGCTTATTGTATTCGAAAGATATAATTAGAAGGTCAGAGTTACCCGGTGACTTCAGAAGAGGTGAGCTGCAGTGGAGTTGGAGTCGCCTGTGATATTTTTTTCCAGAAAGCCAAGATGGAATTAATCCAGCTCGCTGCAGCCAACGCAGTGGTGTTTATATGGCGTGGACCGTGGCTGTGTGTGTGTCCCGGGGGTTCGGTGCCGCTGGGTCTCGCAGCAGCAGCAGCAGCAGCAGCAGCGGGGATGGGGGCGCGGGGGGTGCTGAGGCTCTGCCGCCCGCGGCTCCTCTGCATCACCAGCCGCAGAACTGAGCAGAAAAGAGGCATTTTCTCTTCCTTTCCCCGGAACTGCAGAGGGACAGATGCTATCGGAGAAGATACCTTCAGGGAGATGGATCTTTTCTCGTTATTAGAAACACACGTGCAAATCTGAGGGGGCTCAGTGCTGCTGCCTGCAGCGGGGCCCAGGATGCACCCCTTTTCCTGGGGGTACCTCCTCTCCTCTGTGCCCCCCTCCTGCCCAGAGTCTGCAGCGTTAGAGGTGCAGCCCTTAGCCCCAAACGGTAACATTTCCATGTGAAAAACCCATTTTGAGCTTTATTTTCATCTACTAAAGGGGGACATTACTTCCCATTCCCATGCAAGCGGAGAAGAAGAGCAGAATCCGTGCGTGGCTGCTCCTGCAAACGTGCTTTGGCAGCGGGACCTTCTGGTGCCAGCCCGGACCCTCTGCCAGGACACCCCCTCGCTGCCCCCCGCATCGAACGGGGCGGCAGCAGCTACAGCCCTGGCCTCATTTTTTGTCTACACACGCATGAGATACAACCAGGCATGCTCTGTTCTTCTCTGTTGTGCAGAAACGTTAAGTATCAGTGATATAAAATAACGGTGGTTATCACCAGTAACTATAAAATAGGTTCATCGCAGAATGCTATTTTTCAGCGTTGCCTTTGGGTGGACGTCTGAGGTCGGGCAGGAAAGGTGATCAATAATGGCCTGTGCTGCTGGTGGGTGGTGAAGGTTTGCTGAGGATGGAGCAGAGCTGTTCTAACCTTCTGCTGAATGTGCAGTTATTGCTGGTGGCCATATGCTGTTCTGTGGATAAATAATCAGCAGAGACTGTCGCCTCAGCTGCTGGAGTGCAGCAATTTGGCACCTCTGCCACCGTGTCCCGGCCTTGGCAAAGGCAGGGACCGGAGATGTGTTAAGCACAGACGCTGGCAGCAGACAGCCCTCCCCAGCCCCCTCCCCGCCTCTGGGGGTCCTGGGCCCCTTGCTGCCCCAGGAAGCGGACCTGTGGTGGGTGTCCCCACCTCGGGACTCACAGCCTGGCCATGCCCCCCTTTGTCCTCATTTGCAGCCGGACGGACCCTCTGGGCACCAAGACTCATTTTGTGCCTGGTTTAAACTGGGTGATAAATATGGTGAAGGGCTTTTGCCAGTTTGATGGTAAATCTGGAAGATTTTGGGCTGGCACACACCGCCCCCGTGTCAACTGCGTGGCCACAATCTGTGCTGGGTTTCTGATGGGAGACACCGCTCACTCCCTGTCCCATGAGGTTACCTTCACCTCCACTGACGTTACCGAGGTGCCAGGTTTTAGTCAGTTGGGTGTCAGACAACAGAAGCATCACGTTCATCTTGGGGATGAATGTTGACAGTGAAGTTCACACCTGAAAAGACACCACACGGAGTCCAAGGTGGACGAGGATGGGGACTGGGATGCCACCAGGAGGACACAGGAGATGGAGATGCAGAACTAAGAAATCAGCTGCTTTGCTCTCCTGGCGTTAGCAGCGCTGAAAAATTCGGTTCTATGCCCCAAAAAGACTGCCACTGGCACGCACAAGCTTTTTCCTTTCCACAGTGCATTGAGATGAATTGTGAATGGGCATCGCAGCCCAGCGACTGTCCCAGGACCCCCAGGGAAACAAAGGATGAGCCTTTGCTGAACGTTTCCAGTCTCAGGGTGCTCATGGTGAAACTGGGGAAGGCGGGCCCTGCAGCAATGCGGAACTGGAGGTGAAATGCACAAGCACCAGAAGGAAATCTGGAGAGGAGCTGCCATCTGCTGGGAGGTCCCTTTGATGGGGGTAAATAATCCAGTAGCACCTGGGAACATGGGAAAAACCTGGGGGTTGGTTTGAGGTGAGATGTTTCTTCCTCTCATGCGTGTTATGGAAAAGTGAGGCTGTGCATGAAATCAAGGAGGAAGAGTTGAGCCTGTCAGACCTTGGGCACAGTGCTCAGCACCCTGAGAAAGGGGTGTCCACGACCAGGACAAGCTAGATGGGCTCTTTCAGCAGATGGACCCCATGGGAGATGCCTCTCAGCCCCACAGCAGACCCTCAGCCCCATTCCAGCCCTGTTCCAGGCTCCTCCCTGGTGTTAATGGGCCCCAAGTGGACCCAGCTGGGCTGTGTCTGCTCCACCCCGCTGGGGTGGGACCAGGCTCTATTTATGGGGAGCACCTGTGTGGTAAAGAGTCTTTTGGAGCTGCTGGGGTGGATGGCTGCGTGCTGTTTGGGATGACTCTGTGGTGAGTACAGAGCTGTGCACAAAGTGCTCTGGTGGTGCTGAGCTCAGGGGGGTGGGAGGCGCTTTGGCTCTCTTCTCCAGGAGACTGGAGGATTATTTTTTTTTTTTGCCCTCTACAGCAGTTATCTCTGGGGTGGGATGAAGGCTGTGAGCTGGAACCTGCTCAGGGTGAGGCTGGGGCTGGTGGGGAGTCATGGGTTTTGCCAAAGAGTTGAGCTTTCAGGGGGTGAAGTATCTGAGAAAAGAATAAGCATCGGTTACTGCAGAGGCAGGGTGTTTGTTCTGAGTCCTCGTCTCGCTCCTCTGGGAGCTCAAGTGCTTTCCCTCGCTATCGTGGGTAAGTCCCAAGGAGCCCCTGGGTGCGGGTGCCAGGTTTTTATGTCTGAAAGGTGGCCCAAAGTCAGCACTTGCTCCTGAGGAACCTGGAGCAGATAGTGGGAGGGGTGGCCCTGGGTGTGAGCTGAGACCCATGGACTGGGGAGAAAGCACCAGACCCCCAGGCTGGTGTGTTTACTGGACCTTATGGGGGGAAAAAAATACAGAGCAGAAGAAAGTGGCTGCTGCAGATCATGTCACGTTTCCATCTTGCATCTCAGGGGAGTATTTTTCTTTACTCCAGTTAGAAAACAAGTGATGGCCCTGAGTGGGGATGGGTGGGAAGAAGGTGGTGTCTAGGGCTGGCTGGGGGGATGATGTTGGGCTGATGGTGCATCCAGGGGGCTCTTGGTGTGAACGGCTCCTGGCTCCTCCAGCATCTCTGGCTGCGGTGGTCGGCGCTGCTGATGCCCTTCTGGGTTTTGCAATGGAGATAAAGCAGGTGGATTACTGGGTGCTGCTCCAGGATCTTGTAGCAGGTGGTTTTCCGTCTGCAGGACAGTGTCTGATGCTGAGTCACGATTGTTTGGGTTTTTGTGAGGTTATAAATAGCTCTCCCAGCCGGTACCCACGGCGTTGGCTCTGAGCGGGGCTGCCCCCACCAGCCTTCTCTGCTCTCCCCTTGGTGAGGAAGATGAGTGACTTCAGCCCCGTGAGAGGTGGCAGGAGGGGCTGAGGGGACACAGACAGGTCCTCCTGTGGGCACTGGGTTCCCTGGAGCTGGGGAAGGGTCCCCTTGTCCTGGGGCTGGGGGTCTCCCTGCCTGCGGGGGATCTCTCAGGTGTGGGTCGGAGGGTGGTCCTGGCCAGCAAGATGCCTTCAGTTTCTACTCGCTCCGGTTTCTTCAGCTGTGCTTTTTCCTCTACTGCTGTTGAATTCTTTGCCCTAATTCTGACCAGAGGAATAATTTGTAATGATCTCACCAAACTGTGGTCCAGAAGCTGTAGCAGATCCCTTTTAGTCAAAATACACTGTGATGCATCTCCGTTTTGTTGAGTTTTATCTTAGATGTAAGCACCCTGCAAGTCCAGGGTTGCAACTTGTGAATGTATCCCTGAAACCCGCTCTGCTGCCAGCGGGGCACAGCCATTTGGGGAAGATTTACTCGATTTGCTCTTTCTTCTATTCTTTCATCAAGTTAGTGTCGGGACAGGCTGGGTTGAAGCTCTGCTCTGGTCCAGAGGCCAATGTTTTTATGTTCTGGGGTTTTTTTTGGTGTTCTTGTGTCACTTCTCTGGGAGTGCTGGGGCTGGTGGTGCTCCTGTGAGTGTCAGGCACGTGGTGACATCTCTGCCTCAGTTCCCAGGTCCTGCTGGCACCTGTGGCTCCTGCATTCCCTCTGTTCATTGTCCCACCACCCCATGGTCTTCAGTTCCTTCTCTATCATCAGATGGGGACACTTCATTACCTTAATGAAGGAGAAGTACGTATGTGCTTCCCGTTCCCAGGTGTGTGCGCTTCACTTGGCAGAGAGAAACTGTTGATTTTTAATCTGTGTTTAGTTTACCAAGCAATTCCGATTGCTCTGTACCAGTGCCCTGGCATCTTCTCATTGTCTGCTCCATTTGCTGCCAGCTTCACAGCAAGGCTGTGTTTTCTTGTAAGTTTTTGGTTAAAGTCTTGGGAATTGGATGCATTTTCTCGAGGATCCCTGTTAAACACCCACCCAGCAGTTTCAGCATCCTAATTGTGTTGCAGGCAGCTTTTAATCCATTTAGTGCGTGTCATGTTGATGCTGTATCATTCTAATTTTTAATCAAAATGTCATGCAATACCAGGTTAAGTGTCTTACGGAAGTCTAAATATATTAAATCAACGCCATCGCCTTTATTAGCAATTTTTAAACTCATCAAAAACTCAAATAGATTTGACAGGGTTCATTTTTCACCAGCCGTGCTTGGTGTCTGCGCTGGCGTCGGCGCCTTGTTTCGGTGGTTCCTTTATTTTTCCCACGGGCAGGGTCGGGCTGGAGGGACGGCGTTTGCCCACGCTGACACCGTCCTCTCTATTTATTGGCAGAATCCTCTTTTCCATCAGACTTTTGGAGCTGTCTCCAAAGAGATGAGATGAGTTTCTGGTTGTAAGGGTAACCGCATAACCCTGGAGTGACCGACTGTCCCTGTCCCAAAGAAATTGCAATTTAAATGCTTAAACCCAGAGTCTGACTGGAGTTTTCTCTTTCTGAATGTGAATATTTGAATTCTGCTGTTGAATGCAACCAGGAGCTGAGTCCCTGCCCTGCAGAGCAGAGGAGAGCTAATTAGGCATTGACTAATTATTTCAGGTTTGGTCACCTTGAAATGTGAGTGAGAGTAGGAATGTGAGGGGGAAGGGAGTTCTGGCCACGGCTCCTGGGAGGAGACAGAGGTGCTGGTTCTCCCTTTGGAGGGTTCCTTTGCAGGAGCAGATCCAGGGCTGCCTTTTCCTGGGAAAACTGCGGGAACGCGCTTTCCCTCCCGCCTGGGGGGGTTCCAGCCTACCCAAGCCTAATTTATGATAATTATTTTTAATATCGCTTTTATGTGGCAATATATTGTTTTAATTTCATAACAATGCTACATCTGATATTAAGTGTTTCCAGCTCGACTCTGAGCTCCCTGGGGCGGTATTTATTAAAATCTCTTTTTGTCCATATTTCATGTTTATTACTGCCATCTTTAATTAAGGGAGGTAAATATTGCTGTTGTGGGTTGAGGGGCCTTTTTAACATGAATAATTAGAAATGCACTCAGCAGCACGGGGTGCAGCAGGAGGGGGAAGCAGCTCTGGGGCGTTATTGCTGCCTCCCCCCGCAGCGGAGCCGGGGACCTCCCGCTGGTCCTGGGCCTGGGAATTGGGGGTTCTGGCTCATAATGACACTTCAGCCCTTTCCAGAGGCAGGTGTGGGACCTGGCAGTGGTGCAGACCCTGGAGGGACAGAGCATCTCAGAGCCCACGTCCCTGGGCTGCAGGACGGGGATGGGTGTTTGACACAAGGTCCCTGTTTCTGCAGCGCCTGGGACCTGGGAGATGAGGATGCCCTGGGAGGCTCAGAATGAGGTTCTCCTCTGTGGTCCTTGCTTTGAGACTGTTTCTCAGGGCTCTGGTGTCTGGCATCATATAATTGTCGGATGGGAAAGGAGGAGAGCACGTGGCTGTGGGCTGGAGTGTCCCTGCCGTGAGGCTGGAGGTGCTGCAGGGCTGGTGGGGAGCAGCCGTTGGGGGCACAGGCCCTTGTTCCCCTCAAAAGGAGCTGTGGGGATAGTGCTTTGAAAGCTGGCAGAGTTCTTAGCTGCTACTGCTCTGGGTTGGTGAAAACTCATTATCAACTGTTGGCACATCTGTTGTCCTCTGCTCTGCACATCCCAGCCAGGAGAGGGTTTAATTTGCAAAAATGTCCTCTGGGGACAGATCAGATGTCTCATTTGAGGAGGCATCTAGAATCCAGCCACACGGGGAAGTTTTGGAGATGCTCGCGCTTGCCTGTGCCTAACAGGGTTTTTCTTTTGTCTCTTTTCTTTGTTAGGTCTCCTGTGTTCTCCTTTCTTGCATCTCTTAAACTGCCACTGCAGAGCTACTTTGTGAGAGCTGAGTCACCGTTTGGTTTCTCTCTTTCACATCTCCCCTTGCTCTGGAGAAACTCGGGGACAACTCCGAACTTTCCCATGAGTCGTTCTGTCTTGTGGAATAAGTTAAGGTTGTTGAAGCCTGTGATGGAAGGATTTTTCCTCCCTAACAGCTGAGGCACAGCCTTGCTGAGCTGTTGGGAGCAGTGTCTGGCTTTGCCTTATTCCCAGGAAAGCAGATGGAGGGGGAGATGTGCCTGGCTGGGGGAGCTGGGGCCAAAGGAGTCCTGGTGCAGCCTAGGAAGCCCTGAGCACCTTTTCAGATATAACACCACGCTCTTTGAACTTGGTGGCAGCTGAGATAAAGTATCAGCCAGCAGCAGGGAGGCTGGAAAAAGCCCATTTCTGTGGTGTGTGGGGCAGGAGACCCACACTGGGAGAAGGTCGGTGCCCTTTGGTGTGGCACGGGGCAAGCAGAGTGGTCCAGCCTTGGAGCCTCTGCCCACAGGGATGGACAGGGATGTGCTTCATCTCCAGCTCACTGCAGAGGGAGGGAAGTGGTGTTGGGATGAAAGCTCGGCGGCAGCGGGGAGCCGTGCTGACCCTGGGCAGCAGCAGGGAGCCGTGCTGACCCCGGCCGTGCCGGGCTGTCCTGGCAGCGCTGCTGGCTCAGCTGTGTCAAGGGAGACTCTTCCTCCAGGCCTAATCTTTTGTCAACCTTGAGATAATTGGATGTGATAGTGCAGCCACAATGACTTCATTTCTATAATTGTTTTTGTTTCTTCTGCAGGCCTGTGCTTTAAAATAAACTCAGGAGCCGGTGCATTGAGTTACATCTCCATCTCCTTTATTTCATTTTGCTTAAAGGACTGAATGTTCAGCTGTTCCTCAGTGCCAGGGTTGCCCAGCTTTGATTGGTTTTCCTCCTCCAGGTAATTGGGGTAGGCTCAGATATTGCTAGGCAAGGCTGTGCTAAGGATTTTAAACTTAGGCTTTGGTCTGAGGGGTGGGAAAGGTTCCTGCAGAAGCTGGGACCCCATTGTGACACTTGGAAGGATGGACAATACTTAGAGGTGGGACTTCTTAGGCTTGTGGCCCAATTCTGGTTTCACTTGCCAAGATGAAACCTACTGGCAAGTGCCTGCTTCTACCCCACTGCCCAGCCTTCTCCGGCTGCGTCGCCTCTCAGGCACATCCCGGTTCTCTCGCCCACTGTTGAGGCTCTCCTGCCCTTCCCAGGCTCCCCATCCCACGCCAAAGCCTTTCCCAAGGAAACGTTCATTTCATGGGCATCTGAACTGGCTTCTGTGAAACGTGTGCCCTGTGGGATACAGAGGGAGAAGGGCTCTGCGGGTGCAGAACAGGAAAAAAATCCAGTATTTGCTGTAGAACAGTCGCTTGCAGAGTAACCTAGTGCTTGGTGTTTGGGTATTCAGCCCGCGTTCGCTTCAATCAAGCACTCCATCGGAAGTCTCCTGCCATTAAGTCGTGCGATTCTCATCCGCTGATCTGGGCTGCGGCAAAGCTTATGCAGCCATCTGGGCTTAAAACAATGCCTTTCCACATCAACATGAGTAATCCTCCTGCCTGACATCATTTAATCAGTACTTTGTCTGAATGCATCGTAACTGCACGGGGCCGTGAGTGGAGTTTGTGTTCCCAAAGCTGCTTCTGCTCCGAAGGGCAAGCGCCCCGTGCTCGAGATGGGGGGTCTGTGGGGCAGAGGGTCATGGTGATAGCCCATGTCCTGCCCCTGGGAGCCAGGGCCACGTGTGCTGAGGTCCCCGTGTGATGATGGTGCTGAGGGTGGGTGTCCCTGGGACCCCTGTGCCCGAGGGGGGTGCAGCAGGGCCAGCCCCTCCTGCAAACTGCTACTGTCACTGAAGCTCTGTCCTAAAAGTCAGGTTTTGTACAAACTCAGCTGCTTCTGAGCCCATGGGAGAGCCCTGGGCCGTGGTTCTGTGGATTATTTTTAATCTCTAAATATGAAATTCTCTCTAAACAGCATTTAAAACTAATGTCATTGCCCTGGTGGTGGTGGCTGTCCAGGACACCAATGTGAGAGTGGAATGCGTGGAGTCTGGCAAGAGAACTCGGACCATTTCTTTCAATGTCCATGACTTTTACTATTACCAGGAGTTAATTTTTTTTTTTTAAAGCGATAATTTGTCTGAATGTGTTGGAGTCTGTTAAATGAACTGGCCAAGCTCACAGGGATGGTCGAGCTCTGTCTGTCTGCAATTCCCACGCTCCTTCAGGGAGAAGAAGCCTCTGATGGCTCCTGGAGCAGCTCTGTGGGGTGTGCCCTGCTCCCAGCCCCGCTCTGCACCTCCTGCCCACGCACATTCCAGTTCCAATACTGGGGAAAAAATCCCTGAGACCGCAGCCTGGCTGTGGGACTGTGCTAAGCCCATCTCTAAATATTCCCGGGCAGTAACTCATCGGCAGGTGACTCTCAGAGCTGGGGTCTCTCTGGGAGAGGGAGCAGGAATGCACCCACCCGCGCTGCATCCCTGCGGCGCTGCATCCCTGCGGCACAGCCCGCACCCGGCCACGGGACCCCTGACTCTGCCCCTCTTGGTGGCACATTCAATTGGTGGCTTTCAAAATCCACTTCATTATTTAAAATAGATGTGTGGCATTGTGAAAGTGGTGGCTGCCCTGGGTGCAGGCAGAAGTAATGCTCTGCCCGGCTCCTGCTGCCCTCCCTCCCTGCCAGCAGGACCTGATTTCCCTCTGATTTCCCCCGGCGTCAGCCCAAATGGGTCTCATCGGGCAGGACACGGGCTCCGCAGCACAGCCCTGCGTTCCCTGTCAAAAGAATCATCCTGATTTGTGCAGTGAAGGTTCAAATGGCATCTCCGTCATCCTGCTGTCATGTTTTTAGCCAGGCAATAAAGCATTGCAGTAATTAGGAAGGATGACCTCGCCCCAATTAGCGTAATGAGGTGGCTGCTTAGCTCAGCCTGCTTGGGGCATCCTCTGGTCGGCCCCCTTGGGTGCCTCTTGCTTTCCCTCCTGCAGGGGAAGAGGTGGGAGCTGGGCATGGGTCCTGCAGATGCTGCTGCACCTCCAGCTTCACTCTGGTGTCCAAATTTCCCTTTCCCATCCTTTTTTTAGGGGTGCCACCCCCCAACAGCACAGACACTGCCCAAGTACACCTCATGCCATGGCTGAGGTCTCTGCCTGGTTTCTCCAGGGCTCACCTCCCCTCTCATGGGTGTTCCTAGGGATCCCCCTGGCATTCACCGGTGATCTGGAGAAGGGGAACGGCTTTGGATTTCAATTTAAAATGAAAATCTCAGCAACTGTTAAAACACTTCACCCCTGTGCCTGCTGGCGATGCCCTTCCCTGGCTCTCCCTACGGCTCCTGCCACCAGGAAAGGCAGTTTTTCAGAGGCAACTGGTTGATTTGGATGTGCTCGTGTGAATACCGGTACCCAAAAGTGCTGGGTGGGCACAGAGTGCTGGTTTGGTGTTGCAGAGATGGCATCTGTGACTTGCATGGCAATTGATGGGCAGCAGACAGTGCAGGGAACGGCCCTTGTCTGCGCAGGGACCAGGCACCGGAGCCTGGGTGGCCTCTGAGACAGGGTTTTGTGTGTTGCTCATGGGTACGATGCAGAATGAAGGAATTAAATCGTAAGAGCTTTTGTAATTTTAGTAGCTAAAGGTTCTGCAGAAATGTCAGAGCTGCAGCTGGCAGGTCCCCGGTCCCCAGGCGCCTCTCCCTGCGGCGGGCAGGAGCCTGGGACCTGGCATTTCTGGGGCTGTGCCGGTTTGTGACCTTGGCAAAGTCACATCAAGCCGTAGTTCTCCACCCCCTGCTGGGTTTGGGTGCTGGGGGTTTGGGGTGTGGTGGGAGATGCTGGAGCTGCCTTCTCCTGGGGGGACTCAGCCCTGCAGGGTCTGGAGACCTTGGTGCTAGTTTCTTTTACAGAAGTCTGATGCTTCCCCCAGTGTTGGGGAGCTGGATGGAGCCCTGACTGTCCCCGGAGCTGCATTACGCATGGGGGGGCTCAGTGAGGAGGGCTTGGAATGGGCTTCACGGGGCTCCAGGGCACCCGCACCTCCTGCCTTTACCCTTTTCAGGCCGTGGGCTTGTATTCCTGCGGGCAGTTTGCCCATTAGCCGTGTGGCACTGCCGCTGGATCCCCCTTTGCTGCGCAGCCGGGGGCGATGGCTGCGGCGATGGTGGGTCTGGCACTCGGTTACGGGGGGGCCTGGTGGGTTCCCCCCTTCCCTTGGGGATGTTCCTGCTGCTTCTGTGTTGTGCAAACGCAGCAGCTCCACTTCTGTGCCACCTCAGCCCCGTCTCGCTGCTTCTCATCTCCAGACGTGGCGCTTTGTCAAACATATTGTTTGTTTGCTGAGTGGAGCTGAGAGCCCTTTATTCTGCCTGGTTTTGATATGGAAAGTAAACAACTTAACACGGAGGCGTCTTTCTCGGGGTGTTGGGTTTGCAGCAGGGCTGGGCTTCGGTTCCTTCTCCGCCACCCTCTGAAGCTGTGTGAGTGCTCAGCGTTTGGGGGGTGCTGGGGACACCCTACACGGGGAATTAAATAGCTATAGAGAGTGCTGAGAGCCATGTGCTGCCTGCCCCGCCGTTAGCAGGGGTAAGGTCCCTTGTTTTACAAAACATAATAATGTGGGAGATGCTTTTGCCCTTAGAATCCGGGCTGGGTCTGTGTGCTTTTCTCCTGCGCACCCTTGGGTCCCTGCCCCCCCCCATTTCCATCTCCTGCATCCCCTCCTCCCAGTGATGGGCTGGGGGCTTTGCAAGGAGGCTCTTACGGTAAGTCGCTGTCTTACCGGAGTTTTCTGTACCGTTCCCCGTGCGGTGACAGGGGTGAGGGGCCTGGGACAGGCGTTCCAAGCCTTGGGTGGGCAGGGGATGGACCCAGCCCCACACACCTCCATGGCTTGGTGGCTGGGGGGCCAAGCCTTTAGGTCCCACACTTCTCACCCCCCGCTCTGGGCTGCGGCAGAGCTGACACAGCCCCCAGCCGGGCTCAGAACAACCTCTCCCTACAGGAACAGGAAAAATTCCTGCCTGGCAGCGGGGAACAGCCCCCAGCTCTCGGCAACCATCCCCTGCCAGAGGGTGTGATGGGGCTGAGGGGGAGAAATACCCAGCGATCAGGACAGAACGGAGAAATAAGGTCACTTGTTTCTGTTGGGGGTGGGTGGGGGAGGAGTAATTCTGCTTATTGCTTGCTGGGGATAATTGGATCCTGCCGGAGAACTTGGGAGACGCATGGAATGACAGTTTTCTTTCCGCTTCCCCAAGAGTTTCCCGTGAAGGATGGCGCATCCTTCCCGCAGATGTGAGCGGCAGATCCGGCCCCAGTCTGTGGCTGGAGATATCAAACTGACTCCTTATCTGTGTTCGCACTCTGCAGAGGAAGGGATTTATATTTATTTTTATATTTATTTTCCCTGGCTGGGGTTGAAGCAGGGCTGTGTTCCGCTCCCTGCAGTGGCGGGCTCTGGATGCCCAAGTGCCCTCCAGCTGCCCCACACAATGCTGGCTGTGGAGGGGAGGTGGGGGGACACCCCAGAGAGGGGGTGACAGTGACAGGGGGGCTGGCATCGGGTGCAGCATCGCCTGCCGGGTGCCCGCTCTGGGCTCGGGAGGACCTGAAATCCCCTGACATGTTTTCTGCAAAATACCAGGGCGCTGTGTCCTGTGGGTGTTTTCGGGGGAAGATGTCAACCCACATCACCATTCCCCAAATCACGTTACCGAGAGAATGGTTTTTTTGCCCTCTCGGGTTAATCTGAAAAGGTCGTGTGTGACACTGGCATGTGACTGGGAGGACAGAGGCCTTTTGGGGTCTTTTCTTTAAAAATAGCAGCAGCTGAGCGATGCCCTGTTCCCTTGCAGCTGGAGATGTCCCAGGAGAGCTCTGTGCTGAGTCCTCCTCTGGGCTTGTTCCTCCACGGCTCAAGCGGGGCACAGGCTGTGCTGCCCAGGGGGCTGTGGGGGACAAGCAGGATGGCATCTTGCAGACCCCTGTGTCTGCGGCTCGTCCCCAGAGCAGAGCCACCAGCCACAGGGACACACAGAGAGTGACAAGGGCTGGGCAGTCCCTGCAGACCCCAGGGGTTCCTCCATGGCTGAAGGGTGGCCTGAGCGATGCTGGGGACCGCGGTGTCTTCTGGGGAGCTGCTGGGAAGTGCCATGAATGATGCTTGGCATCTCTGGGGGTTTGTCCCTGGACCTGGCAGGAGCCTGGTGGAGGTTCCAGCTGGGGCACCAGCATGAGCCAGCTCTGACCATCTCCCTGGGCAGTTGGGGTGGGTTTCCAGGGAGCCTGTTCCCTGCAGGAGGCTGTTGCCCCGGAGCACCCTTCTCCTGGTGCCCATCACCAGGATGCTGGGGCGGTGCTCAGGGGGGCGGTGGAGAGGGGTCAGGGGTTGATGGCCGTGGGTCACCAGCACCGCGTTCTTCCCAGCAAGGTCTGAGGTCCAGGTCGTCTTCAGAGGCTCTGATTTGCAGAAGAAACCAGGGAGAGACGAGAGTCAGCGTCAAAGGTCAACGTTCATTTCAGCAAGAGCTTTTGTTGGGTCCCAGGTGAAGCCAGAAATTTGCATTTAAATGAATATGTATTTTGAGACATTAAACCCACAGGCGCAATAGAGGCCTTGCTGAGATGACAAATACATCTCTTCTCCTGCCTGTTCCTGATGTTATGCCAACCAGCCTTTAGAAATAAAACAGCTAAAGCAGTTTTTCTTCCTTTTCTTTTCTGAAAACCACAGCCTGCTGTAAATACTTGATGTGGACATGAGCTACCGAAACTTTAAATGATGAAAGAAAAGAATTGGTGGATTTGCAGGGGGATGTGTGTGATGTGCAGAGAATGGAGCTGCTCTGCAGTTCCAGATCAGCTTCTCTTTCATCCTAAAATCCTAATAAATTGAGAAAAAAGTGTATGGGGGCGGTGAGGGGGAGGAAAGTCAGCTCTGGGTGACCCGGGAAGAGCCAAGTCGGGGCTTTTCACTCCCTGTGGGTGCTGGGCTGGTGTCAGGTGTCTCTTCAAGCATTGAGGAGATGAGCTGACCTGTCACGGCGGTGTCTGTTGGGGTGTCAAAGGGCTACCGGGGCCACTGGCCAGGCTTTGCTGGGGGAGGCCACAGGCAGTGGTCCTGCACAAACCAGAGCGGGTCTGCGGAGGAGGGGGCACCCGAAAACAAACAGTTGTGGGGCTCTGCCGCTGTTACAGGTTCTCGTCTGAACGCATTTTCCTCTCAGACTTCTGATGAATAAAACAGGGCTCTTTGCTGCGCTCTGAGCTCGACACCCAGCTGCTCAACAAGCTTGTAAAGCCTTCAGTCGAGGAGCAGAGCTCTGATCCAGTGTGCCTGCTGTCTCTGCTCGCACGCTCCCCGGCCCGGGACCCACAGCTGGAGAGAGCTGCCCCCAGCCCCTGCCTGCATCTCCTGGCCATGGCTTTGGGGGAAAAGGGCCAGTGCTGGGGCCCTTCCCTTGGAGGGGTCTTGCTTCGTGCCTGCTGCTGGCCAGTGCTGCCCACCCTTGCTGGGTGTGTGGGGCTGGGTGGTGGGTCTGTGTGCCATGGGGCCGGCTGCCCTGCAGGGACACAGCCCTTGGTCCCTCTGAGGTGATGCTGGGGGAGGATTCCCCATCCAAAAGTGTCTCTGCTTTGCTTTAAGCCCTGGTGCTGCCCGGCCGTGCCCGCGAGAGCTGCCCTGGCTGCCGTTGGCCAAGCCATCCTTGGTGGTGGCGATGGGGACGAGCACGTTTGCTTTATCCCACCCCAATCCCCCCGATGGGGCTCGCTGAGCAAAGCGTCCCTGGCTTGGGGAAGGGGAGAGGGGACCAGGGGGTGGCTCTTGCTGCAGGACAGCGGCTCCTGGAGCTGCTTCCCCCGTGCCCACGGTGTCCCCGCTCGGTGAGGGACTGTCCCAGCACAGACCGATGCTGGCACGGCCATCCCTGAGCCCCTGTTTTTTGGGAAGAGGGCTCACAGCAGCGTTTTCCCCCAATTGATGCTTTTCCAGCCCCGCGAGGGGCTTCTCTCCCTAAGGACAAGAGATTGTGGGTACCCTTTGCACAGCGCCCAGCGTGTTAGCTAAGATTTATTCCCTGGTGTTATTGGGGAAATAATACTGTCCTCCTGGAGGTTTCCATCACGCCGTGCTTGTGTCTGTGTCTCATTTTGTGCTGAAGGCAGAGCCAGATTTATTGGGAGGCTTCCGCTCTCTGTCCCTCTATTAGTGTGGATCATTTACACCCTAAAATGGCTCTCCTCCCTCTCCCTAGGAAGTCACCTTTTGGGAGGAATAACGGTCTTTGCAGTCAAGTGATGTCCGTGGTTATAAAAAAAAGAAGAAAGTCATCTTTGTTAATATTCAGTGAGCAACACGGTGTCTCCGAGGACAAAGATCTTCCCATCGCTGGGTAAATCAGAGTTCATTATCATGTTAATCTGACTGATTACGGTCTCCCAAAAGGATTCCACATATGGTCATTTCTGTAGCACAAATAAGATCTGTTTTGCCTTAATGACAAGGCTTGTGCTCCTCGCTTCCTTGCCTGACTATCTTTATTCTTGAGGTGCAGTTCAGGGAGATTTAAATATTAATTGCTTTTGGACCTGCTCTTAGTTTTGATTGTGAATTGGGGTTTTGAATTTCTGCCTCGTGTTTGGATTTGGGATTTGCCCTTATTTTTGTTGTTTTATTTTGATTCTGTCTTATTTTAGTGTTTTGTTTTAAGTCTCTGGGAGCATGAGCTGTATCCCCTCCCCTCCGGCCGGGCGACTGCGCAGACCCCAGGTTTCCTGGATTTTCTGGGAAATCATTTTGGGAGAAGCCATAGACCTTGGCGTAGGGCTCTGGAGCAGTGGGGCCACGTCTGGCCCGTGGGCTTCTCTGCTCGCTCAGGCTCATACAGACGCTGCTGGCCCCGTTTGCTCTGACACCTCACACCGAATCATTCCAGCAGCTTCCACAGCTCGATGGCAAGGGTCTGGGGGCACCTGCGGAGCACAAACAAATTAAACGGCTTGTTCTGTCTTCCCGGGCACACTGGGATGCTCGGGCTCACCTGGGACACGATGCTGGAGCATTGGTGCAGGGACCCCCGGGGTGCGGGGTTTGGGGGCTGCCGGCTCGGGGAGCAGCGGGGATGATGGAGGGAAGGGTGCAGGAGGAGCTCGCCTGGGCTGTGGCGTCTGTAGGAGTTACTGCAGCTCTCGCCCTGGGCTCCTTCCAGCGCCTCACTTCGCTTTCATGAAAAGTAAATTTTTTATGAACCATTTATACTTTTCTTTCTTTTCTCCCATGAGCTTTTTGCTGCGTTCAGCTGCTGGAAGAGAAGCGAGCTCCTCGGCAGGAACGTTGCCAAGAAAACCGAAGGTTTCCTGGTTGTGACTAGCGCACACAGAGTTTCGTTTTTGGTGTTTGGTTTGTTATCTTTTATTTTGGCTGTGTGTGCAGTAGCACTGGCCACAAAGTGCAGGGCTCTTCCCCGCAAGGTGTGGGAGAGGATGCTGCTGGGAAAGGGAGATTCCCCCTGGCATCTTGCAAATCCCGGTCCGTCCGTCAGGCAGGACCCCGGCTCTGACAGCAGCTCGGGGCTGCCTGGGGTCCCCAGGGGCTTTCACAGCGTCTCTGTGCTCTCTGAGGGCTTAGGGCACAAAGGGGAGGGGGCTGCTTAGCACAGCCAATGCCATTGCTGTCCTTTCCCCTGCGAGCGGCTTCTCGGTCTCTCAAGGTCTGACCCAGCTTTGCTGGAGTCAGAGGGTGCTGAGCTGGGGATCAGTTGGAGCATCCCATGGGAATATGGGGCTCAGGTCCCGGGGTGGTTACGGGTTTGCACGGGAACCAGAGCTGCTCCACACCAATGTGGTTCTGGGTACAGATGCCAAGGTTCAAAGACAGCAGTGTTGACACCAACCATGTGGCATCTAACGCAGCTTTGCAGACCGGAGGTTCCCCAGGCTTTGCTTGCTCCTCGTTTGGGTTTGGAAATGCAGCCATCCCACTTGCAGCCATCCCAACCCGGCAGCTCTGCCGTTCCCCAGGCGATGCAGCCGTTGCAAGCGAAGCTGTCGCTAAAGCATTTTCAGTTCTGTGTGCCCCAAAGAGCAGGACTTGCCTTAAAAGTATCTTCCTTGTGTGCAGCCAGTAGGGCTGACTTCATGACAAGGCAATATTCATCACTGGATGATTACTGTGAAGGTGTTTATTGGCCTCTAAATAATAAATAACAGAATTAGTTGCACCAGGAATATTTTGTGTGCTGAGGGGAGCAGAGTGCCAATTTAAACAAGAGCACGTGTGGAGTCTCTCCAAGCTTGCATGGATGAAAAAAAAGTGAGTTTGAGCTATCGGAAAAACCAATTTGGTTTTATGGAGAGAGGTTTTTCAGAGCCTCTAAATTATAGACTTATAAATTCTAAATTTAATTCATAAAAGTTACACGGTAGCAAAATGTAAGGTGACATGTCATCAGTCACTGGGACTTAACATATGGATCGCTGGAGAGCTGCCTTGGGGGCTGGAGGATGCTCCGTGCATCCTCGGGAGGGTTCAGCAGCAGGACCTGGGCTGGTGCCAGCCAGGGTTTTGTCACTTCAGGTCGTCATTAGCAGAAGGGGACATCCTGCCTTGGGCTGACTGATGTCGGGGTGGATGGAAGAAATTATATTCCTGGTGATGCTGAGGCTTCAGGTAACCCCACGGGTGGTCAGGGTAAAAGGAAAAAAACTGTTTCTTGCCTTAAATGAGCCAGGGTAGAGGATTCTTCACAGAATCAGACGTCGGTGCCTCAGGCTTTGCAGAGCAGAGTCTTTTTTTCTTGCCCTCAAACCTTTGTGTTTGTGTCTTCCATTGACTCGTTGCACACCAGGAAGCTCTGAAGCCCTGGTAGATGAGCGTGGCTGCAGATGTCACAGGGGATGTGGATTGCTGTTAATTGGTATTAACTTCCCCTGCAGATATCACCAACTGGGGGCTCTGACAAAGAGAGCCTTGTCCTGCCCTGGGTTTCCTTTGCAGAAACGGGGCTGCTGGAGATCTGAAGCACAGCTTGGATTCCTTCTGAAAAATTCTCAGCTCAACATTGGTCTTTAAAGCTGGCTGTGGAATAGCCCCAGGCAGAAATATGGCCCCTCGTGGTGGGGTTGTCGGGTGAGGTGATGGGGTGGGGGTGTTCCCCACATGGGGGTGGGGGGGTCCCCTCTGCTCCTCCGCTGGCGGGTCCTTCCCTGCCACCCCCCCACAGGTGCCCTGCAGCCTGGCTGGCATCGTGCTGCCCACCCGGAAACCGCCAGCGACTGCAGCACTTGTCAGCATTATATTTAAAAAATACTTCTTCTCCCCCTTTAATCAATTTTTTTAAATCCCCTGTATTTAATCCATGATAAATATTTGAATGGTGTGAAACTCGCCATTCTGGCAGAAACTCATGTCGTGCTCGCTCTCAGCGGTGACTCACTGAGGAATATTTTACTGCAAGAACAGCAAACAGATGGCCCTGTCGCCGGCAGCCGGGATGGGAGCCTGAGCGGGAGAGGTGTCCCATGGAACTGCTGGGTTTATTTTGGTTTGGTGGCCGCTGGCCGCCCCGTCCCCACTGCTCGGGCGCTGGTGTGGACTGGCAGCCCTGCTCGGGACAGGAGTCCTGCCCTGAGAGCGGCTCCGGTGCCTCCATCCCTGCCTTCCCAAGGAGCTGGAGCGTGTGGATCCTGCTCCTTGCTGAGAAATACCGGGATTGTGCCCGCAGAGCTGCGGTGCCGGAGTCACACTGGGCTTTGTGGGGCTCGGGGAAGGGCCAGAGCAAGCTTGGCCAAGCTGTCGGGAAACCTTCCTCCTCAAACGAGGAGATAAAGCCTCACCAGATGCAGCAGTTGTGCGAGGCTGGCATGTTCAAGGAGGAAAAATTCCCTGATTATGATTTAGGATTTAAAAAATGTGATAAACTGCTGTCCCAAGGTGGATTCTTTCCGAAATGGGGATGTAAGCAGCAGCAGCAGCGGCTGGAATTCAGTGATGGAGAGCCGCGAAGGACCTCTCGCATGCGCCAGCGTGTCAAAGGGTTTTAAAAACCTGCTTGTGGATTAAAACAAGGAATCGATAATCTGGAGTTTAAGGCTTGGAGAGTCACTTCATTAGTAACTTTCTTTCTCTAAAGCTTTATAAACTTGTGGAGCAAAGTGCCCTGCTAAGTCTTGGAGACAGAAATGACTGTGTCAGCTAGGGAGAAGGATTACAGATAACGGGGAATTAATACTGAAATGCATATGCTATAAATACAGCAGGATTACATTCCAGTGTTATGTAAAACCCCTTTTCCCTCTCTCCAGGTCTCCTCGGGTGGGCAGGTAGCCGTGGGCTCAGGCAGCACGTCCCCGTGGGCTGCAGCCTGGGGGGGAGCTGGGGCTTTCGGGGCACAATTCTGCATTTCCCACTTGGCTGCTTGCTCGCGGCTGCCATTTGCTCCTCAGGCCACTCTGCTCCTGTTGCCGCCTTTGCTGAAAGGGATTTTTGTGTGTGTTTGGTGGAGACATGTTCATTTGGCAGATGTGAAAACGCCTGGTGGCCCAGGGCAGGGTGGACTTGCTCCGTTCTGCTGCATCCCCAGCAGCTCGCTGTTGAGGGGCTGGTGCTCCCCGGGGTCTGCGTGTCCCTGTTCCGACCCCTCCCCAGCTGCCTCTGTGGCCTTTCATCCTCCTTTTCCCCTGTGCTGGGGCTGCCTTTGGAAGCTGTCTGTGGTGTCCCCCCAAGAAAAAGTGTTCCCCTCTCACCCCTCTGTCCCTGGTCTCTGCAGTGAGGCTGGCATCACTGTGGCAACTGGGTACCAGCCTGGGGCTTGGAGATTTGGCTGGAAATCGCTGTGCTCCCCTCTCTGCCCCCTGCTCATCGGGCTGCCCGGGGCTCATCCCCTGCCGGCCCTTCTCAGAAGCCAGGGGACCGTTCCTGGAGCGGCCCTTCAGTGCTCTCCTCAAGTCCTGGCTTCTCCAGTAGCTCCAAGAGCATCTTCCCAGGGGCTTTTTGTGATGCTGAGGCTCCCTGGTGTTGCTTGGTCACTTCTGGAAGTGGGGTTTAAGCTCCCACCACAGCACACTCGGGCACAGCAGGCTTTTGCTGAGCTCTGGCCACTGGCTGGGTTCTCCGTGGGCTGGAGGTGGGGGTGTCTTGGGCAGGGGGTATCTCCTTGCCACGATGGGGTCCCGGGTGGGCACCTGGTGCCTTGCTTGCTCAGAGCATCAGCTGGTGCAGTAGCAGCGAAATAGCCAATAATAATATATCAAAATAGCAATAATAATACATCAAAACAGCCAATAATAGTAATGCTTCTTTCTGTGTCAATGGGGCAGGGGACAGGGAGAGGGCTGGGGGACAGGGCAGGAGGAAGGTGCAGGAGCAGCAGATGGTATGAGAGCTGCATGGTGGTCCGCCGCCCTCCCCTTTGGGGTCACCCGGCCCATGTTGGTGGCCCCAACATCAGGGCCCTCTGGGCTGGTGCTGAGGCTGCTCCTGCTGCCCGCAGCCCCCCCAGGGGAGAGAGGGGCCATCGCAGGTCACGCACCCCTTGGAGCGCTCTGCTCCAGGCACAGTCACAGATTTCCCAGCCGCTGCCTCCCTCTCTGCAAATAAATATTCTCGGGCATGTTTTTGCCCATTTCCTCCTCGTGCCGTAGCTGGGCTGAGGCACTGGGTTACTGGGAGGGCTGAGAGCTGTTGGCTGGAAGGACTGTGCCCTGCCTGCAAACCCAGCGTTCACCATTGGCTCTGTCCGAGGGCTGATAAATCCCAGGCTCACACAGCACAATGCTGAACTTCGAAAATGAAGCATTTAAACCACAATATTGCAATCAAATTGCTAGCGAAAATCTCTTCACGTTGGCAGTGGAGCTGGTGGGTCTTTGATCTCTCCCAGCTCAGATGTTGCTGCCAAAGGGACTTAAGCTTAAACTTCACTTTCTAAAATAGACTTTTTTTGACAGTTTCCTTTAAAAAAATAATCTTCTCCTAAGCTCAGGAAGCGGGGAGGAACGGCCAGCCCCACAATGAGATTTCCAAACCAAATAGTGCAGAAAGGAGCCGCTTTCGACTGCTGCTATTTCTTCCCTAAATCCTGTGCTTAATCCGCGGAGCGGCGCGGGGGGATTCACGGCTCCAGCTCCAGGGGGGCACACGTTGCGGTGGGGCCGGGGGTCCAGCGGGGCCGGGTTGGGGCTGGCGGTGGCTGATGCTGATCCGGGCGAGCGGCCTTTTCCTGCCGCCCCGGGGCCGGTTGGGGTCCCATGGGCTTGGGGTGCTGCTGCTGGCTGTGTCCTGGCAGGAGAGCCGGGACAGGGGTGGCACTCTGCAGATGGACGCTGTGTCGATGTGAGAGCTCAGCCCGGTGGGTTACAAAACCCCCCTGGCCCCTCTCCGGCCCTTTTGGCCATGTCCGTGGAGCAGACCCAGCCCTCCCCAGGCAGCGGGGTGGTGAGCTCGGTCAGACTCTGAACCCCCTTTCTGCCCTGGGTGGGTGCAGCCGCCTGGCATCGCTGGAGCCACAGAGAAGAGCCCACCAGCTTGCGTGGAAGGAAATGCAAAATTCTTACACAGGAGGGAAGAGGGAATCTTATTATGCAGTTTGGAGCCATCTCAGACAATTCTCTGGGGTGGTTGACGGGGCTGAGGTGCAGCAGAGCTGTCACCACCGCTCCCCAGCGTTCCCCAGCTTTGAACTCCTCTGTGCCTCTGGGCATCCGACCTGCTCCTCCGCCCCTGTGCTTGGGGAGATGCAGGATGCCCCCCGGCTTCTGCTGACGTGCTTTTCTTTTTCCCCTGGCAGGAGGTAGAAGGCTCCCAGCCCCCCCAGCCCCTCTGTTTCACTCCCAGCGCCCCTGCAGCCCGCTGGTTGTGGGAATTGCTTCCCGGGAGCTTCCCTGCCGTGCAAGATGTGCGTCATGGCTGCTTCAATAATGCTTTTTCTTCTGATCTGCAGTGAGCACCCTTCCAGCGTCTCCCCATGATTGTCTCCTGCTCCTCTACCTTGCTAAGCCTTGGCTGTGAAGGGAAGGGAGTGGTTGGGGAGATCGGCTGCTCTCCACAGCCCCCTGTGCTCTGCTGGGCTCCTCCACCACCATCACCATCTCCCCCCATGGGGCCAGCCCTTCCTCCAGCTCCAGGCTCCCGGCTGGGGCAGAACTTCACAAGGAGGACTGGGAAGCATGAGCCCATCTGGTTTGGTGCAGGGTCAGAAGCTGTTCCTTATCTCAGAGCAGAGTTTTGCAGTGGGAGCACACTGAAGGAGAAGGGAGGAACCTGCTGGGGGATTCCAGAGATGTCCCATACCACGAGACCTCTGGTCTTAGTGATGTTTGAGTGAGTACCTGGTATCCAGCCCTCGCCTTCCCCTTGCGAGAAGCACATTTAAGGTTGGCCAATGGGTTTTTTCCAGCTGACATGTTGTTGTGCCGTCCACGAGGCCATCGGCAGGACCTGTCAGGCTGTGGGAAGGGACCGGGCTGGTGAAGGGGCTGGTTGCGCTCAGCTTCATCACAGAAACTGGCCTTGCTGGTCTGGCGTTGGCCCTGGAGGTGGCAGGTTTGGTGACAGTGGTGCTGGGGCTGTGGTGGGGACCTTACCCTTTTCTAGCGCTTTGGGCTCAGTGCCGCGTGGTACCCCATCAAGAAGCTGGAGTGAAACAAAACCATCATGGTGTGTGATAGATGGTTCAAAAGAAACAACTGTGCTACTGGTATCTAAAAGCAAAGCTTTTGGACAGACCTGGGCACCATCCTGCCATGCAAAGCGGTCTCTGCCCACAAGTTCACGGCTCCGGAGCGTGGCCTGAGCACATGGAAGTGCTCCTGGAGAGCTGCCGTGCTCGGCAGCACGGGGAATGCTCCTGCCTAAAGCCAGGCACGCCATTCATTTTCAGATGAGCTACTATTTTTAAATACATCTCTCTTCACTTTTTTCTTTTTTTTTTTTTTTTTTTTATTTTGGCTGTGGATGACCCTAATTTTGGCTGAGTAGCTTAGAAAAGCTAAGAATGCAAGGTTAGTTTAATCTTCTTAAAGTTTAAAAATCATCTGGGATTCTTCTGTTTGATAGTGCCGGAGGCGCTTATCTCCCCGCAGAAACCTTGTTTCTGTTTTCACAGGACGTCGTTCAAAAGCGCTTTTGCAGAAATGGGTGCCAAATCTTGGCGTTCTGCACTTTCCATCTTCGGAAACTGTAGAGACGCTCCTGCTCGGTGTGGGGAGGCGCTGGGGGGCGAGGAGCCACCGTGCTGGGCTGGTGGCATCCTTGCTGCCCTCCTGCAGGTCCAGGGCCAGATGGGTCCCAGCTGAAGCTTGGAAAAATCTGGAAAATCCCTGTCGGATCTCCCTGCCGTCAGCGCAGCGCTCTCTTTCTGTCCCCCCTTAAAAGGGATGATGAAACTCCCTGGAAGAGCTCCTTCCCAAGGACACTGTCGAACCCGTCTCCTCCCCGAGCAGAGAGCAGTAAATCTCTGTGTGAAGCTGTTGCTGAAGTGTTGATGCTCCTCAGGTACCTCATGAAGATGCTGTGGGGCTGGATGGCCCTGAGGAGCAGCAGCAGCAGCACCATTGGTGAGGGGCTCCCGGAGCCAGCCCCACTCCTCTCCCGGGGCAGCGTCCCCTCCCCAGGGTTTGTCCCACGGCCGGCTCTGCTCCCCCGCGGGAAGGAGCCCCCTGGCCTGACCAGGGGTGGCAGGAGGTGGCCACCGTGCCCTGGCCGGTGGCTCATGAACAGCAACGTGTGTGTGGGGCTGGACGGCCACAGTGTGTCCCCAGGAGACCCTTGCTTATGTCACCCAAGGGCTCGGGGCAGCGAGCTCCTGCAGCTGCGTCTCAAGGCAATGTGTGGCCCTGAGCCCTTCCAGCCCCAGGCAGTCTTCTCCTGAGGTTGTCCCCAAAACTCCCCCACTGCCCCAAGGAGCTCAGCTGGTCTGCAGAGTCCCCCAGTGCTGTGGGTGGGGGCACTGGGGTGCGCTCAGGGCTCCAGAGGGATCTCCATGGATCCGGTCCCAGCACCCACGGCCACGATCAGGCCCGAGGGGGGATGCAGGGGCTGAGCTGAGGGGGGGTCGGGCCCCCCAGGAGCATCGCCCCGTGCTGCCCTGCAGAGCTGAAACCGCTGGGGTTTTGCCCGTGCTCCGGGGCGATGCACGGTGTGTCTGCGGGGACCGTCGCAGGAGAAGGCGGCTCTGCAATTCTCTGCCTGCGCCCTAACACAGCCCCCTGCGAGCACGGCACGTCTGGGCTCAGAGCAGGGGAAATTGGGGTCTGTTATGAATGGGAACCATCGGGCGCGGTGTGTCAGGAGGGACTGGCAGCCTGTGTCATCCCCGGCAGCCTCAGCCCCTGCGCTGCCTCCCCCGGGCACCCTCCTCATCCTCAATCACCCAACTGAGACTGATAACGGCAGCGCACCGCCCTGCGGCCGGGACGCGGTTATCTGCAGTTCCTCAAGTATTTATGTGTAACAGGAGTTTGATACAGAGGAAAGTCTCCAGGAGCTGTTAGTATTCAGCAGCCAATTCCTTTGCGTGGTGCGTGCCAGCCCGGCGTGCGGCGGCCCCCCCCCGGGCAATCGTCTCTCCGTTCGGCTGCCGTGCCCTGAAAGGCCGACCTCAAAAGCTCTCAAACCCTAAGACAGATATAAGTCTTATTTTATAAGAACATATAAAGATCAAAACAGAATATTTAAGCTGATATTATGCAACAGACAGCTCTTTTAAGTTGTGATTTGTAAAGACAGTTCAGATAATTTCCTGAAAGACATACTCATAATGATTAATTTAGAATATGTTTAATTCAAGTTAGAGAGATCAAAGGGACAGTGTTTCCCCCTGTAACGCCGTTTGCGTTTTTACGGTTTCCCCAAATTCCATTGGACCGTGTGTGTGTGTAGGGGGTGACTGATTTGTCTTTGGCTGTGATTTCTCTGGGCTAAAACTGCAGAGAAAAGGGTAATACAGACGTTGCTGCTAACGTGGGGCACGGGCAGGGACAGGGAGAAGAGTCCAGAGCAAATCCCTGCCAGACTGGCTGTGGGGGGCGAGGGGGGTGATGCTGGGGGAGGCGAAGGTGTCCCCTCTGCTCCTCTCACCCCGCTGGAGAGGTTCCTGCTTCTGCAGCTGCTTCTGGTGCTTTCCGTGAGCCTGGTGTATAGGAGCCTTTCCCGAGGGGGACCGTGGGGTTGGTGGGAGGGGGACGGAGCCCAGCGCAGCCTGTGGGGCTGGGGCAGGGTCCCGGGGAGCCCCCAGATGTGCCGCCACCGCTGGCAGCAGAGGGGCAGGGGGGGTGCAGGTGCAGCGGCAGCTGCTGCCCGTATAACAGCCCTTCAGCACTAATTTGGAATAATTTGTCAGTACGTCTTTATTTATGCAACCAGGATTTCCGTTGTACGATCAGTTGTTTTAACCTCTGCGGCTGCATCCAGTCTCCCTTTAGTTCGGCCTGTGAAGTCATCTTTTCTAGGGGAAGAAAATAAAACCAGCATTTATCACTATTTTCCATATAATGCAGGAGAAAGTCCAGTCTTCCTCGCGGCTGGAACAGCGGTCGCGGTCAGTTGTTTGGTGGCTGATGGTGAGCAGGGCTGGGCTGCCCCTGCCACCGCGCAGGAGATGCTGCTGGTTCTCTCTTGACAAGGTCCGTGTTCCTGCTTCAGTTCTCCTTGAAAAAAAAAAAAAATGCATCTTGTTTAATGAAAAGAACAATAAGGTGCTCTAAGACAGGAGAAGGGATTTGGATTCTGGCAGGTTGTGTTGTTCCTTTCCGTTCTGTGCCCTTGTACCTGCGCGGGGGCACAGCCTGTACCGGGCGGTGGTTGTGTGTGACAGTGATGGATGATGCACCCAGAGACTCAATTAGCCTATTAATAAAGCACAATCTGGGCCACGCTTCTCCAAGCTCCGCACCTAAATCTGTATTCAGGCTCAGGAATGAGCGGCCTCGTTTCCCGAGTGGGTGCTGGTGAAGGGTCTGGTTTGGGATGGGAAGGGGGAGTGGACACTGCAGCCGCAGGGACCTGGCCCAGGGCCATCCACCTCTGCCTTCCCCACCTGGGGAATGGGCACAACTGCCCCTCCCCAGCTCATTGAATGAGTGTCTCTGCGCTGGGGGGGTGCGGGACAAGGTGGGATCCCGGGGGATGGGGGCTTTGCCAGCCCAAGGAGTCACCGTTGGCTCAGGTTGTGCTCAGACTCTGGTTTTCTGGTCCTTGAGCCATGGAAAAGGGGACATGGCCAGTGTGGGTGGCCCTGGCGTCCCTCCTGCTCCCCACGCATCTGTTGTCCCCACCATGGACTGGCATCTTGTCCCCCTGGGGCAGTCCGAGGGTGCTTCCCGAGCGTGGGGCAGCACCGGGGTGGCCGTGCCCGTGGGCTGGGCAGGAGCTGCTGTGTGGGGGCCCATCCTGCGTGGCCACAAGTCATTGAAGCCTCGTGGGGTTGGTGCCCAGCCTGTGGCTTCTCCAGGGGGTCTGTGGCTGTGGGGCTGCCTCAAACACCACTGGCCTGCACAGCTTGGGGGGGCGACCGGCACCATCACCCCATCCCGGCGAGGGTCCAGCACGCAGGGCATCCTGCGGCCAGCGGAACTGGAATGGGAGTTTTGGTATCTGTGTACGGAAATGGGAATGTTTCATTTTTTCCAGTGCTGGGGGTGTTTGGACACCATGGCAGGGGTAAGGAGCAGCTTTGCTGTTCGTCCCAGGAGGGGATGCAGGAGAGGAGAGCAGGCAGAGACAGTTCCTGGCGTTTCAGCTCTGAGTGTGGATCCCATGGGCTGGCAGGACCCGCTGCCTGTGGGGAGCTGGGTTGGTTTGTGGTCTCAGCATCTCCCGGGGCCGGGGGTGGCTCTGGAGGCACCGCTGCCTGCTCAGCTCCAGCCCGGCTCCCGGCCGCACCGCCTGGCTCCAGCACCCTCTGTGCAGCACTCAGGGCAGAAGAATCCGCCCTTGGCTGCATCCCAAACCGATCCCAGCCAACACTTCTGCCACAGGAGGCTTTTTAAGACCTGACCTAAGCTTGGCTGATGCCCCAGTGAGTCCCACCCTGGATTTACTGGGCAGCACCGGGGTCTTCCCTCCGCCGGGCACAGGGGCTGTCTGTCCTTCCCCATCCTTCTGTTCCCTCCGGAGCTGGAGCGGGCACTGCACGCCCCGCGTCCCCCCCAGCCCCCCTGTGCTGCCTGGCCGGTTCTGCTCCCCTGCGGAGGTCTGTGGCTGCCCAGGATGCTCCACCAGCCGTTGCTGCTGGCCGAGGGCCAGCGCTGCAGCAGCCGGGCTGGCGGGATGGACGGGCTCCCCCGCGGCCGCTGCGGAGGCAGGGTTTGTCCCCCGGGACCGGGGTGACCCTGCTGCGGCCGCAGCTTGCCCGGGGGCCACCAGACCAGTGCCTCCCATCACCTTGCTGCTGCCCTGCTGCCTGCCAGGCTCCGGGGGCAAGTCCTTTTAGCTGCTGCATAATCCCAGCCTGGACTTTGCCTCTCTCCAAAGGAAGCACCGTTTATTTAAAATGCCAGAGGTGTCTGTCACGCCGTGCCGAGCCCCAGGAACGGGTTAATGCCAGAGCCGTGGGGTTCCCCCATTGCAGGGGCCTGTGTCTGGGAGTGATTAGTTGATCAGATAATGCAGGTGTTAAATGTGTTTGTCGGGAAGCAGAAGCCGGTGTTCGCTGAAGGAGGCAGCGGGTGGCTCTCAGGAGCAGCCTCTGATCTGCAGAGACACCGCGGTGGAAGGCGGCTCCCCCGTCCACTGTGGGTAAAGTGGGTCCCCCGGGGGCTGCAGGTAATGCAGGTCCCCCATGGATTGCAGGGTAAAACGTGTCCCCCCATTCCCGGGTCCTTCTGCAGACCCCGGAGCACAGTGGAGGGCAGGCAGCAATAGGGGGCTGAGGGGCCAGACCCTGCCTGTGTACCCCCATCAGCCCAGGCACTTGGGGCAGAGACAGCGGGGTCCCGACGATTTTACCTCTTCTCCCTCTCTGGCCCCAGGCGAGCGGGTTTCCCAGGGCTGTGTCACTCAGTTTAAGCTTTTCAGAAAGAAATAAAATACCGGTTTTGATCCCAAAGCTGGCACAGGCTCCTTATTCTTCTTGGCTTCCTGACTTCAATCCTTTAGTGCGTAGGAAAAGCCTTTCTGGATCAAATAGTGACCATCTTTTTGGCAGAGGGGATGCGCAGCCCATCTCCAGCAGTGACCCGTGGGGTCCGGGGGGGCTGTGAGTGGGTGTCACTGGGGTCCCGGTGCCCCCCACCTCTCTTGGGTGCTGCCTGTCTACACCAAAGACAAGGAAGGACCATGGTGTCCGGGGCCCAGCGCTGCTGGGGAGCAGCTCACAGTTAAGTGCAAGCCTCAGTCTTTGCATCACTGGAAATTAAATTTTTAGTAATTTTGAGATGGATCAGATTTTATGACTATAATACTTTAAAATTCCCCATTAACATTCAGCCCAGCACTGTCTGTAAGTTGTACTGGCCCCCAGGACCTCATAAAGTGTGATTCTCGTTGCTCAGATGCTCCCCCTCTCTCCAGAGTGGGGTCTGGTGGCACAGACGGGTCCTGGGAAAGGTGGGGATCGGTGGAGCCCCCCGCAGCGATGCCCAGGCACAGCCCCTGGACCAGGGATGGGGAAGGCTTTTTCCCAAAAACTCAATAGCAGAAAAAGGCACAGAAGAAATCAGCTAAAAATAGGCAGGTGGGCCCTGGGCTGACGCCGCAGTGCCAGACCGGGGAAGGAGTGTGTGACGGGGGAGAGCAGAGGCGATGAGGTGACGGTGACCTGCGCCGTGTCTGCGGCGAGGGAGGCCACGGGGGTCACCACAGCGGCAAAGCTGCGACTTCACTGATCTGCCTGCAAACAGACCCCAAAATTCACAGCTTCCCCGCCAACGCTTCGCTCCGGCTCGAGCTGCTGAGTGATTCCCAGATACGCTCTGACCTCGGTCACCATGTTCTTTATGCTCTTAAAATACCCTGGGTGTCTGGTGGTGGTCAGGCTGTGTTTGGGGTGGTTGCTGTTCTGCTGCCCCACTCATGCTCCATCCAGGCGGCTTCACCTCCCCACCACTGCCCAGAGTCACCTGGACCCAGTTGTTGTCCAAGCAATGGTGGGTTTTGGCCGATGCTGTGGTCTCCTGCCCAGCCCTGGGCAGCCTCAGCATCTCGCCAGGGTCTTGGGATGGGAATGGGGGATGGGGACCAGGGCACTCCATGGTGTCCTGCTCCCAGCTTCTGTGGGGCTGCCCCTCGGGTGGGATGGGAGACGGTTTCTGAGCTGAAAATGTCTCTGGTGAAGGGGAAGTTGGTGGGATTTGCGCTGTTCTTGGTGCCACCTTACAGATTTCGGACCCTTCACCCACTCAGCACCCCCGAGCTCCTCAGCCCTGCTGTCGCCCTCCTGCCACCCCGTAAATGGGCTCCTTTCTCTTGCAGAGAGATGCCAAGGGCCAGTACCTGTTCGACCTTCTCTGCCACCACCTGAACCTGCTGGAGAAGGACTACTTTGGCATTCGGTTCGTGGACCCCGACAAGCAAAGGGTGAGAGCCCGTCCCGCCGGGGCTGGCTGGTGGGGATTCTTGCAGCTCGGTGCTCTCAGGCGTGTCCTGGCTGCTGTGGCTGAGAACCAGAGCGTGTGGCCAGCAGCCAAAATTCGGTTTAGGCGGTGATGGGGGACTCTTCCCCAGCCGTTCTCCCTGCCCTGGTGCTGGGAAGGGGACAAAGCCCAGGGGGTACGGGTGGCCTGATGGGGTCGTTGCTTTGCCTGTGGGAAGAGCGGCTACTTATGATCTCCCTGAGCATCCTGGGGGTCTCCCCTGCCCCTTCCCACCTCTTTGGCCAGAGCCAGAGATGGCTCTGGTGCTCCAGCCCTGGGGAGGGGGTGCCAGGGTGCACTTGGGCTCTGGCAGCGGCAGCCTCGGTGTCCTGGCCTCGGAACGCGTCCTCGGCACTGGTGGGGACGTGTGAGCTGAGGAACCTCTTGGAGCCCTGCGTGAGCAGCGAGAGCATCGGGTGTTTGCAAAGTGAGAGGGTGTGATGCTACTGCCCAGGCGAAGGAGGAGATCTCCTGACAGAGGGTTTGCAGGACTGTTTCCAGCACAGAGCTGTGTTTTAACACCGAGATTAGGCCAAGTGACAGCTTTGTGCCCGGAATCCAAACACTTGTGTGTGTTGCCTCAGGCAGAGAAGAGTGAAACAAGACGTGGCAGTGCCTGGAGCCAAGAGCCCCACGGCAGGAGCTGGGCTGACCCAGCAGCTCCCGGCAGGGATCTGTGCAAGTCCCACTGTGTCCCTGGTGGCTGCCACAGGTCTGGGCACAGGGTGGCACAGCATCTCCCAGGGACAGAGCCCCACCACGCTCCCAATGTGTGACCAGCAGGTCAAGGAAGGTCATCCCCCCACTCTGCTTTGCCCTGGTGGGGCTGCATCTGCAGCATTGGGTCCAGTTCTGGGCCCCCCAGTTCCAGAAGGACCGGGAACTGCTGGAAAAGAGTCTGGCGGAGGCTACGAGGATGATGAGGGACTGGAGCATCTCTCTGCTGAGGAAAGGCTGGGAGACCTGGGGCTGTTCAGCTGGAGAAGAGCAGGCTGAGGGGGGATCTTATCAATGCTTATAAATATCTAAAGGGCAGGGGGCAAGAGGAAGGGGTCAGGCTCTTCTCAGTGGTGCCTGATGGCAGGACAAGGGGCAACGGGCACAAACTGGGACATGGGAAATTCCATCTGAACATGTGGAAAAACGTCTTTCCTGTGAGGGTGGCAGAGCCCTGGAAGAGGCTGCCCACAGAGATGGTGGAGTCTCCTTCTCTGGAGACATTCAAACCCCACCTGGACACATTCCTGTGGGACCTGCTCTGGGTGGACCTGCTCTGGCAAGGGGTTGGACTGGATGGTCTCCAGAGGTCCCTTCCAACCCCTGCCATTCTGGGATTCTGTGATTTCCACGCAGAAGTTGTGTGAGCGAGTCCTGCAACTTCTTCGGGGTTACCTGTCCACGCTCCTTTTACAACACACAGAACACAAGTTGTGCACAAACACACATTAAATCACTGCTTGCCATTAGAGCCCTGGAGGTTTGTGAGTGAGCAGTGCTGTGAACGTGCTCACAGCCCTAACTATTAATAACAGTCTTGTTATTAATTCCTGCTGATCAGTAGAAGCCAACAGTTTCTGCTCCCCGAGGCACCTCCTGCCGTCTCTGCGGTGGGGAGCAGCCGGAGCTGGGCCGGGGAGCTGCTCCCTCGCTGCCACCCGTGGTGGGATGGGGCTGGTCCCAACCCCTCGCTCCCCCCTTCCCCCTTCCAGAGGCACACACCAACCCTCACGTGGCTTTTCTCGCCCGGAGCAGTAGCCTCCTCCTCCTCACCCTCCCCCCCTTGCTGAGCTGGAGCCACCGGGGAGCGTGGGGTGCTGCTGCCTCTTGTGGGGTCTCTGGACCTCACCCCCCCTCACTTCACCAGTGCCCCCCAACTTGTGTTTTCTGGGCTCTCTCCCTCCCGTCTCTCCAGCCTCATCTCCTGGCTGTTGTTGTCATGAGCCGCCAGCCTGCAGGGAGGTGGGTTTGTATTTTTTGGCTGCAGAACCTTGATTTAGGCTTTAAAAATCTCATCTCCAGGTGACCGGTCCACGCACTTCTTCCACACCAGCCGGGGCACACGGGCAACCGTGTGGCACCAGTGAAGGGGGGGATTTTAGGGTGATTTTAAGGACTGGGGACCCTTGGCTGCTGGTGAGACAGGCAGGGGCTGCAGCCCCCTCCCGCCTCAGCACAGGCTTCTATTTCAAGCAGAAGGGGGGTTGTTTCTTTAATTTTGCCCCAAAGAGTCAATGTTATTAATGGAAAGCGTTTGTTACCGAGTTGCTTTAATTGCCTTCTCTGTCCTTGCAGCATTGGCTGGAGTTTACCAAGTCGGTTGTGAAGCAGATGAGGGGTGAGTATTGCTGCGAGCGGACGGACAGACGGCCCGTGCTCCTTCCCTCTTAGATGTGTGTCCATTTTCCCCAGTCCTTCCCCTCCCGGGTGCATTCCCAGCACATCTCCCAGAAAAAGGGCCCTTTTTTGATTATCCACCAAGCTGTTCTGCTGGATCAAAAGTGGGATCGTTCCCCACCGGTCCCGCAGCCAGCTGGGACCCCCCCAGCACATGGACAGAGGTGATGGGGACGAGCAAAGGGGGATTTGTGGGCGCCAGGGCCATCCTGGCGAGCGGGGAGGGGTGGTGTGGCCAGCAGACAGTGCCATGGGCTGTTGGGGAGGAGGAAGGGGACAAACTCTGCCGTTTGGTGACCAAGGTGCCGCTGTTCTCTCTGCAGCCCAGCCTCCCTTCACCATGTGCTTCCGCGTGAAGTTTTACCCCACGGACCCCGCTGCCCTGAAGGAGGAGATCACCAGGTGAGACCCTGCTGGGGGGCACTGGGCAGGAGCACACGCTTCCGAGCTCCACGTTACAGTCCAGGGAGACAGTTTGGACACAATCTTGGACATGAGAAGTTCCACCTAAGCATGAGGAGGGACTTCTTTCCTGTGAGGGTGGCAGAGCCCTGGCAGAGGCTGCCCAGAGAGATGGTGGAGTCTCCTTCTCTGGAGACATTCAAACCCCCTGGACACGTTCCTGTGGGACCTGCTCTGGGTGGCCCTGCTCTGGCAGGGGGTTGGACTGGGTGGTCTCCAGAGGTCCCTTCCAACCCTGTATCACTCTGTGATTGTGTGAGACTATAACAGCAACAGCCATTCGGATTTCCCAACAAACCTGGCTGTTTCTGAGTTGTCCCAGCTGTGGGGGGCAAGTGTGGAAATCCCCGCTGTGCTTTGTTGGGGTGTGGAGCGCGGGGGCGAGCGCTGGCTCTGGGTTCAAACCCACTGACTTGGTCTTTGGCTGCAGTCGGTCACAAAACCCACGTTCCCAGGGCAAAGTGCTCCGGGTAGAGCTCTGCTCACCGTAATGTCCATCGCGGTTCCCGAACCATCCTGCCAATGCAAGAGCTCCGGGGCTGCACCAGGAATTTCCCCGCAGCTCCCTGAACTCTCTCCTTCCAACTGGGACCCCCCCAGTCCCAGCCAGCGGGAGGAGGTGGGTTCCAGCAGGAGCAGCGTTTCTCCCGCGAGGTTGTATTTCTGCCAATGCTCCTGCTGCTTCTGAATCAGCCGTCAGTGCTGCTGCCCGAGCACAGCCCTCGCTCAGGGTGTCATCAGGTGTGCTTGGTCCAGGCTGGAGCGTCTCTGGTCCCCTTGCTGTCCCCTGGAAGCAGTTCGCCACCTCCCTGTTATGTGAAGGGAGATGAAGGCTCTGGGAGAAATGGATGACAAACTGCGCTGCAGAGACTCGACAGTGCTTCTCTCGAGTTTCTATCTTTAGGGGCTCTTCGTGCCGCTCCTCCTGCCAGAAGGAAGGATGTGAAGAGCACTCGCTGAGAAATCGCTGCAGCTTTGGGAAAAAAAAAGCCGAGACTGTGGATCTGTGGGGCACGACAGCCCAGTGCCCCCCACCCGCCGTGGGGTGGAGGGTCGGTCTCCGCCTGAGCCAGCCGGGCTGCTGCCTTTGCTGAAGGTTTCTGCATTTTCCCCCTGAAGCCTTTGCCCGTTATTGCTGCAAATAATTCTTAGCGGTTTTTGCAAGGGGTTTGTCAGGGAGAAGGCAATAAAAATGGTGCAGACTGGGTGCGGGCGGGCAGGAGGGAGTGTGCCATGGCGTGGGCATCTCACTGTCCCCCACCGGCCGGGGAGCAGGGCAGTCTCCTGCCCCTGGTGCCGCTGCTGCTGCTACACCCAGTGTGGGGCAGGTTTGGGGCACGCAGGCTCCATTAAGCGCTGGATAACATTTACTGGAGATGTTTGAAGGTGCTGCGGGGAATTTTGCATCTCCAGAGGAGGTGTGTGTGGAAGACAGGGTGCCAGCACGCCACGGGAGCAGAGCTGTAGGCTCAGCACAGGGGTGTCAGAGCTGGGACTGCCTCCAGGGCTGGTGGGGCATTGGGCACAGCCAGTGTCCCCCAGTTCTGCTGGAGAAGGGAAATGGGGAGCTGCCCTTAATCAGCTCCTTAATTCTGGGCATGTTTAGTTTGCAGAAGAGGAGGCTGAGGGGAGACCTCATTGCCCTCTACAGCTCCCTGAAAGGAGGGTGTGGGGAGGTGGGGGTTGGCCTCTTCTCCCAAGGGAATCATGACAGGAGCAGAGGAAATGGTCTGAAGTTGGGGCAGGGGAGGTTTAGATTAGATCTTGGGAAGAATGACTTTCCTGAGAGGGTGGTCAGGCACTGGAACAGCCTGACCAGGGAGGTGGTGGAGTCACCATCCCTGGAGGGATTTCAGAAACGTGTAGAGGTGGCACTTCAGGGCATGCTCTAGTGCCCGAGATCGTTGGGTTGTGTCTGTTTGTGGGCTTGGGGGGTTTTTTTTGGTTTGGTTTTTTTTTAGTGGTTGGACTCGATGATCTCAAAGGTCCCTTCCAACCATAAAGATTCTGTGATTCTGTGGTCACCCTGCTGATGTGTCAGACGCTTCTGCGTGCTGTCTCCTGGGACGTTGGGTTAAGTAGGAGGGCTGAGCCTGACCCCTCAGCGTGCCCGTGACACCCCAGCCACCCAGCAGTGGCAGCGGGGACCACCACTGGGGCAGCGGTGGCACCCACCCTGCCCACACCAGGGTCATTGCGGGACTGGCACCGGCTGTTAAAGCAAAGCTGTGAGTTCCTCACCCACACTTAGATGTTTTCCAGATTTTCCTCAGCTCAGGAGTGAAGGGTCCCTGCTCCCCTCCCAGGTGTGGGGGGTGTCTGTGCCACCCTGCTCTCCCCCCGCTGGATTCTCACACAGGTCAAGAAGCTCTAAATGAACCTGTAGCGCAGAAAGTGAGGAAGGGGAGATGGGTCTTACCTGGGCTGTGCCTCAGGCCAAGGAAGCCCCCCTGCTTTCCTGTCAAAAACAGGGACAAAAGTAGCCCAGACTTCTCCTGGTGTCTTCAGGCAGGGCTGTAAATGCCGTGTTGCACTGTGGACACTCAGCTGCTGTGGATTCTTCAGGACCCCCAACCTCTGGGCCCCAAATGCCCTCAAATGGTGGTCCGTGGCCCCTGTCACTCCCCCAGGGCGGCTCGGTCCCAGCAGCCTGGAGCCGCACACCCCGAGTCCCTCTGCGCCTCCGGGTCCCGCTGGGTGCCCGTGTCCCCTGTGCCTGGGGGACGATGCTCTGCTGCTGTGAAATATTCCCCATGAATAGCGGGGGTCCGTGCTGAGCGCGTCAAGAATTAAGTCGGCTTACTGATAGAGCTAAATATATCCCAGGATTTAATTCTCGGGATTCTCAGTCTGTTTCTGCCGGCAGCAAAGGAGAGGGGGTGTCTGGGCTGGGGCAGCCTGCTGAGCAGTGTTTGGAATAGACATTTTTACTAAAGAGGTTTTGCATTAATAAACTCTGTATTTCTGTTTGGCAGATCAGAGAGAAGAAGCAGAGGATGGTGAGGTGTTTCCAAAAGCCGAAAACTAAAAAACCACCCTCAGATGTTTTTTGGAAGCCTGAGAAAGTTTTGGGTCTTTGGGTCTGACCTCAGTTGGGGGCTGCAGCTCAGGAGGAGTTTGTCAGGAGCCCTGTGTGCGTTTGCTGAGCCTATTGGAAGTGCCCTCGTGCCCGGCATGCTGCTGCCGCTGCCAGCACACGTGCTGTCGCCGCTTTCTTGGGCATGATTGATTTGGTTTTTCGTACAAACAGACTTTAGGGGACCCACAGAAGTCGTTTCACACGGATCCATCTCCTTGTTTTGCTGAAGAGGCATTTATTTAGTTTGCAGATGTAGCGTTTCCCCCAGGGACTGCAGCCTGCGCAGCCACCAGGCCTTCATTTAAATGTGAAATGGCCAAAGCCTGGTCTCTGAGTAGTGACAGCTCTTATGTGGGCATTAAGCTGCACGTACAATATGTTAATTGTATTTCTTTTCTTTAATCGGAGCTTAGCAAACATCTGCAGTTGTCGGGCAGAGTAAGGAGAATTGAAATGCAGGTCAGGGATTGACCCTTGGGAGGGGGGGGGCCTCGGGATGGAGCCAGCCCAGGGGCTCGCCGGGAAGTTTGGGAATATTTCCCTCAGGAATATCTCCCGTCTGTAATGCCCTTTTCCGAGGCAGCCTCATCCCCCAGCCCAGCGCTGCCCGGGAAGCTCCCCTTTCCAGGGGGGGTCTCCAAGGGGAATGGGGGCTCCAGGGGGGGCAGATGATGGGGCTGGGGGGCTCAGCAGGGTTAAACCCACTCGGTTATGCATTTTTGGTGAGGTCTGTGCTGGGGTCTCCATCCCCGCCGGCCCCTCGTGGGTGGGCTCGGGCAGCAGCAGGGTTTGTCCCCCCTGCCACCAGCCGGGGCTGTCGGAGGTGATGGGGGGCACTGGGAGCAGGAGACCCGTAAATGAAGGAGTCCCCCAGCTTCAGGGCTGCAGCCACCTCCATCCCCTTCTGTGCCCCGGGGGTGTGGAGCCCTGCAGCCCCAGGCTCTGGCTGTGTGGGGCCAGGGTCTGACAGTCCCCACAGACCCCCAGGGGTCCCCCAAGCACCAGGATGACCCCAAGGTGTGTGGCGGCTGTCCCTGCTCACCTCCTGCAACTGCAGCTGGAACCTGGGCTTAAAATTCACTTTCCCCTGGACTGAGTACTCTTTAATATCTGGATTTCTCTTTAATATATTTTATCTGAGAAAATTAGTGATTTATCTCATCATAAATAGGGATTTGAGAGATGAAGCGTGACTGAGCTGTTGCAGAGTGTGAGGCTGTTACTCAAACACGGGTCTGAGCACTCCGGTTCCCATTCTGCTCCTTCAGCTCTCTGACTTACCTTTTGCCATCAAAAGGTTTCCCCAAGTGCGCTGCCACATGACTCAGCCCACGCTGCTACCTGGGTTCAAATTTATGCAAATATGTCATTTTCCAACATAGTTTATCTCTTCACTGGGCTGTGGTGTGTGGAGATGGAGATGGGTGAGCGCAAGAGGTGGCTCACTCTGGGTGACACGGTGATGCTCGTGGGTGAGGGGGGAGGAGGGAAAGGGACGTGGAAGGGTACAGAAAGCTGGGGAAGGAGAAAATCACGGGAAGCTGAAAATATGGGGAAGCTGAGCAGCTGGGCGAGGATGCGGGACTGGGAAGCACAGCAGTCGCTGGTGGGCTCAGGACCCCCTCCAGAGCATCATCCCTGGGCACCCTCAGCCCCGTGATGGGCTGGGGCGGTTGCAGTTGCCTTTGGGCACCGCTGCCCAAAACAAGGCAAAGCATCACAGGGGGCTCCGGGGGCTGGCGAGCAGAGGGGACCTGTACCAGCACCTCCTTGTCCATGGATTTCCTCCTTTCCATGTTTTCCCTGGTGGGAATGCTCATCCTGGTGTCTCCCTGCCCAAGGGGGCTCTTGATCTCTGCAGCAGCTCTGCCCTGCTGCGGTGGCCATGCCAGCAGGGAGTGGGCTAGTGGGGATCTCCATCAGCCCCCAGGGTTGGGTGCCAGCCCCGGGGCAGGTACTGTGTCCCCGGGACAGGGAGATCCGAGCCCCGGCACCGGCCCTGACCCGGGGAACAGCCCAGTAATTAGCACTTGTTCGCTCCTTGCAAGTGTAATATCTTGTAAATGGGCTGCTCGGAGAGAAATGTTAGTGCAAGTGTCTCGTGGCAGATATTCCACATCTAAATTGCCTGTTTAGGTAATTTGAACTTTGCTTAATAAATGGACTATCTCTTCTGTCCTCAGGTATTTAGTCTTCCTGCAGATAAAAAGGGATCTCTACCACGGCCGTCTACTCTGCAAGACTTCGGATGCTGCTTTGTTGGCCGCCTATATCCTTCAAGGTAATGCTTTTTGACAAGATAAATTTGCTTTTCATGCTAAGTACTGATTACATTATTTCACTTACAACAGATCACTGCACCTAGAATACCGATGTCGTCCCGCCGGCGTGGGGCTGCTGCTCTTCACGGCTCCGCATGTGCCTTGTGCGGGGCTGGAGGGGGGTGAGGACTGATGGTGGGGGCAGAAGCACCGCGCTGCCGTCTGCTCCCCGAGCTCTGGCCCTGCCATCCGGGGCAGCAGCATCCCCATAGGCGTCCCCTGGGCTAATCCAGCCCCTGTACCCTGGTTCTGGGCTAATCCAGCCCCTGTCCCCTGGTTCTGTGATTGCCCGGCACGGCAGCCCTGGGACAAGGCACTTCTCTCCCAGGGGCTGTGTGTGGCCGGCGGTAGCTCCGGCAAGAGCCAGGACTGCGGTTTGCAGTGGCCCAGAGGGCTCTGGGGCTACCAGCGGCGTTGCCGATTGCTGGGATGGATGGAGATGGCTTGGGAAAGCTCATCCCTTGCTGCTGAGTGCCTTTGTCAACAAGTCGCAGAGGTGCTGCTGGAGTTCGGAGCAGGAGGTGGGAAAACCTCTGACAACCTCCTGCCCATTTCCCTGCCGGCACGGCTCTGCCTGCTCCTGCCTCCACCGCCCGTGGCACGGAGAGCACCGAGGTGGTCGGCATCGCTCGGTGTGGTGCTCAGCAAGGTCCATGGGGCTTTCTGGTGGCCCTGGCACGGGGAAAGAGCTGTTGGCACCATGATGCTGAGCGTGCGAGTGGGCATCCCCACCCAGGGGCGCTGGGCTTGGTGCCCTGCTGGGTCCCACTCCCCCAGTGCCTGCGGTCACATCCCCGGGATGAGCTGGGGAGACGTGCCCCAGCAAACCAAAAAGACAAATTTCAGCCCCAAAGCATTTTTGAGTTATTTCGCAGTGCTGGTGCGATTCACCACTTTTAGTGTTTTAAGCAGGAAACATAAAAATTAATGTCTCATCATCTCCATCTCACGTAGGACCTGAGGCTGGAGGGAATGAAAGCAGAGCAAGGTCCTCTCATCCCCAGTGGCGGTGGCTGCCGGTCCCACGGGGTGTGGGGATGGGGAGCGGGGAAGGAGAGCAGGGAAGGAGAGCAGGGATGGGGAGCGGGGATGGGGAGCGGGGATGGGGAGCGGGGATGGGGAGCGGGGATGGGGAGTGGGGATGGGGAGCGGAGCTGCGTCAGCCCCTGCCCCGGGGGGAGCAGATGATTCCTGAGCCCAGAAATCAGGTTCTCTCGGGCGTTTCTGCACCTCGGTCTCAGGGTCAGGGCTACTGAGAGAATGTCTTGGGGACAGACCCCCTTTGGCTGTGCTTGCCCAGGCTTGAGGCAGGTTTTCCGGCGGGGGGAGACATTCCCACGGCAGGCAGCCCCCCTGTCCCACTGCTGGGGCATCCTGTGCCTGGCAGCGCTTCCCCAGGGCAGGTAAAGAGGATGCAGGAGCTTTTCTCAATGTCACTTTGCAGATTTCCAACTAATTATGTTTTTCCAAGGCGCAGTCGCATCCCCTGGGCGAGCGGAACCTGCTTGCTGCCTTGGATGGGGTGGGGGAGCCCCCGGGTGCTCGGGGCCAGTGGCCGCAGGGCTGCCATCGCACGGCCCCAGCTCCCGGCGGGTTCTTGGCAAGGAGCTTGAGGAATTAATAAATTCAGGACAGTGACCATCTGCTGGCGGGTGCTTCCCAAGCAATCGGTGAAATTAATTGGACGCAGTTAATGCTTTACAAACGAGCCTTCCTAATGGGAAGCTCGGCCGGGTCGGAGCGGCGTTCCCGGGATGCTCTGAGCCCCGGCCCTGCTCCCGGTTGCCGCTGGCTCAGCTGCCAAGGGTTGGGGATGCCGGGATGGGGACACACACTGCAGACTAGTTCCTGACCAGTTGCACTGCTGTTCCTGACCAGTTCTGTCTCCCCCCAGCCGAGATCGGGGACTACGACCCAGGGAAGCACCCGGAGGGCTACAGCTCCAAGTTCCAGTTCTTCCCCAAACACTCGGAGAAGCTGGAGAGGAAAATCGCGGAGATCCACAAGTCGGAGCTGAGGTAGGGCCAGGGTCTGGCTGGGCAGGAGCAGTGGATGCTGTAGGAATAACTGATGCTCGGCTGATTGTTGTCCCCGTTTGGGATTTTGAGCCGTGCCGTGGGATGAGCACTCGGGGCTGTGGGACCCAGTGGTGCCCTTGGTGGGGTTGGTGGCAGCAGAAATGCCGAGCGGAGCTGGCTTTGGGAATGCAGGTCGTTGGGTGGCGTGGAGGCATCACAACAGATCTCCCTGCGAGAGGAGCTGCCGTGCCCCGCCAAACCCTGCTCGCTGACAGGAGAATGTGACGGAGCGGTCAAGGGCACGCCGGGGGAAGTGCAGGCAAATAAAAAAATATGCTGGCAATGCGGCAAAATCAGCCTGATCCTGTCCTGGGGGAGCGGGGGGCTTCTCCTGCTCATGGCCCTTGGCACAGCTGGCATAACCCAGGGGGGGGTCCCTGGTCTTCCCCGGTGGGATGGGGACAGTGACCACCCCCCTGTCCCCCATAGATCCCCCCTGCCATCTCCCCTCCTGCTCTGGGGACAGGAGGTGTGAGAGACCGTCACCAAAGCTCCGTCCTCCCGTGGTGCTGGCAGTGCCATGTCCCGACCAGGCAGCCCTCTGCCTGTCCCCGGGAAGGACGGGGGGGTTGAACCCCTCAGAAACCCAGGAGAGCCATCCCTTACGTGCCCTGGGCTGCTGCCATCTGCCTGGCAAACTCCCCGTTCCTTCCCCTGCAAAGAGATGCCTGCGCTGCCTATAGGAAATCCAGCCCTAAATTTTGCGGATACCCCTCTGATTTGGTCCTTTCGGGCGGTGCTGGCCCAGCAGATGGGATCTGCCGAGGGACGGGGGTGGTGGGAGACGAAGGGGTGGGTTTGGGTGCTGGGCTCCTGCTGCAGATGGACTGTGCTGAGGGATGTAATGGGGATGTGCCACAAATGATGCCTCTTGTGACCAGAAACCCTGCAGCCGAGGACTGACTTTCACATTCATGTCTTCCATGCAATATTTGGGGTTTTTTTCCCCTGTTTTCCCTCCTGCAGCGGGCAGACACCAGCTACTTCAGAGCTGAATTTCCTCAGGAAAGCCCAGACTCTGGAGACCTACGGGGTGGACCCACACCCTTGCAAGGTAAAGCAGTTTTTCTAAGGCTGTTCTTCCTTGCACTGGACTCCAGCTCCAGCTGGTTCCAGGCTGCAGAGGTGCCGGTGACCGGTCCCCGATGCAGCCGGTTGTCACCTGAAAAACCAGCCCCAAGCAGGGGTGTGTGCAGAGGGGGGAGCGGGGAGGGTCAGCATTCCAAAATCATAGAATCATAGAATGGTTTGGGTTGGAAGGGACCTTAAAGATCACCTAGTTCCAACCCCCTGCCCTGGGCAGGGACACCTCCCGCTAGAGCAGGTTGCTCACAGCCCCATCCAGCCTGGCTTTAAACACCTCCAGGGATGGGGCAGCCACAGCTTCCCTGGGAATCCTTCCAGAGAGTATTTAGGGAAGCGGTAGGACAGTGTTTTCACATGCAGACAGCTATGAGAGACAGCGGCTGATCATCTTCTGCTAAAGCATGTCATTTGGAGGCAGGAACAGGGTCAGTAATGTGTCTGAGAAACCAACAAGCATTAATCTGCCCGAGAGAGTCTATCGTTGTGCGCTTCCCTGGCCAGTAATCCAGTTTGCTGTTTGAAATGCTTTTTATTGACTCTAGATGTCATTGCATTTGGCTCTCCCTGGTCCCTTATGATCCCATCGCATGCAGATGGATGTGGGATGCAAAGCAGGGGGAGAATTTTACTTGAAGGGCAGTGTCTGCTCTGTGCTCCCCCGGGGCTTTTAACTGAATTATGCCCCTTAAACACACAATTGGGGTAACTGAACCTGCCCGGGGGGGGCGGGTTCCCTCAGCTGCAGCATCAGCCATAGCCAGGGCTGGGGTGTCAGTGGTGGGCTGGGGTGGGGGGCTCTGTACCTGCCCAGAGGGTACGTCCCTCTCCAAGATGCTGCTTCTCCCGTTCCCCAAAGTTTTCCCAGGCTGGTTTCTGTGAAGATGCACCGAAATCTCTCTCCCTGCGCAGGACAGGGCTCTGCAGCTCGGACACCACGACTCCAGGGACTGGCATCTTGCCTTGTGCAGGGCATGGGGCGGGGGTTCAGGGCGCTCTGCTTTTGGCCATTCACCCTCAGATTGAGGCGGATTTTGGATCTAATTTGGATTTAAAACCAATTTGTTCTGTGCTCAAATTCAGAAGATCTCATCACAGCGCTGGCTCCCATGGATGCCCCATGGATCCCCCATGGATGCCACTCTTTCCCCCAAGGAAACCTCACAGACACCAGACGGGTGTTGCTCTTCTGCCACCGCCCCCGGGGAATTCCTCTCCTGCTTTTCCTGCCCAATGCCCCAGAAATCCTGAGCCTGGCATCACCTTCCCTTCGGCTCAGCATCCTTCGAAAGCCACCGGAACATCTGCCAGCCAAATTAAAGTCAGGGCAAATCTAACAATTACTGATCGGCCACAGCTGTTTCATAATATTTTTGAAACCGAGTGTATCTCTGTTTTTTCCACGCACACCAGTGCAGTTAATGATTACTTCCCTAGAGTCTAGACGTTATGATTAAGTTAAACTGCTGCCTTGCTCCGTACATGACACTAATTATTGGTTTTAAACTGTCTCGCTGCCGCCCAGCTGCACTGGCTGTGCCGGGCTCCGAGGGGAGCCAAGTGTAACGGGGTTTTACCATCTTCTGGTTTAATTACTAGTGAAAGGGCTGGTGAGGCACTGCCTTTGCTGTTCATTCCTCACCAGTAAGCGGATTGGAGTGCTGGGAGCTGTACTGTGGTTTCTCCCCATTAGTGCCGCTGGACCAGCTGCCCCGTTACTCAGCGGTGGGTTTTGCCGGGTGTTCGGGGTTTCACGGTCCATGTGAACCCCCCGGGAGCATCCCGCTGGTGTGGTCGGCACGGAGGGTCCTGCGTCACCACCGCCTTCGGGGCCCAGGGTCGCTGGCGATGTATAACCTTTGCCAGCTCGGCGACGTTCTGCTGAGGGATTGCTGTTGCCTTCCAGGACGTGTCGGGGAACGCGGCGTTTTTGGCCTTCACTCCCTTCGGGTTTGTTGTTCTGCAGGGAAACAAGAGAGTTCACTTCATCAAGTGGTGAGTTCCCACCCCGGCACGGCCCCCCGTACCCAGCTCACGAGATGCACGTAGGGCTGGGGCTGGGAGAGCCCCACATCACCTTCGGGGGACGCTCGGGTGGGCTCCTGCAGACGGGGTGTGTGGGGAGTCATAGAATCACAGAATGGTCAGAGTTGGAAGGGACTTTAGAGATCATCGATTTCCACCTCTCCTGCCCTGGGCAGGGACACCTCCACTAGAGCAGGTTGCTAGGGTGGTTGGTCCCCACGCCGGGTGACCCCCCGCACTCCCACGGCACCGGGGCAGGGTGATGTGCCCGTAGGGGAGCGCACCCAGCGCCCACCCTGAGCCGGGCCGGGGGCCGAGCGGGGGGCACAGAGAGGAGCGATGCTGCGGCAGCAGGAGAGCCCACCCGCTGCCCCGCACACGCTTGCACCAGCGCAGCCCGGAGCTTGCACACCCACAGCGGGGAAAACGGGGCCTCTTCGCGCTGGGACTCTCTGGAGACCGAGCGGAGCCTGCGCTGTGTGCTCAGGGTGTCACTTCTTGCTCTCTCCCACCCGTGGAGGAGCCCAGGAGCCCGGCTGCAGCCGCACACTGGCCCGCTGGCCCCCGCTGGCCCCCGCTGGCCCCCGCTGGCTCCCGCTGGCTCCAGGGTCCTTTCTGCCCTGGCCCCTGTGCCCGCCACTGGTCAGTCCGCAGCGGGGCTCCGTGTGAGCTGCACCCTCCCTCCATTCCCTTTGTTGTCCCCCGACTTCTTATTTTCTACGTTTGTTGACATCAACCTGCATCGTCCCTGCGTTGACCGAGTCCCCCGAAAGCCCCCCCACCCCTCCGAACCCGGTGGCGTTGTTCTTTGCTGGGTCTCGGGTTTTGGGCGGTGTGTCCCTCAGGGCTGTCATTGCCACCCGGATGGTGCCCCTGTGCTGAGGTTCCGGTGACTCTGGGGTGCCCCACTCTGACCCCCAGCTTCACCCCAGGTGTCCCCCTTTTCCAGCGGCTGGTTTCCGAGCCAGGGCTCCTCTCGCCCCCCGGGCACCTCCCAGGGATGGAAAAGAGGGTCTTGAGGCTGCCCCCCCCCGAACACCAGCTCCTGACCTGCAGCTCCTGACAAGCCTTGGCCAGGGCTGTCCCCATCAGCCGGGCTGCGGGGGGTCCCTCACCTCCCTCTCCCTGTCCTTGCAGGAACGAGGTGACCAAAATGAAATTCGAAGGGAAGACTTTCTACCTGTACGTAAGTCAGAAAGAGGTGAGTGCTTTCCCTTCCCACGGGGCTTCCCGGGCGCAGCCGTGGCCATTGCAGGTCCCCGGTGCCCGTGGGGACGGCATCGCCCCGTGCTGCGGTGCGGGGGCACGGGCAGGGTGGCAGCAGGGGCTGCAGCTCGGTGGCAGCGCTGGGGTCACCTCCCTGCTCCCGCTGGCACCTTGCTGTGGGCATTAGAGCCCACAGACGCCGGGTCAGCCCCAGGCCGTGCCGTGGCCACAGCCCTGCCCTCAGCAGTAGCCCGGGACCTCTGGCAGCCTCTCCCTGTGCTCCCCCCCCCAGCCAAGTGCGGCGTTTGGGGTTGTTGTGGTTATTTGTTACCGCTGTCCCCCTTGGGAATGAAATTCACCCCCCTGGTGAATGAAATCAGCCCCAAAACCTCTGGCTGGAATTGGCTCCCGTGCAAGCCATCAGCATGATTTTTTTAAAAAAATGAGTTTCTGGTCATTGAAAAAGGCAGGTTGTGGGGGGGTGGCAGGTCAGGGGCACACACGGCTGCCCGTCCCTCGTGCGAGGTGCCGTGCTGGGATGTTGGCTGATGCTCCGACGTCTCCCTGTGTCCCAAGTGGCTCCGGAGCAGGATCTGCCCCGTTCCAGCGCCGTTCTCCAGCCCCGGCTGCTCTGTCCTCCCTCCGCATCCCCAGCGTCCTGCCAGTGGCCACCACTCGCCTGGTCCCCCACCGACCCCTTCTCTTTCCCCTTTAGGAGAAGAAGATTGTTCTCACCTATTTTGCCCCGACACCAGAAGCCTGCAAGCACCTCTGGAAGTGCGGGATAGAAAACCAGGCTTTCTACAAGTAAGTGACAGGGCACCCGGGTGTGGAGGGGGGCTGTTCTGCGCCCCCCCGTGGGTCGGTGCTGCCCCACATGTCACCTGCCTGGGGGCTCCATCCAGGCACCAGGGGCTCCGGCATGGGCTGTCACCGGCAGCGTGGCCCCAGCAGAGTCACCAGCCACCAAAAGCAGCCATGGCCCCTGGGCAAAACCTTTGGTCAGGACATTAAAGCTAATTGTTTGGAGATCAGACCTTTAATGCTGAGCAACCGGAGCAAGTCCTGCCCGCAGCAGCGCCCGTGTTTTACCATTTTCCCTGTTAATGGCAGCATTTTTGGAGCCGGCCGGCGCGGGCAGATGCACGGGAGCTGCTGGTTCAGTGTGGGAGGCAGCAGGGACGGACGCCAGCAAGACTGAGGGAATGTTCTCTGACCCAATATTCAGGGATGGATTTTCAAAATGGCTTTGTGTGGTCTGTTTGTGCTGAATCCAGCGCAAAAATCCCCACTGAAGCCGAGCCAGCGCCCCGGGGTGCTTTAGAGAAGCCTGCCTTTAGAGAAGCCTGCCTTTTAATGAGGAAGGTTCAAAAACTTTCTGAAATAATCTGCTTCTAAGCTCTTTGGGAACAAGTTAATTATTCATGGGAAACATTCAAGGGACCAGGGCGGTGATGCGCAGCCTGGGCTGCAGCCACGAGCCGCTGGGGACAGTGGCTTGAGGGACCGTCCCTGCAGCTGCCTGGCTTTGGGGGACCCCCGGGCTGGGGGTGCCAGCGGTTCTGTCCTTCCCCAGCAGCTCTGGGCTCCCTGGCTCATGGCCACCTCATCGGCTCCTCTGCCCCTGGTGTGGCTAATTGGCTAATTGGGTTCAGAAGGTGGAAGGTCCCAGGCTGGATTGTGCCAAAACACGGGGGAGGTGCCAGGTGGAAGGGTTTGGTTTTACCATCCTGCTCATGTTGTTATTTAAAAATAGCCTGCTTTGTGCTTCGTAATGAGTTTTATTTTAATCAGCAAGATGCGAGATAAAGCGTGTGATGTATTCTCTTTGGGAATACTGCAATCAGCAGCTGCAATCAGCAGGTTTCATTTCTCATTATATTAACATGAAATGAAATTGCGATATTGCTTTACAAATCTTTTTATGATTAATGGTGTCAGTGAATTACTGCCGGATGATGCCCCGGTGGAGTGGACCGTGGGCTCGGCCGAGGTGCTGCCGGGCTCCCTCTGGGGTGAGGGACGGGTTCCCCGGGGATGAGGAGGAGTCGGGACTGTCCCTCCCAGCAGTGTCACCCACCGCTGGCCCAACTGACCCCAGCTGGTGGTGGCCCTGGGGGACCCGGCGTGAGCTGCAGCCCGAGCCCCCCTCCAGCCCCTGGGATGGCTGTTGGCAGCAGAGCCCGGGCATGGGCTGGGCAACGCTCCCGCTGCCGGCAGGGAGGTGCTGGGCTGGCTGAGAGGGCTGTGAGGTGATGCTGTGACGGTCCAGGTGCTCGTGTCCCACCAGCTGGTGCCACCCCACCGCTGCCAGGGGCTTGTTTCGTTCCTGGTGGTGTTTGGCATCTCCAGGGCTCTGCTCCTGTAATTTGGCCTGGCTGTGATTTGCCAGCGGCTCTTGGCTCCCTCCCTCTGGTGCCGGGGTCCGTCTGGCCGGGATGATGCCGTGCCAGCACCAGCAGAGCGGTCAGTCCTCGCCACCGGCACGCAGGGTGCTCACGCAGCTCTTGGTGCCGTTGCAGGTTGGAGAAGTCGAGCCAGGTCCGGACGGTGTCCAGCAGCAACTTGTTCTTCAAGGGAAGCCGGTTCCGATACAGGTAAATAATGACAGTAAGTAGCAGTTACTGGATATATTTTGGGATGCTCCTTTGGACGTGCTTTGGGGAGCAGTTTGGGGCTGCAGTGGTCTGAGGACTTGCTGGGGATCCTCCTGTCACCAGAGGTCCTCCCTCCCGCTGCGGTGCAGCCACCTCAGCAAGGCCATCACCTCTTTGTTCTCTGTGTCACGGCTGGCATCCCTCTCCCCAGCCCCGGGACGGCAGGGTTTTGGAGGGACAGGAGAGGAGGAGGGGAGAGGACAGGGGGCTTTGGGGTGGGAGGGTGTTGCTCTTCCTTGGCCCTGGAGCAAGAGCCTGGACCTGGGACTTCGTATCTCTGCAGGACAAGAGACCTCTGTGCATCCCCACCTGGGAGGTGCACGATGCTGGTCCCCTCCTTGCTGGCATGGGAGGGCCCAGGCGCCCATGGCATGTCCCCCCCGAGAAGGGAGGTGACCCCCACGGAGTCCAGTATCTCATGCCAGGAGAAGCAGCAAAGCGTGGTGGCAGAGGTGTCAGCCCAGCCTTTCCCTGCTCTTCCCATCACCCTTATTTCCAGCAAACATGTCTCTGCTTCCCCCTGGAGCTCTGAGCAGACCCCCCCACTGGCCCATGTGGTGGGGAGGGGGCCAGGCCGTGCCGGGGCGCGGTGGTGCCATGGGGGGAGCTCGTGGCTCGCCAGTGTGCTGGTCACATCCTCACGCTGCTGTTCTTCACCTGCTGCAGTGGCCGCGTCGCGAAGGAGGTGATGGAGTCCAGCGCCAAGATCAAGAGGGAGCCCCCCGAGATCCACCGGTAAGAGCGGGGCAGCAGCCGGGGGGGGCAGAGCCGCCAGGCACCCGAGGCTCTGACACCGTCCCCCTTCTCCTCCCCAGGGCAGGGCTGGTGCCGAGCCGGAGCTGCCCCTCCATCACCCACGGCCCCCGGCTGAGCAGCGTGCCCCGCACCCGCAGGAGAGCCGTCCACATCTCCATCATGGAAGGTAGGGCACGGGGCGGCTCTCCCCGACACTGCCGGGGCTCGTGGCCGGGACACGCACACGCGTGTGCACACACACTTAAGCATCCGCAAAAAGCAGAGACACACACACACACGCATCCAGCTGGCTTTTGTAGCCCCTGATGTGGGGACAGCGGGGCAGGGAAGGTCCCTGTCGTGTCCCCAGGGTCCCTGGCAGGGCAGGACATCACCAGATGTTGCTCTTGTACTCAGCACTGGGGAGGCCACACCTGGGGTGTTGTGTCCAGTTTGGGGCACCTCAATCCAAGAGAGATCTGGAGGTGCTGGAGCGGGTGCAGAGGAGGGCAATGGAGCTGGGGAAGGGCCTGGAGAACAAATTGTACAAAGAGCGATTGAGGGAGCTGGGACTGTTTAGTTTGAGGAAGAGGAGGCGGAGGGGAGACCTCATCACTCTCTACAACTACTTGAAAGGACATTGTGGAGAGGTTGGTGCTGGTCTCTTCTCACAGGTCATTATAGAACAAGAGGGAATGGCTTCAAGCTCCAACATGGTAGGTTTAAACTGAACATTGGGAAGGAGTTTTTCACAGAAAGAGTGGTCAGACCCTGGAATAGGCTGCCTGGGGAGCTGGTTGAGTCGCCATCCCTGGATGTGTTTAAGAGTCGTTTAGATGTGGTGTTGGGGGATGTGGTGTAGGGGAGAACTTTGTAGAGTAGGGTTGGTGGTTGGACTTGATGATCCCAAGGGTCTTTTCCAACCTGAGTGATTCTATGATTCTTGTGGTTCGGGGACAGTTTGGCATCGCAAGCTGAGCCCAGGCAAAGCAAAGGGCCGGTTGTGGGGCAGGAGCTTCCAGCACGGAAGCACAGCAGAGGAAAGATTCTCAGCAATGTTAATTTAGGTTAAATTGGAAATCCAGCAAAAGGCTGGAGGTTGCCCTGAGGGCTCTGAGCCGGGCGAGTGGTGAGTGAGCCCTGCTTTGAGGGTTCCCAACAGCCCCATCCCGGTGTCCCTCGCTCTGCTCCTCCAAACGTGGCCCTGGTGTGAAAGCAAAGCACTAAAAGCACTGCCTGCCCACAGTGACAGGGTCCCTCGGAGCAGGAAAGGAGTGTTTTTCCATGGAGGGAGCCCTGGGCTGGCGTCTGCGCTGGTTTTTGGGTCTGGTGCCTGTGGGGCGGCTGCGGCAGCCCCTGCAGCCTGGGTCACCGCCGGTGGCCACCTCCCACGCCTGCTATTGGGAAGCAGCAAGAGCATTAAATACCCTCCCGCAATAAATCACCGGAGCTGGCACGGGCTCCCGGCACCACCCCTGCCCCGGCCGCTCTCGCCCTGCCGGCAGCTGCTTTTCTTCCCTCTCACTTCAGCTCGGTCCCGTGGAAATGCGGGCGCCCAAAATAGCCCTGGCCCGGGGGCCAGTGCCACCAGCCCGGCTTGCGTCAGCCGTGCCGGGGGGCCAGCAGCCGTCCCCGCTGCCCGCCGCAGTCCCCGCAGTGCCCCCGCTGCCCGTGCCACCATGGTGAAGTGCCTGGTGAAGATTAAAACCAAAGTCAGCGTCCACCTGCGGCTCATCAACCACTGCTGCCGGGAGGTGAGGGTCCGGGTGCTGGCCCTGGGGCCGCGGCTGCTCACCCGGGCTCTGGGGATTCTGCCGCTCCTCCCGGCCCTCCCCGGCCTCGGCCGCGACGCCCCGCGTGGCCCCGGGGACACCCTCGTGCCAGGTAACGCCGTGCCAACGGGCTGTGCCGGGTCTGGGCTCTTCTTCCGCAGGAGTGTCCCCGGGGGGGGCCCCACGGCCACAGCCCCGGGGGGATGCGGGAACGTGGGGTGCGGGACACCGTGCCGTGGGGAGCAGGCTGGGGGTCCGAGCTGGCTGGACCCTGGGTCGTTGTTACCACGAAGCCGCTCCAAGTTTTGGGGCTGGACACAGCTTTTTCCAGATTCTCTAGCTTTTTATGGCAGTCCCGTGGAAAAAGCAGGTTGGGGGTGGGGGGGGAAAGTTTGGGTTTTGGGGGGGGAACTGGCACCGCTGTCATGGCAGTGGTGAGCAGGGGAACCCCCACTGCTGCCCTCCCCGGGGAGCAGGACTGCTGCCCGCCCCGGAGGGTGCCCACCCCCTCGGGGACGCAGCGGGTGCCGCGGGGGGATGTTTTGTGGCCCGGCCGCAGACATAGCTGTCGGGGTGAGAACATGTTTATTCCTCTGCCGCGCTTATCGCCGGAGCTGCCCCCGGCGCCCGGTGCCCGCAGCGGCACTGGCGTTAAGCCGGGCTGAGCCGGAGGAATCCGGGGAGTATTTACAGGCAGGAGGTGGCAAAGTCCAGGGGAATGCAGCAGGACGGGCCCCTGGCCCTTCGCTTCACCCCCTGGCACAGTGTGGGGCCAGGGCGCCCGGTGACACCGTGCCGTGGTGCTTTGGTGCCCTCCCCGCCAGGGGAAATGCCCAGCCCCGTCCCCCTGGCAGCCGGGTGGCACTGGGGACACACTGGACCTGGCCACCGCCACCTCCAGCCACCCCCCGACACTCAGAGGGTGCGACGGCAGAACTGACCAGTCCCCCCCATCGCCTGCCCCTCTTGCTGGGAAAACTGCAAGGCACAAGTCCCACATTTGTGGGGGTTCTTGGAATGTGGAATTTGGGGGCAGTTGGTGGGGAGGGGAGTTCCCTGGTCCTGCCCGAGGCCTCGGCCGTGGCAGGGAGCCGGGCTGGCACCGGGTTCACCCTGTGGCTCCCCCTCCTCTGCGTCTGCCTGAGCGGGTGTCAAACATTTTTGGGGTGGTGAATCCATAGAAATGGGAGCTGATGGTACCTCTGGGACAACTCGCAGTCCCTGAGCGTCCTGCTCTGGGGGAGATCTCCCGTGGGATGGGGCTGCAGCTCCGGCCATCCCCTCCCCGCCGGGGGCAGGAGCAGCCCTGGCTGCCCACACGTGTCACCCCGAGGTGGCTCTTCACCCCCCGCCGCAGGGTGGGCAGGAGATGCCTGTCCCGGGGCTCCCGCCTGGGGCTGCGGCTGTGGGGGGACCCCACTGCACCTCTTGGGGTGCAGGGGTCTGGGGGGGCCGTGCCAGCCGGGGGGTAAATCCCTAAGGATAACGATGTACGGATGGGCTCCGTGGGCTGCAGCGGCTCGGCCGTCTCCAGCGGTGCTGCAGGGCGAGCTCCTCCCTGGTCCCTGGCTCAGGGCTGGTGGGGACCCTCCGGCTGCCCCGGGACAGACCCCTGGGGGTGCCTTTCTGCCCCCCACCCCATCCTTGCACCCACCACTCCTGCCATGGTCATGTTTCCTGGCTCATCCCTGCCCGCGTCCGGGCAGCCGGCCCATGGGGGCTCCGCAGGGAGCCAAGGGGCCTTGAGCCCCGGGGGCAGCTGCCAGGGGGGGCTGTCACCTCCCCTTGGAGGTGTTTGTGACGGACGGGGGACGAGCCCGGGTGCCCTGCCAGCAGCCCGCCTGCAGTGCAGAGTGACAGCCCGCGGCTGTCGGTGACGAGTCAGGCGGGTGTGCGGGCGTCACCGCCGCAGTCACGAGCTGCGGGCTCCGGCCGGGCTGTGGCTGCCGGCCCAGGGGACCACAAACAACACACAGGACGCAGCCGGTGGCAGCCATGCCCTGTCTCTGCAGGGGGCGGGACACCAGCCCGAGGGTGGCATCGGGCAAGTGGGGGAGAGCAGCAGATGGCATCTACCTTGACTTCAGCAAGGCTTTTGACACTGTCTCCCATAACATCCTCATTAGAAAATTAAGGAAGTGTGGGCTGGATGAGGGGGCAGTGAGGTGGATTGAGTCCTGGCTGTGTGACAGAACTCAGAGGGTTGTCATTAATGGAGCAGGGTCAAGTTGGAGGTCTGTAACCAGCGGTGTCCCCCAGGGGTCAATACTCAGCCCAGTCCTGTTCAACGTGTTCATCAATGACCTGGAAGAGGGGACAGAATGTATCCTCAGCAAGTTCGCTGCTGATACCAAACTGGGAGGACTGGCTGACACTCCAGAGGGCTGTGCTGCCAACCAGTGTGACCTGGACAGGCTGGAGAGCTGGGCAGAGAGGAACCTCATGAGGTTCAACAAGGGCAAGTGTAGGGTCCTGCACCTGGGGAAGAAGAACCCCAGGCACCAATATAGCTTAGGGGTGGATCTTCTGGAAAGCACTTCTGAGGAGGAGGATCTGGGGGTCCTGGTGGATAGTAAACTCTCCATGAGCCAGCAATGTGCCCTTGTGGCCAAGAGGCCAATGGGATCCTGGGCTGCGTAGGGAAGAGTGTGGCCAGTAGGTGGAGGGAGGTCATTCTCCCCCTCTGCTCTGCACTGGGGAGGCCACAACTGGTATATACTGTGTGCAGTTCTGGGCTCCCCAGTTCAAGAGAGACAGGGAACTGCTGGAGAGAGTCCAGCGTAGGGCAACAGAGATGATGGAGGGATTGGAGCCTTTCCTAAGCTGAGGAAAGGCTGAGAGAGCTGGGACTCTTCAGCCTGGAGAAGAGAAGGCTGAGGGGAGACCTTATTAATGCTGACAAGTGTCTAAAGGGTGGGTTGAAGGAGGATGGAGCCAGACTCTTTTCAGTGGTTCCCAGTGACAGGACGAGGGGCAACGGGCACAAGCTGGGATATGGGAAGTTCCACCCAAATCTGAGGAAGAACTTTGGGGTGAGGGTGGCAGAGCCCTGGCAGAGGCTGCCCAGGGAGGGTGTGGAGTCCCCTTCTCTGGAGATCTTCAAGCCCCGCCTGGATGCTCCTGAGTGATGTGCTCTGGGCAACCCTGCTTTGGCAGGGGAGTTGGACTGGATGGGCTCTAGAAGGTCCCTTCCAACTCCGGCAATTGCGTGATTCCGCGATTCCACCTACTGAGCGTCCCCCCTCTCTCCCCGCTGTCCCCAGGCCTGGAGTCCCTGCGTGACAGCGCCCACTCCACCCCGGTGCGATCGACCTCCCACGGCGACGCCTTCGCGCCCCCCGGCCGGGGCGGCCGCGCCGAGAGCAGCGAGCGGGTGGCCGTCATCGCCGACGAGAACTACAGCCCGGCGGACAGCGTGCTGCCCACCCCGGTGGCCGAGCACAGCCTGGAGCTGATGCTGCTCTCGCGACAGGCCAACGGGGCCCCGTGCAGCATCGAGGAGGAGAAGGAGTCGGAGGCGGGCACGCCGGCGGCGGGCGATGCGGAGGAGGCGGGCGGGGAGCTGCGGGCCCTCTGCCCGGGCGCCGGCGGCCTGGGGGCGGCGCAGGCCGAGCAGGTGAATAAGTTTGTTTTAAGTGTCCTCCGTTTGCTCCTTGTGACAGTTGGACTCCTCTTTGTTTTGCTCCTCCTCCTGATCGTCCTTACCGAGTCCGACCTTGACACTGCCTTTTTCCGTGATATCCGCCAGACCCCCGAGTTCGAGCAGTTCCATTACCAATACTTTTGTCCCCTCAGGCGATGGTTTGCCTGCAAAGTCCGCGCCGTGGTAAACCTGCTCATTGACACCTGAAGGCAGGAGCCGCCACCTAACTATGCCGGGGGCCTGGGGAGAGACCCGCCGCCGTCCTTCGGCCCCCTCACTAATCCTCCCCTCCCGACCCACGGCGCCTGCCGGGAGGAAGAGGGGGGTGGGCGCAGACACCCCCCCCGCCCCGGGGCCTCCTCCTCCTCCTCCCCGCTGCTCCCACCCCCGGAGCCCGCACAGCACCCTCCGTCCCGACCCCCACAGACGCCCGCAGGACTTGGGAAGCACCGAGCAGAGAGAGGAGTTTGTTTTGCTCTGGCCGCCCGCCACGGCACGATGCTGTGTCACGCAGGAGCTTTGGCAATGGTGCTACTCAGCCTTGATTTACACGCTCCTGTGCTCCTACGTTACGAAATCCGCCACCATGCACATCGCCCGTGCACCGCTTCGCAGAAACCCTTCCCTGCTGCCCGGAGTCTCCTCCGTGGGATGCGTGGCGTGAGGCCGACAGGGGAGCACCGACCAGTGAAGGGAACCCTTGCCCCGCGCCGCGGCATCGACCAGCGAAGGGCAACCCTCACCCCGTGCTACAGCATCGTCCCCCCCAAGGGCAGCCTTCGCCCCACACTGCAGCATCAACCGGGGAAGGGATCCTTCACCCTGCACCACAGCATCACGCAGCCCTCGTCCCGCTGCGCAGCATCACCTGGGAAAGGAGTCTTCACCCCACACCCCAGCATCACCTGGGGAAAGGAGTCTTCACCCCACACCACAGCATCACCTGGGGAAAAGAGTCTTCACCCCACACCCCAGCATCACCTGGGGAAAGGAGTCTTCACCCCACACCACAGCATCACCTGGGGAAGGGAGTCTTCACCCCACACCCCAGCATCACCTGGGGAAGGGAGTCTTCACCCCACACCACAGCATCACCTGGGGAAGGGCAGCCCTCGCCCCATTGCCGCAGCATCACCCGGGTAAAGGAACCCTGGCCCCACAGCACAGCATCGCCCAGAGAAGGCCAGCCCTGGCCCCACGGACTCGGCCTCTCCCCATGGCTTCTGAGCCTGGCCGGGGTGGTGCTCCCCGGGGCAGGGAGGGCAGAGCTCACCGGGCACCCCCAGCCAGTGCCGGGCGCGCAGCCAGCAGTGACCGTGTCGGATTTATTAGGAAGACCTTCAGCCTCTGGGAGTTCTACCTGTTTTGTACAAAAAAAAGAAAAAAAAAAAAGAAAAAAAAAGAAAAAAAAAAGACTGTTTCAAGGTCTATTTTAACAACAAAATGCTATTTTATTATGGAATCTAATCAAGTCTTTTTTTTACTTTTCGGCTCGGTGACAGCGGTCAGTGGCCTCGCTGAACCAAGCGGGGCGCACTGAGGAAACGGCTCGGGAGGAAGCGCGTTTGTAGCCTGGAAGCCTCACAGCAGATTAACCCGGCGCTGGGTTGGGGCTAGAGAAAGGAGCGATAATGTTGTGACTTTCCTGAAGGTAAAAAAAGGTCAGAACTGCAGGAGCGGAGGTGACACTGAACAAGCCAATGGACAGCCATTAGACATACTTGTTGTTAAGCAAAAATCAATAAAAGCAACTCATCACGCTTGTGACGTAACCACCGGGACCTTCAGTTACCTGGGGAGCAGCAGTTTATTTCCACAGGGAGCAATAAAAGCCAGTTCTGTTAAGTTTTTTGGTTGAGAAGTTGGACGTACTTAAAAAAAAAAAAACACAAAAAAAAGGTGAAAACAGGTGAGCGAGTTTTATTTCATCTCAGGGAGAGATTTTACGTAAGCTGGGGCCATAACTGCAGTTTTAAAGAAAAAAACAAAAATGGAAAGCCTGATTTCTGTGTTTTGTCTCTGAGCATCCCCCATCCATCCCCCCGCGGGGACCAGCGCCGCTCCCCGGGTCGGTGCCCAGCCAAGGAGCCCCACGGTGACGACACCTCGGCCAGACCCGGCTCCTTTGTCCCCGCAATAAAGAGAGAGCCCCCGGTCGCTGCCGGGTGGGGGGGGATAAAGCCCCCAGCCCTCGTGTCTCGCCACCGAGGAGGCAGCAGCAGGGCCATGGGGGGGGTGTCTTGGCGTGGAGCCCCCAGCTCATGGGGTGGTGGTGGGGGTGTCAGGAGACGCTTTGGGGGGGGACAGATTTGTTTTTCACGTGCGATCCCGTTTTATGCAACACAGCGAAATTAACTCTTAGCGTAGTGTTCCTACCTCAGCCCGTAGTTACTGGTGTCTCTATGCAGTGCGTGGTAGTCCCCAACCTGACGTCTCTCGCCCCAGGTTACAGACGCAGCGTGTGTGTGTGTGTGTGTGTCCCCGTCACTGCTGATGTCCTGGGGATGTCCCAACAGCCCGGACACTCCCTTCCACCCGCAGCGCAGTCCCCCCCCCCCCTTCCCACCCTGGAGACCTTCAGCTTTCGCTCCACACGCGATCCCCGCCAGCCCAAGCATCACCTCCGCAGGTTTCACCCCTTTTACTGCAAAACCAACACAACTGGTCAGTTAGAGATTTTTTTCCCCGTCGTCTGGTTTTCCTGTTGGTTCCATATCGCGTCTTGTGTTCCACCACCCCTTAGTTTTACCTGTCTTCATATTAAAATGTTGTTTCCATAGATTCCTCTATCAGAAAAAGAAATAAATCTCATACTAGCATACTGCATCTTCACGCAGTAGATGGTAAAATACCTGAAAATGTGAATTTCTTAGTTTTCATAAAAAAAAAACTAGAAATTAACCTTTCATGTGCCAAATACTGTAAGTTACATTTTTCCTTCAAAATGTACCTTTTTCTACATACTCAGTATCTTAGTTAGCATAAAAATCATTGGTGCCATGAGAAGTATTTTTAAATTTAAATAAATATTTAAATATCACGATCGCCAGCACTGGTCTGGGCTTTGTTCAGGAGTTACTGTCAGCACCAGTTCATCACTTGAGTGAAACGCTGTCCCAGTGGGGTCCCTCACAACCCCCCGGGAGGTGTTCATGGGTGCTGTGGCCAGTGAGCCCCCGGACCACAGCCCCTCCCCCCAAAAAACTGCCCCAGTTCTGCTCAGAACCACAGGGCTTCCCCGGAAACTGGGTCCAGGAGCATCAGCCCCCCCCCCCGAGTGCCCGTCCTTCTGCCCCCAGGAGGGGTTTAACCAGACCTCAGACACCTCACTTAAGGGACATGTTTTGCTGAAGACACAGACCCCGAGCACCTGCTCCCCAAAACCCCACATGGGGGGGCAGAGAGCAAGCGCCCCACATTCCCTAATGAAAATGATTAATTGGAGCCTCACACCCACAGCAAGTACCCTCCTGAGCCAGGGGTTTTTCTTGTTTTGGAAAATGACTTGAGTATTGGGGAAATATTTCTATTTTGGTACAAACTGTCAAAGCAGGATTTTTTTTTAAATCAAAGAAGAGAATGCCAAACGTGGTTTAGAAGATTTATTTTAAAGGTTTTAAAATATACTCCTGTCCTGAGAAAATGCAGTTCGCTTAGAAACAGCTTCATAGGGATTCAACAAATTTAATGCAAAAAGGCGAAAAAAAAAAAAAAAAAAAATCTCTATCTGAGCCACTTTTATTCTTCTTTGAACACATGAAGGCGGCCGCTGGAGTTGCCGCCCACCAGGATGTTCTTACTGGGATGGAGCGCGTTGATGGAGCAGACGGAGCTGAGGCAGTCGGGGTTGTAGAAGGAGTGCAGGAGCTCCCCCGTGTCCTGGAAGACCTCGACCTGGCGGGGCCGTGCCAGGCTGCCCACCACGAAGCAATCCTCCCGCCTGGGGTCCCAGACCGCCTGGAACCGCGTCAGCCAGCGCCCCGTGTTGTTGTTGTGTCTTCGGGGAAACAACCGGGGAGGGGGGGGGAAACAACAAACAGAAAAAGAGATGAACCTTCCTCTTCTTGCAGCCAGGATTTTTAAGTATCATCATTTATGTCATAGGTGCTTAAACCCATTTCCTTGCCTCCTAAACCACTGGCATTGGGCAGGTCCCACTGCTCACACCCACCCAGAGACCACCAGGCTGGGAGGGGAGAGGGAAATGGAGCAAGAGGATAAAGCAGAGGGTACTTTGACGTGATTATTCATCAAAACAGTTACGCTTCAAGGTTGCATACATCAGTAAAAATAGGACAAACACACATCAAGCCTGTCAATAAACCGCAAACTAAGAATTTCCAAGCCAGCCACTAGTCTAGTTCCAGCCCCTCAGGAAACCACCCCGGCGGTGACTCGCCAGCTGGAGCACAAGGGGCTTCTACAAGTGTTGAGATTTTTCCCCAAACCACACACTTTTCTCTTCAGAGGCCATCAATCACAGCACCCCTGCGGGCTCGCAGGGGCTGTGCCCCAGCCGTGCTGCATGGACAAAAGGCACCCGTGGGGATGAGGGTGAATTCCCAGGTGGGAGGGTGCTGGGGCTGCTCTGGCTCCCGTCACCCCGGGGCTCTTGGGGACCACGGCACCCACCAGGGAAACGGCCACAGCCCGGGCTGTCCTCAGCCCCGGCGCCTCCACTCACCTGATGGTACTGAGAGCTCTGACCGTCGGTGACAAAGAAGAGGTGTCATAGACCCTGGAACACAGAACAGCGTGTGTTAAACCCGGCAGCTCTCTCCTCCCAACGCCCCCCACACAGGTCGGCACCGGCCAGATCTCACAGGGGTCTGGAATGTGGTGCCAAAGGGCTCAGACATCAGCTCCCAAGCACCAACATCCCAACTGCCAGTGTTAAATTTGCCTTTTTTAATTGGATTTGCTCTTTGCTAGAATTGAAGGTCATCCTTTCTGAAGGTCCTTTGACGAGGGGGAAACGTTTTAACCCGAAAGAGGGGAGACTGAGATGAGATGTGGGGAAGGAATTCTTTGCTGGGAGGGTGGTGAGAGCCTGGCCCAGGTTGCCCCGAGAAGCTGTGGCTGCCCCATCCCTGGAGGGGTTCAAGGCCAGGTTGGAGGGGGCTTGGAGCAACCTGGGCTGGTGGGAGGTGTCCCTGCCCAGGGCAGGGGGTGGCACTGGAGGGGCTTTAAGGTCCCTTCCCACCCAAACCATTCTGTGATTTCTAAGACCAGCACAAGAAGGGCTGGCTGGGACAGAGGAGAGGCTCCCCTCGCCCTGTGCCGTCTCTGTTCCATCACCGCACACACGGGCTGCCGGGGGAAGAACACAAGAGGCCACTCGCCCCTGGTGAAATCCCACCACCTACAGCCCCAGGGCCAAGGCTCTGTCCCAGGCGTGGGCTGGGCTGACACAAACCATCACAGCTCTCCTGTTCCGGGCTCTCCTTCTCCCCCAAGAAACTTTTAGGATCTCAAAAACGCTACAGCAAGAAGTTCAAGAGCTGCTGGGTTAAAAGCTGCTCTTTTTTCTTTGGAGGAGGCAGCGAATGAACGATCCTGTATCTGTTTCTCCCTTGAGTAAAAATATTCTGATTTACTCATAGCCAGTTCCTAATCCGACACTTGCTCTGTTAGTGCCAAGGATTTACAATTTTCTTAACAAAGCGGACTAGAACAGACCTTCAATTACCTACAGTAGCTAAATCACAGGAAAGCAAGGTTTACAGCACCACACCACCAAAGATCTCTGTCCTGGGTGCGTGGAGGGGGAAGAAAGAAAATCAAATTTCCAGACAAAACAGGGAATGCCGTTACAGCCCCACCACGTTGGGATTCTTTCCAGAATCCGTGCAGTTACCCTGGGGTTTAAAATCCCTCGCAGCCTGTAGAGCAGAGCCTGGATTTTCACCCTGGCCTGAGCTGGGTGCTGCGTTTTGTACCTGCTCTTCTTTGGCACAATTTGGGACTCCAGAACATCTACGTGGTGCATACAGAGCTGCAATGGGGTATTCCCATCAATAGATTGCCTGAAGTATGAGCACAAAACTACCCAGTAGAGAGAAAAACTACATCTCTAACACAGCTCACAGCAGTTTGAATTAACAGATGGGAGCTAGTTACAAAAGAGCTAATACTGTCAGGCTTCTAACTACCAGCAGCTAAAAATAAATTTCTAAGCATTTTGTATTCACCAGCCAGGTTTTTAACTGGTTGGTCTGGGATTTGTTGTTTGGGGGTTTGGGGTCTTTTTTTGTTTATTTGTTTTAATGGCCAACAGCACCTATATGTTTTACTGTTCACTGTTAAATACTCTTCAGGAAAATGAGAATTAGGAAAAACCACTCAAAATATCACACCATGCAATTAAGTATCACTTTTAAAAGAGGCGATAAAGACAGGAAGCTCTCAATGATGGACCATGCAGACAAGAAATACTAATGAAACCCCCACCAGCTGGCATTTTCCCCAGAGATGATTCCCCCCGGCCGTACCTCAGTTTGTCGTCAGCACACACCGTCACCACTCTGCTCCCCGTCAC
>QJSC01011515.1:217448-253078 GCA_003697955.1 Calidris pygmaea | reverse complement strand
ACCCGCTCCAGCACCTCAATGTCTTTTTTATGGTAGGGAGCCCAAAACTGGACACAGTACTCGAGGTGGGGCCTCACCAGTGCCGAGTACAGGGGGACAATCACCTCTCGGGCCCTACTCGCCACACTGTTCCTGATACAGGCCAGGATGCTGTTGGCCTTCTTGGCCACCTGGGCACACTGCTGGCTCATGTTCAGCCAACAGTCGACCAACACCCCCAGGTCCTTTTATGCTGGAGACACGGCAGGTTTCATGTGAGCTGCGTTTTGAAGCTGCCCCCAGCAGCGCACGTTCACTGCAACTGCCAGAGGCTCCACGGGATTGCGAGAGCACCAAAACCACCCCAAACTGACAGCTCAATAAAGTCCCTCTACACCATCACCTGTCCTAAGACCATTTTGTACCCATTACCAAAAGCGAAAGTCACGAGTATGTCAGACTTAAAATCCTGCTAAGAACAAAAAACTTGTTTTCTAAATAGATGAGGAAGGTTTTGGCTGTAACTGGGGCTGCAACTGTAACCCCCCTCATCGGGGGCTGCTCCTGCTCCAGCCGTGCCATTCACAGCTGGTTTCAGCCATCAGTGCGGAGACAACCCTGAGAACACTCGGAAACTGGAGCTGGGTTTGAGCTACCTACACTGAGCCAGCAGCGAGGAAATACTGTTTATTCACGGGGTGAACATGGACCGTCCTGGTTCTTTTGAAGCCGATGTCCACAGAGAGCTCTGAAGACGTTCCCGGGGTCCGTCTGTCCACAACAGCGACGTCGCCGTGCCAGTACCCCACTATGGCACTGCAGGCGTTATCTTCCAAGAAGTCAAAGGAAGACAAATCTTCACTTCTGCATATCTGGGCATAGGAAAGGTCCAATGTAACTGAAACTGCTCAACACCATACACTGAGTTATTCCTGAGCGACCAAGGGCAGGCGCTGCCCACACCCCCACCAGAGTTACGGTGCTTAGAAAGGTTGGGAAAAAAGCACTTTAAAGTGTTGTAGCTTGTTCTGCTTTCCAGCGTGGGAGAGCTGATCAGTGCACATCTATCTGTCAAAAGATAAGCAAAGCGAGCCCCGTGAAGCTCCTCCGTAGCTGCCTGGCTCACCGGGAGACACTCGCAGCACTCTGCTCACTTCAAGCCTGAGAAAAGCAAGGTCAGCTCATGCTTTGTGTTGTTTTACAGGGTTTATTTGGGTGGGGGCTTTTTTTGGTAAAATTTAGTTCTTTAAATCGCTCTTGTTTGTCATCATTAGAACACCCTGCTTTTGTAAAGATGCACGTATTGCTTAAGTACAAAGATATGAATTTAAATTCAATAACTGCAACTGCCTCTGCGGGAGGGAAATGGAGAGTGCCCAAGCTGTTACTGCATTTTATTGAGTAGAAGCATCTCCACGTTTTTATGATGCTAATTAAAGGTTACTACATCTGTCCTTGTGGAAATGGAAATCTTGAACTTTCTTGTTAACAAACCAACCAACAAATAGCAGCCTGGGCAGAAGGAGACCAAGAGCCCCCAGCAGCAGACCCCAGGAGGTTCCCGGGGCTCCTGGAGCCGGGGGAGCACTCACCTCATCGAAGACGGCCCTCGTGACGTCCCCGCAGCGCAGGGACTCCGTGCTCAGGGACAGCAGGTGAGCGGGGTTACAGGGAGAAAACTTCATGCAGGTGACCGAGAAGCTGTGTGGGACAAAGACGTGCGCCCCTTCTTCCGACGTGCAGCTCTGGAAAACAATCGAGACTTGATGGACACAGATGCTGATCACTGTAGTCATTTCTGTTAATTACTGCAGCTCTCAAAGCAGTCTCTGTTTTCCCAACGTTCTCGCCCTGCCCTGGAGAACTGTAGGAGGTGGCAGCGGGGTGCCTGACGTGTGGCCAGCACAGGTAACAAGCCACAAGCCCACCCGGGGGCCCAGGGAAACGTTGTACCGGAGCAAAGGGGTTTCACCTCTGCGTGGGAGAGCTCAAATTTAGCTCAAAAGAGCACTAAGAGTTTACTCTGTTTCAGAATTCTGTTTCCCAATTAGGAAGAGCTGCCATTTCCTGCTGTAATTAAAGTGCACTTTATCTGCAAAGCCTTCAAAAGTTTTCAAAACACCAAGTGCTAAGCTATTTTTCAGACAATGTAAGTAAAGAGGTGCCAGCATATATATACTGGCACAGCAATTCCATCCCTGCTGCCTGGGACACACAGCGACCCCCTGCACCTTCCCAAAACCTGTACTAACTCAAAAAAACAACACTCCAGCATCCATGTCACCTCACTCTCTAAAACCCAGCTGTGGTACTGCTACAAGGGTAATGGAATTAGAATCCCAATTTCTCAATGGTGCCTTGGAATTTTAACCCTCACTGATAATATTGTTTCAGCCCGTGATCCATTTTCTTCCGCTCTGCCCCCAAAAGTTACCAGTGCAACCTTTCCTCCCATCAAACCTGGCCTTGCCAAGGACCAGACAGACCTTTCAAGCGATTCTGCTGAGCTTCAGCCCAACAGACACCCTGGTGTTATCCGTGAGAATGGGGAAAGCCTAAAATATAACCGCGAGCCTGACAAACTAACGCCCCAGGCCGTGCCCCCTGCTCCCATCCAGCAGCAAACAGAGCCCCCCAACAACTCCCCAGCACCCACTCCCAACGCCCCAACAACTCCCCAGCACCCACTCCCAACGCCCCAACAACTCACCACGTTCCAGAGCCCGACCTGCCCGGTCTTGTCCCCCGCAGCCACAAAGAGGAGGCTTTCGGAAGGGTGGATGGCCATCGAACACACTCGATACTTCACCACCTTTTTCACGTTCTCTTGGCTGAGGACCATGCTGTTCAGGCTGTCTTGGTACCTACAGAGCATTGTTACCACCTTAGTTATTCAAGGAAGGAGGAGAACAAGCCCACACCCGGTTTCTAGCTGCTGTTTCAGGTTACCTTTTCATGTCACACGTGTGCTCTTCGGGATCCTTAGCTTTCATCTACAGACAGAGAGGAAATACTTATCAGAATTAGATTCCTTAGAACCCAAGGTAAATGACTTTATCCCAAAATAACTCAATAGTAATACCTCGCTTATTCTCATCCACGTAGTCAATAATTCCTCTGACAATTTACTGTTCTCCATCTCATCTTCTGGAACCATGGGCAACGGACCGGCAGGAACCTGAGGCTGGAAGGACATGAGCAATTTCCGTAACTCAAATCAACTAAAATTACAAGCAGAGCGAATTGTTACTTTCCACACACCAGATGTTCTGAGAACACACCTATGATAGCACCAGAAATAAACCTAACAACAACAAAGTTTGCATCAAATGTTATTAACAAGATAAACAGAACTTTACTAAACACAACAGGGAAGACAAACAGCTCCCCCCTGGTTTGTCCTCTCCTCTCCAACACCCAGCACGGCTCATCTTCAGGAACCTCACTAGAGATTTAGCTGTGTTCTACAGCACCACAGAAGATTTAAACTCCCATCTCTCAGAGCAATAGAATGTTTACTTACTGCTATATAACTGCTTCAAAGAGGTAGTAAATATTGCAAAGGAAAATAAACTAGATCAAAAGTTACAGTGAAATAACATTAAAACAGAGTAATAAAACTCTGAATTTAAAGCAGCTCAAATCTATGGGCTGTTGACAGGTGCGTAATGTTTTACTTCAGGCCCCTTCTGATCATCCCAAACCGCCCTATTTCATCAGCCCGAGTCACTGCACATGGACCAACATTTGGAGAGGCCACGGGGAGGCTGCAACTTGAGGGGCTTGAGGTTGCAAGAATTTACCTTTTCTTACTGCCAGGCTATAACGCACCTTTCCAAATGTCTAAAGGCTTTTACAACAAGCTCAGCTTATTATAAACAACTGACGTGTTATTGGTCAGCAGCATTTCTATAAAGCTGTGTATAAACACACACACACCCCTCCTCTAACCCTTCCCCATCTCACATATTCCTCTGCTCCCAGCTGAGCTGCCACCTCTGCCACTGGAATTCCTGACGGCTCCACTCTTTGCAAGCGCATAGACCTTCGCCGCACCGTTTCATCTTCTGCCTTCTTAGGCTTAGCCCTAGAACAATTAATACATTTCCGAATTACAGACACATGAGCCCCCTGCGTGTAAGCAACAGGCTCCAGAGGGGGTCCCAGCCCTCCAGCCCAGCTCGCTCCCCCCCGCGCCGGGAGGGCGGGCGTTACATCTGCTGCAGCCACGGTGCCCATCACCAGGAGCAGCACTTCCCAGGGCCCATGTATGTACCGCATCTTTGTTTTGCTTGTAATACATCCTGCCACTGTCACTTTTCTCCCCAGTCCTCCTTATTTATAATTCATCTTTCCATTCATTGATCTAGTCATCTTTTCCCACTCTCTTTCATCACATATCTCCCTCTGGTTTGTACCAAAGCTCGTTTTGCTGCTCCGCCTGGCGCTGTTCTGGCACTGCCAAATGTCTTTTCCTCTGCACTAATTGGTTGCTCTCCCCCCTGTACCTAGTTCTCCCCCCTCTTTCTTTCCCAAGCCTTTTCCCATCATTTGTTTTCATCATTTAACGTTTCTTTCTTTACCCACCATGCGAAAATATCACCAGAAAAAAGAAATGGGCTTGAAGTACCTTAATACAAATATCACAAAAAAGAATATATTCTGTAATTTGAGGGAAAAGATATTACTGCTGTCATTAACTTTCCAAAGGCCGGCAGAGGAGAGGCACCACCGAGAGGAGTTACCTGTTCCTGAAGTCACACAGCTCAAGCTAATCAGTTATTCCTCACTAGCTCTCCCTCTTCCCACTATCAGGTATGTGCGGAGGGAAGTGCTAAAAGGGCAAACACGCAACGAATAAAACAGTGATAAAAATCTCATATAAAGTTATTTTACCTTTTGGTGACATGAGATTGTCTTTTAGTTGCAATCTGGTGAAGTCTTGCAGCTGACTTAAAAGAGAAAAAAAAGATTAAAACATATATAACAAGCATAAGAGATCAACCTGTATAAAATATAATTATCTAAAGGCTGCAATAAACAATATTACACTTATTTATAACAATAATAAAAAGGGATTTTTAAACACCGAGCTGTGGTGGGCCCGCTTCACTTCCATGTACCAGCCTCGTCTTTACCGACCTCTCTGAGAGTGACTGGAAGAAAAGGAGTTATTTTCACTCCATTTCAGTCCCGGTGGTGAGAGCCTCACTGCCCACGGGACATGTCTCGCAGCCGGGTGTAACGACCACGCAAGCACACGGGCACTCAAGGAGGTAATTCACTACCTGCTGCCAGGAACAGGATGCATTATGGATTTAAAGAAAAAAAAAAAAAAAAGAAGTAATAGAATGACAGAGTATGGAAAGAAGGGCAGAGGTTTGGATCTACTCATGTGACAGCGCTTGGAATCCTATGACCTGAGCTTTCCAGACAACTTCTCCAAGGTGGAAAGAATTCTGATGACTAGCCAGGAGGGGGAAGGCACCAGCAGCACAGCCCCTCCCCGAGGGTGTCTCTGGCACGAGGGGGGTGAGCCGAGCCCCCGACAGCCCCAGCCCTGCCACCCGGTGCCCTGCCCTTAGATAACCAGCTGCATCTCAAACACAAGAGCCCAACGCCCTGGGCGGGAAGGCGGGCGCAGAGCAGGGGTGGGGGCATGTGTTACACAAGCCAGCAGGCTGGTGCACGTCCCACACTCACACAAGCACCTTCACGAGAGCATTTCACCCCAGGGTCACCTCCCGGGCCCGGCTGGGTGGGCAGCGCAGGGACCACTGGCACTGGGTGCTGCCGGCTGGGAACTCCGTGTCCGTGCAGTTCTGCTCTCTCCACTTGGTGTGAGTTTAAGCAGTGACCTCCCCTCTTTGGGTAAAGCCAACCAGCAAAACAACCCACCCCCGTGTTTTTTACCCAGTCAGGGCAGTCCTGATGGCTCAGCACACTTCATGGCTTTCCTCACACATGTCACTGTTGGGGAGGGTTTCACAACCAGAGGGATGACAGCACAATTACCATCACGCTTGGAGAAAGCCCATTTTGAAGCTACTTAGAATCTGCACAAACCTCATGCAGCTTTAAAGCAGCAAAGAATTTGGCATTTTCTGTAATGTTCTTCAGTCTTTTCCTTTCGTAAGCTGATAACTGCGAGTGTCCATCCTACAAAAAGAAAAGCCAATTACTCTTAATTGCACAGTTACGTGGCACACAGGATGTCCCAGGCTTCTGGGAAGTGAGTCTCTACATTGATTGACTAAATTATTCAGAAGTAGTTCGACAGACTTGTAATAAAACCACGCTGTACAAACCGGGGTGATCCTATATCAATGCCCAAACTTGTCCACACAGGTCCTAGCTTCCATTATACAACCTACTGCTAGCATTAGTTCTACAAAAAGGGTCAGTTCATCAAAATCTCAGCAGAATGAAAACAAGTCTGGAGTGAATCAATAAACAACTTAAAACTTCAGCAACACGGCAAATATTCACATCAACACAATACAGCCTTGGATCATTATATTTTCCACAGAGGAGCAGGTGGACTTGACAAGTTGAAACAATGATTTAAATACGAGTGAACATTGACAAAACTTTCCTATCTTATGACTGCATCCATCCGTAAAAACGTCTGGAAGAGGGTTATTGACAGCACAAGAGCACACCGAGGCTTTTGCTACCGGGTTTTAGCTACTCAGGCTGACAACAGGAGCGTTGTTTTCGTCCCTCAGACATTCAAAGGGCAAAGAGAAGCTTTATACTGCCAGCCGGGGAGGTCAAGGGGAAACAGGAAGAACGGTTGTGCTGAGAGATGCTTCAAACCGCTCTTCTATAAACCTCACACACGGGCACCTCGGGAACCCCAAAACCCCCGTCTTCCCGCTCCTGTTCGCGGCCACGGAGCCAACAGCCCCGAGGGACGGGGGGCTGCGCCGGGACTCACCTCAGGAGCCTCCGTCCCCGCGTCGCTCCCGTCGCTCTCCGCATCCCAAGCGCCGTCCCGGCCGTTTCCCTCCGGGCTGCCCGGGGCGGGGGGCGAGGCCGGGGCCGGTTTCGGCGGGCCGGGCTCCGGGCACAGCCTCTTGCCGGCCGGGGCGCTGCCCTCCGCCGCCCCGCCGGCGCCCAGCAGCCGCTTCTGGGGCAGGCGGCGGCCCGTCACGGCCAGCGGCCGCAGCAGCACCCGCAGCTGCCGCGCCGCCACCGCCCGCCGCTCCTCCGGCCCCGGGCTGCCTCCCCCGGGCAGGGCGGCCGTGCCCGGCGGGGTGGACTCCTGGGGAGGGAGAGCGGGACGGGCTCGGCGGGGGTCGGGGCCGGGGCCTTTCCCGCGCCCGCCGGGCCCCGCCTGCCACCCGCCTTCCCGCCCCGCTCCTCCCAGACCCGGACCCCCCGGCCTCCTACCCCCGGAACCCGCCGGACCCTCCCGGCTTCCCACCCCCGGAACCCCCCGGGACCCCCCCGTCCTCCCAGCCCCGGAACCCCCCAGGCCCCTCTCCTCCTAAACCCGGACCCCCCCGTCCTCCCAGCCCCAGGCCACCCCCGACCTTCTCCTCCCAGCCCCAGGACCTCCCTCTCCTCATGGACGCGGCTCCCCCCGACGTTCTCCNGGCTTGGAGGCAGTGCTTTTGCAGTGGAGAAAGGATTTCCTTGTTCTTTCATCTCTTTTCTCTGAACAGCATTGATGTGATATGAAAGTTTGGATTCCTAGCTGTTACTCTCAACCAACCACTGAAAGCAATCAGTCCTATAGCTCTGCAGTTGAATAGGACTTCTATAAAAAGACGGTTTATTTTCCTGATAGAGAAGGCCTCTCCTCACGCCCCCGCCCCGCTCCTCACAGCCCCAGCCCCTTCCGCCCGCCATCCCTCCCCCCCTCCCCGGGCCGGCAGCTCTCACGGCGGCCCCCGCTCCCCGCCGGCCCCTCACCTGCATCCGCTGCCGGGTGCGCGGCGATGCCTCCTCGGGCTCCGAGGTAGCGGCCTGAGAGAGCGCCATAACGCGCCGGGGCGGAGCGGCCGCTTCCCGCTCCGGAGAGGGGCGGGCCCGGCCGGCTCCCGCCCACGGCGCCTTCCCGCCAGGGCGGCCATTGGCGGGGCGGCCCCGCCGGGCCCCGGGCCGTTGAGGCGATCACCGGGGCCCGTGTGGTGTCGGGGCTCCAGGGCTGCGGGGTAGGGGACCGAAGCCATGAGAGAGTCGGGGGGGTTCAGCCTGGAGAAGAGAAGGCTCCGGGGAGACCTCAGAGCCCCTTCCAGTCCCTCAAGGGGCTCCAGGAGAGATGGGGAGGGACTCTGGATCAGGGAGGGGAGCCCTAAGAGGAGGGGGAAGGGTTTGACACTGAAAGAGGGGAGATGGAGCTGAGATGTGGGGAAGAACTTGTTTGGTGGGAGGGTGGTGAGAGCCTGGCCCAGGTTGCCCAGAGAAGCTGTGGCTGCCCCATCCCTGGAGGGGTTCAAGGGCAGGTTGGAGGGGGCTTGGAGCGACCTGGGCTGGTGGGAGGTGTCCCTGCCCAGGGCAGGGGGTGGCACCGGGAGGGATTTAAAGGTCCCTTCCAACCCAAACCATTCTGTGATGGACAGACCATGGGCGGCAGTGAAGAACGATGTGGTGCTCAAACGCCCTTCACTGTGGCTGCGACCAGATCACAGGATATAAAAATAATGAAAAAACTAAAAAAGCAGCAGACCTGGGGCAGGGCTTGGCTCTCTGGGGAGGCTCTGCAGCCCCTCTCCAGCCCTGGAACCTGGGGAATAAAATGTGAAACTTCCAAACGTTAATTACGTTTTCTGTCTCTGGAGAAGGCCCCGGGGCTGAAGTTTTGAGAGGAGCAGCTCAGCTCTGAAGCGCTCACACAGCCAGGGAGGGAGTGAAGCAGAGGCAGCCCCAGCGCTGGGACACACAGCTCCAGTCACCGCCTCTGATGTGTGGTCCCCGGGGGCTCCCGAGGAAGCTGAGGAGCAGCCCCACGCTCCTCCACGCCCCTGGAACAGCAGCACCTCCACAACCCGGCACAGCTCCTCCCTGCTTACAGCAGAAAGAACCGTCCAAATAAGCTTATGAGTTAAAAAGCATTTATTTAATGTGAGGTTCTGATACTTGACAAACGTACAAGTCTCAGAAGGTTTAGCAAACGAAACAAAGATTTAATGAACAATGATTACATCTTCAGGGCTTGCTATCGTACAGTATTTACACTTCCCGAGTCACAGTACTGAATACGAAGGCTGAAGGAATTGCCTGTTTTTGGGTTTGGGAGGTGCCATTATCCCCAGCCTCGCGGCGGCTCCCTGGGACGCGGTGACGGTGAGCGAGGCCGTGCTGCCGCCGGAGGGGCCGGGAGCCCTGGGGCCGGGCTGGCGTCGGGGTCTCCGGTACCTGCTGTGGCCCCTGCACGGGAGGGAAGGTGTGTGTCAGACATCGCTTTGCTTCCCACAGTCCATACATACACTTAGATACAGATTGTCTAGAAGACTATGCTTTCATTTTTAAGAAGTTTTGGGGTTGGGGGGGGGGAGTTGGGTTGTTTGGGGTTTTTTTTTAATCACAGAATAGTCATGGTTGGAAGGGACCTTTGAAATCATTGAGTCCAACCACAAAAAACAAAAAACCAAAAAAACCCCACAACCCAAACCAACACACACCACACCCACCCACAGACAGACAAAACCCAGCGATCTCGAGCATTAGAGCATGCCCTGAAGTGCCATGTCTACACGTTTCTTAAATACCTCCAGGGATGCAGGTATTAGTACACATGGCTGCAAAATACCTTTGAAATGTAAATGGCGTGTAGCTGTTGCTCTGGCATCCGCCTAAGGGCTGAACCACGCTGACTCCCATTAATCCAATTAGAGTATCAACATTAAGTGACAGTTCAGGGTCAACAGCATTTAATGACTAATATTTTAGCAGATTGGAAGGTGAAAAGGGTGGGAGGAAAACCTACTGAGCCGGGACCTGCTCTTTGCTACAAAAAACCAAGGACCAGAATGAGGGAAGACGGGGCAGAGGAGGAGAGACACGTCCTCAGAAAGCACAGGCGATGGCAGAACACAGGGGGTTTGAAGAAGGGACATGGTATTTTCTGTTTGGTGACGAATGCAATACTAAAGCAGTAAAATGTAAGCCGTTAATATACCAATAAACCTGAAGGGTCTTTAAAACCCCCCCATGAATTTTACAGAATGTTCTGGAGAACACATTAGTACCAGTTAGAGCTGCTCTTCCCCACGGCCTGAACTCCCAGCTGAAAGGTAACACAATTCCTGTGACGCTTATAGACTGAATAAAATCCTATTCAAAGAATTCTTTCAGAAATGCAAGAGGTGGGTTGTTCATGTACCTGCTCTTTGGTTCCTCACCTTCTCTATCTCGGACTCCAGGCGAGGTACAATACCTCAGCGAGGGGTTAGGTGACCTGACCATACTGCAGTGAGGAAACTTTAATTTACTGCCTTTTTGTGCCAGGGCAGCTCTGAGCACAGCCAGCCTCTGACGGGCGTGACCGTAGAACCCAAATAACAAGTTTTCTAGTGTCACACACATATTACCCCAGCTCTGTTTTAAAAGCGGGTTTGGGGAAGGTGGAATTTCTCCATTTCTCCTTTTTCGATCATTCCCTTTCAGCACTGATTAATCAAGTTTTGAGGCACAGACATTCAGCACAAACTGCCACTTGAGTTACTGCACTACTAACTACATAAACTGTTAAAATAAGGTCAGATCTCAAAGGGTGAGAGCCAGCCTGGCTCCTCCATCACCCTGGGATAGTCGGTGGTGGATCTGCCCTGGAAGCTCAAGACCAACCAGGCTCCTGGATCCAAACCTTAGGGTCTTGATGCAGGTGTTGCCTCATATGGGACAATCGGAGGGAGGAATTCTGAATTAACAAGGGGCTGGGAACTGAAGTTCAGATGTTCCATCAAATCTTCAGTTTCGAGCTGCCTTTATGTTTCCAAGCCCAGAAGCCAGTCAGGATGTTAGTGATGGTTACAGCAGCACACTGAAACTCAGTGTCACTACTCGGCTTGGGGCAGTCATGAGTGGGAAACAAAGGACAACTCCTAAATCCCCTTCCTCACCAGGAGCTTTCTAAACAAAATGGTAGAAAACCAAAGCAGAGCAGCTATTAGCAGGTACCTGGTTCATTTTCATGCCAATCTTAAAGCCCATACTCACTCAAGAAAGCACAGCAGGATGACAGTGCAGTTCTGGGATCATCATTGGGCTATTCTGGACAAAGAGAATTTACAAGTTTCCACAACAACCTACCCTTTGGGATGGAACTGCTGGCTACCGCCACCGCTTGTCTTTTTCCTCTTCGAGTCTCTGAAGTTTGGAGGCCTTTTCCTTTTCCTTCTTTGGTTTGCATTATTGCAAAAATAGCTTGAGGTGGTAACTACGTCTTCGGCTTCTCCCTCGCTCTCAGGTGTGCCCGTGCTTCCCGCGGCCGTGTCCACGCTTTGGCCAACAGCGTCTTCTGCAGAGACAGAGAGTTAACGCGAATGAAACCAAGGCTTGGCCTGGGCCAGAACTGCCAGCCAGAGCACACCGACTGTGCCAGAACCACCCTCCTCCCTGTTCCAGGCCTCCCCTGCACCGCCTTCACCCTGCTCCAGGCTCAGCTAAAGGTGGTGCCAACCAAAACTGCCCTCTCTCCTTGCTTTATCTCACACCGTAAGAGTCCTGGGCAGCCCTGTTTCCTCTAGCTTGGCTTCTTGTCTACACTATTTTGGTAGCACTGGGCTTTCTGCCTTTACACTCCCTTCCCCGGGTCACCTGGAAAGAATTATGGAATATACCATACATATTACAGTCAAATCTGGCACTTGTTTTTAAACCCAGCACCAGGAGACACTGAAAGGCTCAGGGAGCCCAGAGCTCCTTCTCAGTCAGCCACGATCCAGAGGGACATGATCCTTTGCACCAGCAGTGGAATAAAATACTTTAAAAATGAGGTTTGTAGATAGGCGTTTATTCACAATGCAGTGTATGAAAGCACAGCCTCTTTAAATGTAAACATGAATCACTTTAAAATTGCAGGCCCCAGTGTCTAATCTGATAGCCAGGCTGTGTTAAACACTCTGATTACAGGCTACATGCTACACTCAGGGGAAGTTAACAGATTTACTAGTCCCGGGGCTCAATTTGCCATTATTCAATGCTGCCCCCGTTCGGTGCTGCCGTTGTCACCTGGTCGTGGGTTTCACACCAAGCTTTGAAAGTTCTCCACTACTCAGTGAAGACCTGAACTCGCTGACCTCAGTTACTATGAAAAAAAAAAAAGGTGGGAGTTACTGATTTTCTGCCAGCCCATGCCGTTACCCCATATGTAGGAGATGCAGGTGTAAAGATATGCAGGAGGTGCAAGACCTGTAACTTGAAGGTCAGAATTCTCGTTATGACTAAGCATATTACATAAATGCCAGTAGCTAACAGGTTCAGAGCAGAGCAGTCTGCTTAGGTCTCCTTTGCCTCTTTTACCCTTTCAGAGATATGCTGAATTTAACAAGTGAGAAGATAACAAAAATCTTTGCATCTTCTGAAAATGTGCAGTCACTCCCTTTTTGTAATTATTAAGCTGCAAGAATTAGTTATTTGTATTTAAAACAAAGCAACTTTTGAGTGAAACTTGTGATAGAGGAGGAGAGAAGGGTGTTAGAGAGGAGAGCACACATTTAGGTACAGAGTGTACTGAACCTGGTACGCTCCACTCGGAGTACTTATCCATCACTTTAATTATTTCTGCTCCATATTTTTCCAGTTTATCTTCTGTGACACCATCAATCTGCAGTAAAACTTCCACATCAGATGACAAGGTCTCTGTAATGGAACAAAGTACCAATTAGACATGTCAAACAAGCTAACTTTTTTTTGAAGAGCTTCCCCAGGACACGCTCAGTTATTTGTACTGAAACTCGTTCTCGCTAAATGTCAGAAACTGCAGAGTTTGTCAGAAAAGGCTCCAATTGCACGTGCAGCCGATGGGGCTTCTGAGTAAGGAAAAGCTGACCTTACCTGCTATTTTCTTTAGTGTTGAAGTACTGAAAATATTGAAGTAATGCACATCAAAGACTTTCCCAAGCGTTTTGCAGGTGTCCGTGAGTTCCCCAAGGCACTTTTTAACCATCTCTTCCCGCTGGGACACCTTTGCCACAGAAGCCCTTTGCTTTCTGACGGCGCTGGCGCTTTCCGTTTCATGAAACTCCACCTGAGCCATCAGGAGAAGAGAGAGTGATGGACTGAGAACACAGGAAGACAGGGAAGGAAACCGAAAGAATTCTCTGATGCACCAAAGCAAGCTATTTACCCAGTACACCCTTTTAAAATTATTTTTTACAGGCTATTCAACCATCTTTAAGTTTCTTCTACAAAGAATTAGCAAAAATGTACACAACACAGGGAAAAATCCTGAGAACACCAGTTACAGCTAGATTTAAAGAGCGGTCACTAGGCCTAGCTCTGAGGGCTCTCTCTGCTTCAGACACAGCACTGATGTGAAGGCGACGCTGCCTCAAGCATCTCCAGGACTAGTTCCATGACCTTCTCCAAGTGCATTTTCCATCAGAGCTCACCAATGACCGGGAAAAAATAGAGCAGAAAACGCAGAAGGTAGCGCTGCTCCTTCTTCTCGCCTTAGCTTTTTCTGTGTTGGCCATAACTTCCCTTTCTTGCCAGGCGGGAATCAGGTGGATGGAGGAAGAGCAGCAGGATTTCACCCTCTCCACTCCTCTCAAACTCACCTTTTGCCTCACGTTATTATTAGAGTAGTGGACTAGAAATTGTGGTGGTTGGATTCTGTTCCCTGCATCTGCTAAAGACTGGCTCCTGCACTGCAGCTGGTTCTAGCTGTCTGAGGGCAAACGCTACAGAGAAACTGTAGCACGTCCCTTATAACAATATATTAGAGAAAACCCCCAACTGTTACACACCTGCAGTGACCCGTTGAGCACCGCCTGGGCTTTCTGTCCCAGGATGACATATGCCACCGCCTGGTCGTTAGCAGTGATGTACAAGTCTTCATCTAGAATCTTGTCCAAGACCAGTTTTCTGAAGAGCCTTTCGGCGTTGTGCCGTGAGTAGGCAGCTCCCTTCCCAAATATCCCAGACTGAACCTTCGCGCTCTTGGTACCTGTGCAAGAGAGAGCACGGGGTTAGCCTGCCATTAGAAACCCCACGTGCGTGTGTACTTAGACCTGTGGAGGGTTCCCAGGGGGATTCCATAGTGTATGTACGTAAAGAGAATGCATTTAAGCACCAGAAACTCCAAGCACCACCAGAAAACTAATATTATCACTATAGCAACCTGAAACGGATTAAAGCTTTAGTTTCATTTATTTTGGATCATTTTCCACAAAGAGATCCCTGTGACGAGTAATTTTGCAAGATATATCTTCTTGTCGACCACTGCTAGTGTTGCACGGAGCTCCTGATACTTCATCAGGAATTTAGGCACCGAGTCTCTTCAGGTGCTGTCTCTGGAAGAACTGAACTCACCTAAGAAGATGTCTACCATCATATTCAGCGTGTATCTTCCAAAACCTGCATTTCTCTTTGCATTTGTTCGTCTCATTTGTCCACAGTGCTCTTGTACAAATCTTACAATGCTCTTCACGTCATCCGTTACGTCTCGTGATTTGTAATCCTATTAAAACAGACTCAATTAGGAAACAACGTTCTCTGGTTCTGCCCCAATGCAAGTTGTTACTGACAACTGTGGGTTTCACTATTGAGCTTTTTTCCAGTCATAAATTAGTTTTGTTCCAAACAGAGAAATAGTGATTTTCTAGTTTGTACACCCACAGTGATACAACATAGTCACAGGCATTCTGTGTTTGATAATACTCTGAGAAATACAATAATAGGTACCAACTGAGTGTATATAGCTCTGCTGTGTTAATTGTAGAGAGTGAGCTGCAGGATTGCTGGGTAAATACTGGTAATAAGGCAAATCGCTTGGAAAGCACTCCCCTAATTATTCTGCTGCCATGCACTAGGACTTACACTTCAAATACGCATGGAAATGAGAAGACTGGACTGAACACGCACTGTTCTAGTCAAGTTCTGTTACAGTGACAGCACGTAAGGTGACACTTCAAACATGGGACTGAGAACCAGTATCAGCGGGTATAAAACTGAACCAGTTTATAGAGACCAGTGCCCTGGCCTGTCTGCTTCTCTTCTGCTCCTCCTCCTGCCACTGACAAGTTTGCCTCAATCCCGGAGGCACAAGCCTTAACCCTTGGGCCACCTCAGGCAGTTACACCTCCTCGGGTGGCACTCGCCACTCTGCCAGCACGGAGCTGCCTTGGAAACATGGCAACAGGCAGCTGAAGGGGCTGCCCACAGCCCTTCCGGGGGGTCTGCTATTCTCTCTGCCCCCCGTAAGCACTGCCACCAAGACAACGGACAGCAAGGAACATCCTTGCACCTCCTCGTCCTCTGGCAGAAAGAGGAGCATCATAAGTCCATGGATAGTCTGTGTAACTCCACCCTAGGTTAATCCCAGGAAATCATTCGAAGCCTCCAGCATCACAACAGCACAAGACATCTTAAACATTTTCTCCATGTGCCTTCCCAAATGTCAGGGAATCATTTTTTAACGCAGCTAAATGCAAACTCAGTTTAACAACACTATAAGATCCATGGCTTTTACCTTCTTCCTACTGCAGTTGTCGCAAGTAACCTCGGGGTGATCTTTACAGAAGGTGGGATTAAAATTAGTCTCCCCAAAGTAGGCCAAAAGCTGGATTCTCCGGCAGTCAACCAAATTCTCGCAGTAGTGAACCATACTGTACAGGTTGTTAAAGTGGGTCTGCCTCGTGTGACTGTTCCCATCCTTCTCCACTGAAAGGCAAGAAATTCAATTGGAGTTGTTAAATCTGCACCTCTGCAATTTTACATCTTATCAGGCAGACAAAACACAGTGTTCTCTTTTGCTGAAAAAAACGATGAGTAGGTTTAACCTAGGACAGATTTTACCTTTAAAATTGTAAAGGCTGGAGAAGGGAAAGGTGACTAGAATGACAAGAATCAAGAGATGGATATGAAGGAAAATGTTTTTGGCTCAGATTAAGTACAAGTGACAAAAATCTTTCATTACAGGAAACCATTCAGGTGAAGACGTCCCGTTCTCCCATCCTGGCCAGACCATGCTGTGTGTGGTACCTCAAAATGAGAAAATAACCCAGTCCAAAGAAACAGATCAGTGACTGTGTGACTGCTTTAACAGTCTCCACTAAGTCAGAACGGGAGGACTCACTCAGTATCAGCCTCCGGAGCCGGGTGACGTCGCTGTAGCTGTAGAAGAGCAGACAGTGAGACATTTCCCCATCTCGCCCAGCTCTGCCCGACTCCTGGTAGTACCCTTCCACCGACTTGGGCAGGGAAGCGTGGATAACGTAGCGCACGTCAGGTTTGTCGATTCCCATTCCAAAGGCAATCGTTGCACATATCACCTGGGAAGGAAACCATCATCTGTTACACAGAGTCACCTGGGCAGCACTCTGCACCAAGAACAGGCGACCACGATTACGAAACTGTGCAGAACCTGGAATTCCCATTGTAACCCTGCCAGATGAGTATGAAAGAGCAGAAACACCTCTCCTCTCCGAAGGGCTGTTCCAAAGAGAACACTCTGTGTGAGTCTCAGCATACCCTCAGCAGCATGTCGAGCGCTGCTTCAGAAGCCTTGTACTGCTCAGCTCCCTCCCGGTGTATCATTCTGAAGTGCGGTGCTGCAGTCTTTGATTGGGAAAATTCCCAATAAAAAGATGGTTAAGGTGTCTGTTTGGGCAGATCTTTCCAGATCACTTATTTAATGCTGCATTCCATTTGGCAATAACATTACACAACTCCGCTTCCATTTTCTAGGCCAAGAGGGATAACAGCGCTCTGAATTCTATTCACTTTTTTCCTGCAGTTGCTTTCCTTTTACCTGGCATCCTTCTTGGTTAATCCACTTCTTCTGTACCAGATCCCTGTTGGAGTCAGTGAGACCGGCGTGATAGGCCAGCGCAGCAAGGCCTTCCTTCTGCAGGATAGCTGCTATCGTGTCACATTCGTGTCGGGAAAGGCAATAAATGATTCCAGAGTCATCTGCAAATACATAAAAAGATCCGTGCTACAATACAGCTTTATTCCCTTTCCCTTCCTTAACGGTCATACCCATCAAGCATATTCATTTATTCCACAGGGGAGAGGTTGGTAAGTGTAATGCAATAACTGCTTAATAATAAAGAAAAGTAGTTTTATTAATATCAGATGTTTTGTTAGTTTCTCCTCACCCAATTTCCTGGGTTTTTTTGGTAAGGTGGAATCAAGAAAAGTTTCCCTGCTCAGTACTGTGCAATCTCAGGATTTGAAATACATGAATAAAGTAGATAAATGAGGAGCTAGAGCAGTTTAGGCAGTGAGACACCAGGTTAGAGCACAGAGGAGCCATGGGGAAGCCTGGGACAGGGACCTTCCAGCAGCAGGACTCCAAACAAAGCCTCAAAGATAGGAATCTCTGAAGGTATCTTCAGGGGGAACCACAGATAAGCAGACCAAGGGAATTAAAGAATTAAACCAGTACTGATATTACGTGACCTTTATAAACAAGGTCTGGCAGCCTCCAGAACGGTTACTCAAGAGCACCACCATGATTGACTTTCCCATCTTGAACTCCGAACTTTAGGATGCCCACAAACCTGATTCCCACTGTCAATAACATCATTTTGCCTCCCACTTGGTTTTCTTGTAGATCTATTCATGGCTTACAGAGAGGCACAAGTCTGGGGGTTTTACAGCATTAGAAAAGCTTTTCCTGCCCTAAAGAGCAGTTCACGAAACACATGCAGGCGCCCCATGCTGCTCAGTACTCACGTGGGTGATACTTCTTAATCCATTCCAAGCAATCCATTGCCACCTTCTTTGGCTTCTTGGGCAACACGTCATATTTCAAGTTATGCCTGTTGAAGCTCATGGTAAACCTAAAACACAACAGTTCATGGGTGTCAGCTTTGTGGGTGCAGTGACAGTCCCAGCAGCCGGGTATCGACTGGAATGTCCCACATGAACTGCTGCTCGGGCTGGTTATCTGCAAAGGAATTTCTGTTCCGCTATCCCCACCGAGATTCACAGCACGCAGACTTTGGCTATACAATTCCTGCATTTTTCCTGTGGCTGTGAAAAAACCACAGCTGCGTGGCTCTACGGAGAAGGAAGAAACACCCATAAACCAAACACTCACACCGCGATTTGCTTCACCTTCATTTTCCTTTTGAATATTTGCATCCATATTTGACTGATCAAATTTGCAAAATACAGTGTCACCTCCCTCCTTCTAACCTAAAATACGTTGCTAAAATAAGAAATTTAACAAAACAGAATGCTCTATTTTTCCATCATGTACAATGAAAACGCAATTCAATCTGGGCCCAGTGGTACCTCATTAGCTACTTTGCTGCCAATGCTAATTAAAAAACACTTCCAGGTTTTGCAGTTTTCCAGCATTCTCATGAAAAGCACCCAAAAATACAACTTGTACATTTTGTCAGTGACACAGAAAATCTCATGATGTTATTTTCTATTAAACAGCTTCCTTTATCATGCAAGGAAGAGTTTGGCGAGGTTTTTTTTTCCTTCTTACTTTAATACTTTGCATGTAACTCACTGTAAATCCCATGCACGCAACCTCATTTAATCGGCTACAACTACCTAAGTATGCCAGGTGGACCAGTAAGGCTTTTCTTACTTTACTAAGTTTTCCACTCAAAATTCCTGCAGCACAAACAAAGGGTATCAGGAAGGTGCTGAGCAACTCACACTTGTGGTTTGAGCATCTCCAGCTGGTTCTGAATGTCCTTCTGGACTCGGGGGTTGGCGGTGGCCGTGAGAGCCATCATGGGCACGGAGCGAAACTTCCTGCGCAGCATGTTCAGCCGCTTGTAGTCTTGTCGGAAGTCGTGACCCCACTAGTTTAACAACAATGTTTAAGTGTAACTGAGTCAGACGCTCCCACTGAGTCTCTTCTGCCATTTCGAAAAACAAGAGAAGGCTTTTACCTGGCTGACGCAGTGGGCCTCATCGATGACAAAACGCTCCAGGAGTTTCCTGTCGTAGAGATTTTCCAGGGCTGACATCAGGCGGTTGCTGGCACAAACCTGGGAACAGACCCACCAGCGGTGTCACACAGACAGACAGATGGACCGTGGCCTGACAGAGAGAGCGTGGCCCTTCCTGAGCGAGCCCAGAACCACTGCTCTGTGCAGCAGAGCTAACCCTGCCTGCACGGGTGAAGCCCGTGGACACAAAGCAGATGGTGACCAGCTTCATTTTCATTGACAAGGAAGCGGCTGGTGTGGGATCCCCACGAGGTTCTAGGGTTGTCTGTCCAGAGGTCCTATGATTGCAGTAAACTTAAATCATTTGTGTCACCAAAGATAAGTAACGACAACGTTGAAGAGAAATAACCAGTGCACTGAATAGTGCCTCTTACAGAGCTCTTGGGGAATAACATCACTTTTAAAGGCAACATATAATTAAGAACAAGGCAATCTTTGACAATCACCTATTACCTCGACAGCTTTTTCCCCTGTATTATCCTATTCATAGTACCCTAGATTTTAATAGCTGCTTGACAGCAATTAGCCACTCGTATGTAGTGAGATATATTGAAATGGATGGGCATGGGGTTCTTCTTCTAAGAATTTAAACTGTACAGACATACTCAGTCCTCATTCTTGGTTAATTACAGATTCAAATTACTTACATCTGTACAGTCTTACTGAATTATCGAAAAAATATTTAACAATTTTTCCCCTGCTCTAAATTCAGCATTTCCCCTTTCACCCACCTCTTGCTGCCTCCAGGATTTTACAATTCAAATCAAATACAAACCTTCTCAGGGGTAACATACAGAAGCTTTATTACAGGATCTTTTTTTGACAGTTGCATGTATATTTTTGAAGCATCAGCATCTGTTCTATCACCAGTCAGATATGTTGCAGCAATCTATATGAAAAAAAATAATTGAATTTTAATATGCACAAAAGAGAAGCATCTCCAAATATAGTCCTACATCTAGTTATAAACCAGATAAAATGTCTATGCAGCTGTACTTGGGAACTAAGCTCTGATAACAAGTACACAGCAGCATCAGTAAGTTCACGAGTCAGACTGCCCACATGTTCTAATCCATCTGATTTAGTTCTTCCTACACAACTTTGCCTTTTACACTTTCCATCTAATCAATTTTTGCCATTTATATTTGAGACATAAGATTTACTATAAAATTCCAGATTTACTACTCACTCATCTGGAGTTCAACCAAACAGAGTCAGCTGTTGGAACTTACATCTAAAGTCTTCAGTTTCTGAACTTGGTCTATTATCAGGGACCTCAGTGGGGAGATAACGATGGTGACTCCAGCAGAGACACAGGCCGGTAACTGGTAGCACAAGCTTTTCCCACCACCTGTGAGGATGGAACACAACACACCAAATGTCAGGGACCAAGAGGAAAGGGGGACTCTGGAGAAGAAGCAATAAGTCTCCCTTTTCTCCTCATTTCCCCACTTTACAGCACTTCCAGAAATAATGAACTTTTCCCAGTGCCTTTGACATGATACCTGCAGGATAAGGAAGAGCCATCATGTGAAATACTATGGCAGGCAGAAACTCAACCCCCTCATCCAAAACACCACAGTGCAGACAACAGCCCTGAAATCCTGCAGCCACAGAATTCGAGCAGCACAATTTATCGCCAACTCCACAAAGCACAGAGAAAGAAAAGAGTTTGGCAAGGCCCCCACCAAAGGAGCTGCAGGTCTTTATTTCTCAAGCCTGTGCTCAAAGGCCTGGGGCTCCGTGGCCCATGGAGACACCCACCCGTGGGCATCAAGATGAAACAGTCTTCACCCAGCAGAGCAGCGTTGATGGCCTCCAGCTGGTTTGTCCGAAAATAGTGCAAACCAAACTTCTTGTGAAATATATTCATCATCCCTTCAGAATGGGAGAATTTCATGCCCCTGAAGCGGTCCAGCGCAGGGTTATTGGCCGGCGGGTCTAGGAGACACAGAAAATGCACCTACAGTAAGTCACAATGTGAAGTTGCGGATCCCTCTGGCAACGTGACACTGCCTTGCTGTAACACAGGGCTCAGCCACCACCACAACCCTTTGAACCTTTTAAACTCAAATCATGACTTATTAAACAAAATTGCATTCATCTAGAAGTTAAGAGCATCTAAAGTGTGAACTCTGACTACATGCAAATCTCTGGAAACAAGCTTCTTCCCCGTGACTGCACAAATGCCTGGTCTTACACCAACAAACTTCAGTTTCCCACAAACAACTATTAACGAGGCGCCCATTCGTGGTTACCCAAACCCAGGAGGTGGCTGAACCTGCGCCAGAGGCAGCAACCAGCGAAGGGGTTGCCATTTCCACCTCCCCCTTCACCAGCCCCTTCCCTCAGTAACCACAAGTGACACCGACCCCCTGACCCCAGAGGGATTAGGTTCGCTTCAGGAAGTGCCCAGTTTTGAATATTTTGCATAAACAGCTACAACTGTTGCACAGCTTTGAATTAACAACTGCAGAGTCGTTACTTAATTAAAACTCACAAACACTCTAGTTTCCATTTTTAGCAGCTTCATCTTCCCAGCAGCCTGCCACCTGCCCGGCAAATAAACACTCAACAAGTTTGGCATCACTCAGAGGAAAAAAAGCAGAAGACTTTGGAGAAAACAACCAAAAGAGATTTCCACAAAACCAAAAGGCACTGATGTAACCTACAGGAAGTCACTTGGCCTTAGGTTTAAAAATAAGTAAATAAAAATTTAGAAAGGGAAAGACAGTAATCCTAGTGAACATCATCTACCTGAGTGGTTCTTTGTTGCCATCAAGAAGCTGGATTTCGGAGCAGCGGGGTTTGAGGCAGCAGCAGAGCCTTTGGCTCTGGACAGTATCTTTGAGGAGAGTGATCTGGCAGGAGGCCCCTCCCTGACGGGCTGATACAGCGGCGTCGACGGCGTCTCAGGTACCGAAACATTCACCGAATTCTCCCAGTCCTCATCAAAATCATCGATATCAAAGTGATCGAGGTCAAAGTCCGTATGGTTCATCCCCAGACCGTCCTGCGCAGGGATGCTGGTGGGAGCCCTGCCCTGGTCTCGCAGAGCAGTGCTGGTGAGAGGCCTCTCCAGCAGGCGACAGCTCTCCCCGGTTCTCAGCCCCGGTTCCCCGCAGGAGCTGCTGTCGAAGGACATCTCAGGGTGAAGGCTGAGGGAAGCTCTGTCTCCGCCGTGTCCCCAGGAGGAGGACGGTGCTGCAGTTCCTGGGCAGGTAACCTCCCCGGTACTTGGCTTTGAAGCATAAGAGGTGTCCAAGGTTTGATTTTTCTTGGTAGAAAAATGGCTTGAAGGAACAGTCCCGGAAAGGGCAGAGGGGAGGTTTGGGGACTGGGGCGAGTTCCTGCCCGAACTGAAGCTCCAGGTTGGGCCAGAGCCCGGAGCAGGAGGTGCAGGAGAGCTCCGCTCCACACACCCCTTCCAGGTCCCAGGAAAACCCTTGTTCATGGCACTTTTGTTCAAAGTGACAGAACCAGCCAGCAATCTGCTCCTGGAGAGACAGCAAGGAAGAAGGAAAAAATGTATTTAGTCACAAGCAATGATTTATCAAGTTCTACAACATACATTAAACAGTTTTGTGTCTCTCCTATGAAAAATACTAACATATGGTGGTTAGATTGCATTCTGTGTCACTGTATCTCAAAAATATTTCAAACAAATGTAGGGAGGAGAGAATAAAACCAGAACTCAGTTGAACAAAATAATTACAAAATTACAACACCTTCTCTGCAGACATAAAATGAAAGAATTCCTAACAGCAAACAACTGATCCAGGCAAGGGAGAGCTTAAAATAAAATAATAATTAAAAAAAATCTTTAGAGGCATAAACTTTAAATATGCTTGAACCAAATTATATTTTTATGTACTTTCTAAAAACTATGTCTGACTACAGTAAGAAGGGGAAATAGAATAAGTTCTTTTTACTGACAATGTTCAGAAAAAGCACATAGATCCAGGCCAGTAAAAAAACCAAAACAAAATCCCAAATCCCAATGCTTTGTCTCCGTATCGTGCCAGCAGAGTACGCAGAAGCTGAAGCAGCAGCAAAGATGAGGCTGAAAGACGACAGGCACACAGCCATTAGAACTCATAGTCCCTGCAGTCAGCGAGAGCCAGTCTCGGAGAGGGAATATGAAACTAACGCCCGGGGTGACAAGGACCAAGGATGGCACCTGGCAGGCTCTACCCCATCACCCTGCTGCTTTGGAAGCAGCTGGTTCTCATCACCTTCCAGAGAAGAGACACAAGACACCTGGGCCTCAGACTGAACGTGAAACGGATTCTTTCTTCAGGCAGAACACTGGGATCGTTAACACTTTCAGCAAGTTTGGGGGGATTTTCTTTTTCCCTTCAGTTGGTCAGTTAATTTAAGCTTTTTGAAAAAATCCTTCCGTGTCATCTTCTCGGTGTGGTGGAGACACCTGCAGGCACCACACCGCTCCACACGGAGCCGGGAAAGGCGGCTCCTCCGCGCGTACCTGAGATCTCGCTGCTGGAGAAGTTCCTTCGCGCAGGAGAGCGCCTGCAGCTCCTGGAGCGGGATGGCATCTACCAGGTCACAGATGTTGGCCATGACGCTGAAGAGTCGCTGTTCCAAAGGCAGGTCCTTATCTGTGAGAGGGAGTGGTTTACCATACAGTAACACTAGCTTTTATTATACAACATATATACAAAACAGTAAATTGCAATAAATTAGTCAAAATAATTTACTTTCAATGGATTTTTTAAAAGTCCATTCGCATAAAGAAATTGTTTCTGTGTGTACAGACTCAGTCTATGCGTCTTTGCCCTTGCCTTTTAATTATCCATCTCTCTGTTTTTCCAAACCTCCCCACAGTTCTTTCCCACTTATGTTGAAAAAACACTCAATTTTACACGTTTCGCTTATCTCAACTTACCCTTCCCCAAACGCACTGGCACACATCCTAGCAAAATATTACCTTGCAATTCTAGTCTAGAAAGTACCGTGGAAAACCTCCCACAGGTGAAAGTTGGTGTTTGTCAGCTCACAACCTTCCCTTTCAGATCTGGTACCACAGAACCAGCTGGATTTTGCCCTGGAACTGCACGGGACCCCAAACCACTGCTACCAGGCTGTGACCCCTCAGAAGAGATTCCAGGCCCTGCTGCAGTTGCCCAAGTCTGATTTACCCGGGGGGCAGCAGGGTGTCTCTCGCCGCCACCAAACCCTCCCCACCGAGCAGGAACGGACAATGAGGCAGAGCCTGACTAAATAGATTTCCAGAACAGCATCATTAAAACATAAACACACTGCTCTGAGCATTTGTAAACACGAAGTTTTAAGCAACACTGGTACATGTGATACACTGATACGCATCTGAAAATCCTGTCCTGGACAGTCCCCTGCTTCCTCCTCCTCATCGCTCACTCTCAGGGAATGCTCTCAGAAATGGGAAACCCAGAACAATTTGTTGCAAACCATCCCCAAAACCTGAGGCATAAAATTTCCAAACATTTCCTGTACCTGCACCCTCCACACCAGGGTCACTGTCAGCAACAGGCTGCGCTGTGGCACCCGGCCCAGGCGTGGACTCGGAGCTGCTTGTGGACCTTCCACTGGCAGGAGACTCTTTGAAAACACTACTAGCATTAAAAGAAAAAGTCATTAAAATACAGATATCTGGAAAACAAGGCATTTCCATACAAGAAGTTTATCTTTTAGAAAGCAACATTTAAGGTGTGCGTAGAAGATAACCAAGTTTCTGAAAACCCCGTTAAAATGCAGGGAGCTGAGCACTTTATCACTCGTCCTCTGTGCCACCGTGCAGGGACTTGCTTCAATAATTGTTTGTCCCTCTCATTATGAAAGGAAAAGTAACTCTTGCTTTTTCTGAAGCAAAAGTCACCTTTAACATTGGCCATGAAACACAAAGTGTTTCATAAGGCATTACCAGCAGTGTCAGCTGTTAACGTGACAAACAATCAACTCAGCCTGCAACGTTTTAACAAGCACTAGTTTCATGTCTTTTTTGGTACTCTTAAATCTTATCCTGAAGACAGGCAGTTTTATCAATGACCTTTGTTTTACCTAGTGCTTTTTACAGAAGGCAAGAAGGAAGGCAGCTCTTCCTCAGGGGAGGGTGGAACGACATCCAAGTAATCGTCCTCTTCGAGCTCAGGGAACGGCTCGATGTCGACCGCGTCCAGTTCCAGGGGGCTGCTCTGCCCCTCGTCACCCGGCTGCTGCCTGGCCCCGCGGCCAGCGCCAGCCCCTGAAAGAGAAGCGTATTAGCCTTGTGGGGTAACGCTGGAAACAAGAATGTAACTCAGCAGAGTGAAAAAATCAGCAGCCAGGTTTCAAGACACTCGTTTAATAGCTTCTGACTTTAAAAAAAAAAATTATTACTGCTCCTTTTTCCTCCTGCATTAATAACAAAGGGACAAAAATCCCACGAACACTCTTTTAAGTGGAAAAGCTATATAGCTTGCCTCTAGTTACCTCTCCCTGCCAGCAGAGAAAAACCTTAAAAGGTTTTTCCTACAAGAGGTTTTATAGAAAAGTATTGTTACATGAAATACTAGCTCAAAAAGATTGGAGACTCATCAACTAGTATAGTCCCTCTGCGGGAATTAGGTGGTAAATTTACAGGTATAGTGCCTTATAAGACAAATCCTACTAAAAAAGACCGTTATCGTTAATATATCAAAATCCATTCACAGGAAGAACGGAAAAGGTAACAAAATATTCTTAAGGAAAATACAGCTGACAAACCCTTTTGCCATTTAGTGTAACGGCAGCACCACAGGACACTGTTCAATATCATTCAGTTGCATAAACACATTAATTTCACAAGTAAAGATCAAGAGTTTCAAAACAACAGGGAGCTGCCAAGGAAGCTCTGACTGTGAGTCACAGACTTTTTTGTTATAACTGAGGGCTGACATTTTTGCTTTGTTTTAAATTGGAAGATCTCTTTTTATGGTTTAATATTTCTCATCGTTACATTTAGGCATAAGATGATTTTGTGTCTCTTTTGTATGAATTTTAAAAGCGTTTTTCCTTCTATAACATCCCTGTAGATTATTGCTCTTCATTTCTGGAACGGCAGACGGGAAGCCTTGCAGCTCCCAGCGCTGCCACGGGACCAGCTGCTCCTTCTGCCACAGAAACGGTGCCCCACCGCTCACAGCCCTGCTTACCCAACCCAAACCCACCTACCCACGGCTGCTCCTCAGACACGAGCGTGCAGCTCCCTCTGATTACTGAAATGCCAAACCCTTTGTGTGCAAACACGAGCGTATTTTCCTCTAGCGCACCGGTACTTTAAAATAAATCGTTACCTGGGTGAGCCTCTTCCCTGTCATCACCCAAAATCACGTCAGCGGATAAATCCTCCCAAAGGCCCTCACCCACCGCCTTGTTATCGCCGCAGGGAGCCGAATCCTCAAGGCAGATCACAGATTGCTGCGAGGAGGGTTGCTGCTCGGCCTCTGGAGAGGTCTCCCCACGCCCCGGGGTGCCGCGGCCCACAGCGCCGGGGGAAGAGCCGGGCAGCTCATCCCGGCGGGGCTCGGGCCTCTGGGAAGCCTTGCAGGTGGCCCGCTGCCCCTTGGGGGACAGGACCGGCGGCCTGCAGTACTTCTTTTCGATTCCCGACAGATCGAAGTCATCAATGTCGTCCCACTCATCCCCGACGGCGACGGCGGCCACGGGACGGGGCGCGGGGGTCCCTCGCAGCCCCTCACTCACGCTCCTCCGCCCAGAGGCCACAGGGCCTCCTGACGCCTCCTGAGGCCTGGCGAGCACCGGGCCGGGCTGGAGGCTGCATCCACCGGACGCCACGGGAAAAAACCCCTGGATTTGCGTTTTCTTGTCCTTGGAGGCAGGGAGGGGGGAGGCCGGCGCAGCCAGGGAGGTGTTAACATCCTTCTCCCTCAAGGCGGAGGCGGCGGGGAGGACCCGGTGCTCCCTGGGCGGGCCGCCGGCCGGAGAGGTCTTTTTGAAGGTGAAGCCCCTGCGAAGAGAGGAGCCCCCGGTTAGCGCCCCCCGCCCGGGTATCGCCCCGTCGCCCGGTGTGTGTCCCCCCCCCCCGGCCCGCCGAGGCCCCGCGGTACTCACGCCGGGCGCTGGCGCGGCGGGGGCGGGTTGCGGAGGGCGCTGAGGGCTCCGCGGGCCGAGTGGAGCCGCAGCTGCTCCCGCAGGTTGTTCTGCGGCAGGGCCGCCATGAGGGGCCGGGGCCGCCCCGCCGCCCGGGGGCGCCCTGCGCTTCCCCGCCCGCTCCCGCCGACCCCTTCGCATTCGGCGCCAAAACGCCGCCCGCCCCGCATTGGATGGAGGCGGCGGAAGTAGCGGCAGCGGCGGCTTCCGCTTCCGGGGCGAGAGCGGGCTCCCCCCCACCCCCGAAATGGCGGCGCCGGCAGCGGGGGGGGGGGGCTGCGGACGGAGAGCGGCGGCGGCGGGCGGCCCCCGGGCACCCCGGAGCCTTCAAGCTGGTTATAAAAGCAAGTTGCGCGACCCCAGGAAGGATTTAAGGCTGCGCGGCCCCTTGCGGGCGGCGGGAGGCGTGTCGGGAAGGGGGTGATAAGAGCGTCCCCCCGAACAGGTGACAGAGCAGGGATCTGAGTGTCTCCACAAACAGAGAAGTTAATGTAATTTGCAAGAGTAAGATAACTGAAGAAAACAGGGTTACTGGAAACTGCAGGACTGAGATAACAACAACAAAAAAAATAAATAGGGGAATTAACTGAAGATGCAAAAGTTAAACTTTGATGTACTAGGCAGCTCGAGAAGTCTGTACCTTCCGAGTCCCTCAGCCAACGGGGAAAGGACGAGGGTTCCATGCGGCCGGGGAACGAGGGTAAAATGGAGACTGCGTCCTCCGGAAAATGGAGAGACCCCCAGGGGAACGCCCCAGTGGACTCTATTCAAATACAGTCTTTGCAGGGCTCCTCTGTCTCCTCTCTGAACATCCACCTCTGGCTACGGGATTTGCTGCACAGGGGTGTCCCCCCGTCGGGCACCCCCGGGGCCGCTCTGGCCCCCCTGGGGGGAAAGCGCAGGCCTCAGGCCCCATCCCCACCCGTGACTGCGCCGGTGACACCAAGAGCACACCACACACCCGTGATCGAGCCGTCTTTATTCTGCCAGTAGCCACTTTTAGCATGAAATAACACACAGCAGCGGTGCCCCTGACGGACACACACCTTGCCTGGCCAACGTGTGTTTATTAGCAATAAGCGTCTTGCTGCCCTCATTGATTCATAAAAGAAAATCATCCATTTTGTCTCTATTTGCATTAAAATATCCTATTTTTTTAATTAAAAAAAAAATACTAGAAACATTCAATCAGAATAGATAAAGTGTACAAATGGCGACACTCCTCTTTCCCCAGAGAAAGGAAAAAATCTGTCAAATGCCCAGAGGTTAGATGTGTCATTGGGAGCGGCCGCCTGGAGGAAGGGGGGAGCTTTGCTGGGGCAAAGAAAGACGATCAGTCTCCAAACCAGGTACCGGCAGGACGCTGCCACCCCCGAAAGCAGTGTCCCCCCTGCTGCTGCCACCCCCAGCGGAGCCGCGGGGCTGGGCTGGGACGGGGTGAGGGTGGCACCGGTGCTTTTCGCTGGGGAGAGCAGGCACAGGCTTTCCTACCGCAAGGAGCCGAGGAACCTGCCTGAGGGTGATGACTTTGGGCGGCTGGGTGTTTCCTCCGGCTGCCTTCCTCGGGGTTTAGCATTGGGAAATTCACACGCCGTCGGTGGCCCCTTTCCCTGTGCCCGCCCTCCCCCGCCTGCCCCCCCCTCACACCTGAGGGACCGGGTAAGACGCACAAGCGGCGAGGCCGCACATGTTCTTGCCCCGCTCGATAAGGAAGTACCTAAAAAGAGAAAGAAACGTGTACGAGTGAGTGTCCCCTCCTCCGGCAGAGTCACCGCGGCGTAAGGGGACTCTGCAAGCTCCTGTCTCTGGCCGGCACACGGAGCAAACACCGGAGACAGCGCGGCTGCCGCCAGCCCTTCCCCAGGCAGTGCCGTCCCCTTGTGCCACAAACCAGCAGAGTCAGCACCTGACTCCAAAAAATTCCACTTGCAGCTGGAAATACTTGTGGAGCTGGAGTGAAAACTCACTCCCGGCACAACCCGTTCCCCTCGGGCCGTGTAACCACGGCAGGGGCACGGTGCTCTCCCGGCACCGGGCGAACCAGTGGCACAGCAGCTCCGCAGATGCCGGCCGAGCCCCCGGTGACAGCGGCGGGTCTATGGACGTACGGGCCTGCTCCACCCGGACACCGCAGGAGTGATGTAGAGCCATGGCTCCTTCACTGCCAAGGCAGTGCCTCTCCCCAGAGTGTAGAATCATTGAGGTTGGAAGGGACCTTTCAGATCACATATATATCTTATAACGGCCTTCCAGTACCTGAAGGGGGCTCCAGGAGAGATGGGGAGGGACTCTTGGTCAGGGAGGGGAGTCATAGGAGGAGGGGAAAGGGTTTGACACCGAAAGAGGGGAGACTGAGCTGAGATGTGGGGAAGAACTTGTTTGGTGTGAGGGTGGTGAGAGCCTGGCCCAGGTTGCCCAGAAAAGCTGTGGCTGCCCCATCCCTGGAGGGGTTCAAGGGCAGGTTGGAGGCGGCTTGGAGCAACCTGGGCTGGTGGGAGGTGTCCCTGCCCAGGGCAGGGGGTGGCACTGGGGGTTGGGCCTTAATGTCCCTTACCACCCAAACCATTTTATGATTCTATGATTATTAAGTCCAACCACCAACCCAGCACTGCCAAACCCCCCACCAACCCATGTCCCTCAGCTCCACATCTGCCCGGCTTTTAAATCCCTCCAGGAATGGTGACTCCACCACCACCCTGGGCAGCCCGTTCCAATGCTTAATAACTCTTTAAGTGTAAAAATTTTTCCTACTATCCATCCTAAACCTCTCCTGCAAAAAATGACACCAGCTGCTATGAACCAGCTGCAAAACTTCAGCTTGAGAGTGCAGGGGCGGCCGGGGGCTGCTGAGGGTGGGTGGAAGCCCACGCACACGATGTCCCTTTCCTCGGAGACCGGGGTGGCCCCGGCGGCGCTGGGACCTCCTTACCCATCCATGCCCCAGCGCGGGCCCCAGGAGTTCTTCACAATCCAGTAGGGAGTTCCGTTTTCTTCCCCGTAGCCCACAGCGAGGACGGCATGGTTCACCTTGTCAGGAGTGTGCTCGCATCGCGGGCTGCAAGGAAAAGGGAAAAATAACACAGATTTATTTTACACAAAAACCCAGCCTGTAATCAGTGGTGGATTAGCCGGCAGTCCTGATCCTGCTCCAACTGCAAAATGGACTAATGGACTCTGAATTTCCAGTCGTGGAGAGGAGGGAGGGAAGCCAAGGAAAGGAGAGAGCACTCAGTTTTCCCACTCGGGAATAACTCTCAGCCATATCTGAAGTCTGGACGATAGGGACCTTTGATCTGAGCACCCACTCCGGCACTCTGCTCAGAGTCAACATCAACAGTGTCACACAAGAACAAGCTACAAGGAAAAAAAAAAATCAAGCAAAAGAATGTTTCCAATGAAAACCGGCAGCTCTTAGTGCTTCCCAACAATGTTTTTTTCTGCCCCAAAGTTCAGGAGCACTGTTCCGCATTTTGCACAGGGAACAGCGAGTTCTTCGGTCTAAATACACATTTCTTTGTATTTCCTCTGAATTTCCAGCTTTTAAATTGCGCATGATGGAAGTTGCTGCCTGTGGTATAAAATAAGGAAACACTAGGTACGAGCTCCCATCTGTAGAGCACCCAGTTTTAAACATTTTCAAGTGGCAGGGAGCTAAAAGATCGATAATCCCCACAGCAGAGTTACTTCTCTGGAATCCATTGATAGTTGGTCCGGGGAGCACAGGATGGAAACACCAGAGCATCAGTTATTCCATTTGCTCTGACTATAAATCTGCAGGATCACTTTCCCTGGGTAGTTCCTCAAACAGGCTGTTCCTGTTGCCATTCCTGTCCTTATGGCCACAGCCAAGGCTCTGGGATTCCCGGTGCTGCCCGCTCGTCCCCGTGCAGCTCCTGAGGCAGATCCCTCACAGTTAGACTCTTGGTTTCATTCTCCCTGCAGTTCTACGTGACTGAGGACTCACTGCTCTAAAGTATTTTTCAAGTTCTTTCCAAACATGCCCTTTTCCCATTTCTTGCCCAACAGAACCCTGCCCTGCCGCAGGCAGCTCCCACAGCCCTTCCAAAAATCCAACACTCACCCTCTTCAGGAGCTCTTTGCCCTGGCTGTGGAGCTGACACAACGCCCCAGACCTTCTGCTACCTCACCTCGTGTCTCAAGCTACCTTTTCATCTCTGCCGCTTTTCTTACACGTCTCAGTTTACTTATATTATCTATTTTCAGCTTAAAAGAAGATGCAGGAAGACAGAGTCCCTGTGTCAGTGCCACACGGTGGGGGAGGTGGGGAGAGGAGTGACTCACCCGCACCCCCCGGGCACACAAATACTCACTTGGAGTAGACTCCCTTTCTGTAGTGCATGAAGTTCGTCGTCACCTCAAAGGCAAAGCTCACCGGGTTGTGCTTCCCCACGGCTTCCACCATCCCATCCTCGTCGTACTGAAAGGAGAGCACCCCGGGGTTATGGATCCCCCCACCATGGTCGGGATCCCCGGAGCAGCACAGCGGGGAGGGCAGACCCCAGCCTGCTCCTTGCAGACAAGGAAACGAGCACTGTTGGCATTGAAAGCCAAGAGTCAGGACTTTCGCACAGCCCGGGAAGCGGGCAGAGACCTCCTGCCTGTGTGTTGCCTCCAGCACTTCGTTGGTGCCACCATCAGCAAAGGGGATGAGGAGGAGCGTTCACGCCAGCTCCGAGGAGGGAGCGGGCACCCAAGCAGGTCCCGGGGCGGGCTCTGCACAGCCCTGGAAGGTGGGAAACACCTCGCGGCCTCACCTGGGTGATGTTGATAACATCCTTGACAAAGGCAACAGCCTTCTCCGGCTGGAACTTGCAGGTGCCGTTCTGTGGGGACAGGGAGGAGCGGGGTCAGAGCTGCTCGGGTCCCCGCTCTGCCCCAGGGACGCGTCCGCGCCGCCCCGGGAATACCTCGGCCCGGTACGGGTAGGTGTCCTCCCCCATCAGCCCTTTGTTGTACAGAATGTACTCAAAGGCCTGGCTTGGCAGCCCCCTGCAAGACAACACAGCCAGAGCGCAGATTAATTAGGATGGGAACAAGAGAACAAATTATATTGTTATATATTACGAATTAGAGAACAAGTCGTACGAGGAGAGGCTGAGGGAACTGGGCATGTTGAGTTTGGAGAAGAGGAGGCTGAGGGGGGACCTCATTGCCCTCTACAACTCCCTGAAAGGAGGGTGTAGAGAGGTGGGGGTTGGCCTCTTCTCCCAAGGGAATAATGACAGGAGCAGAGGAAATGGTCTGAAGTTGGGGCAGGGGAGGTTTAGATTAGATATTGGGAAGAATTCCTTTCCTGAGAGGGTGGTCAGGCCCTGGAACAGCCTGCCCAGGGAGGTGGGGGAGTCACCATCCCTGGAGGGATTTCAGAAACGTGTAGACGTGGCACTTCAGGGCATGCTCTAGTGCCCGAGATTGTTGGGTTGTGCCTGTTTGTAGGGTGGTTCTTTTTGGTTTGGTTTTCTTTTTTTGGTGGTTGGACTCGATGATCTCAAAGGTCCCTTCCAACCACGAAGACTGAACGCCGCAGCATCTGCAGAGCGGAGCCGTCAGCCCCCCACCCCCGCAGCCCTACGGACCCCTCCCGCACTGGGGAGCAAGGGGAAGGACAGTGTGTACCCCAGACCCTCTAACAGCACAAACTCCAGCCTGTTCCTGCCCTGTCTCCCTCTCTGGGACTCCTGGCCCAGCCCATCGCCATCTGGGATGGTCCTACAGGCGCGGGAAGATCCCGGTCTCAGGGGTGCCCGTTCCCCGGGGGTGAACGTCCCCTCGCCCGCACAGCCCCAGCCGTGCCAGCTCAGCCCCGCAGCCCTGCACCCCCAGAGGTGGGTGTCTGTCACCTCCGCCCACCGACACGGCACGGGCGAGGACAAGGCACCCACGTCCCCAGCAGGAGGCCATCCCTGGCCGCCTCTGGGGAGCGTGGTCAGGACCTGCTCGCAGGGAGAGGACTGAGGAGGGGTCAGGAGAAGAATAAAAAGCACCCAGAGGGGTTGTGCTCAGCTCTCTGAACAGTCCTCAGGGACCCCTTATCTGACAGAAGACATCAGATTTCCGAAAGCCAGCAGGAATTCACCAAAGGGGAAGCGGAGATTTCTGTGGGTTCCTCAAAGCACCACGAGATGCGCGTGACCCACCAGCAGAGCATCAGATAAAACTCTCCCTGTTTGCCCTGGGGATGGTAAAGCCTCACAGCACCCGTGACTGCGGCATCAGAAGATGTTGCAACAAAGCAAATATCAGAAGAAAAACTAATAAACAAGAGGAACAACAGAGGTTAGGAAATGCTGGAGATATAGTGAAAGAGTCTGACCTCCAGGGAGGGTGAAATTAAATCCAATCCTGTAACTGTCTTCCCTCACCCGGGGAAACAAAAACCATCCCCGGATCCCGACACTAGATCTGGAGGGAGGCTGTCGGTCACGGAACACAAGATATTTCTGTTCTTCGTTACTGTCTATTACTTACCCGCTGCAGCCGTGGTTGTTAAAAGCCTGGGCACAATCAACCAACTGCTGTTCCGCCTACGGAAGAGCGTTTTGAGTCAGCAGATGTTCAACACCTGCGAGTGGTGAGACCGGCTGCGACCCGCGCAGTGGGCAACCCGAGAGTGCCGGTGTCACCCACCCGCACCCCCCGCCACCGGGAACCACCCCCCCCGAACGGCTCCACGTCCCGAGGAGTAGGAGGAGGAGGACGTCGAGCCGGGGACTCTCGGGCTGCAATTCCTCCTGACGCCCGCCCGGCCGCCGTCCCGCCGCGGGAGTGCTGGCAGACATCCCCTCCAAAGGTCAAGTTTGTTTTCCACACTTACAGCCAGCCCTCAGCTACCCCGGTAAGGCATGCGAGTGGCTACTGCCCTTCTGCTTCTTCCAGAACATACGTCCTCTGGCAGTTTAAAAAATTAAACAGCCTCACAGCGCACTGCCGGCAGCGTGCTCTTCTCCCGCATGGAGCTCCTGCTGGCTGGTAGCCCCAGCCCCGGCTCTGGCCACCCACGCCTGCTCCCAGGGGCAGGACCCGTCACCCTCCAGCCCCTCCGGTTTCATCCTGCTCCGAGAAGGGCTCTGCCCAAGCCCGGGGCAGCGGGACACATCCCGAGAGGGGATGGCGACAGGCACAGCACCCAGGGATGTACAGCCGGAGTGGGAACAAGCAGCCGGCAGCTGTCCCGGGCAGGGGTGGGCTGGCCCTGCTGGAGCCCCCCCGGATAACCGGAGGCAGGACTCGCTGTCAGTGCACGCAGAAGGAGAGTCTCTTACCAGCGAGAGGAGCTTTCCCGTGGCAATAGCGATAGCAGACTCCAAACACCCCGTGGTGGAAAAGGTCCAGCAGCTCCCGCAGGGGCCCTGCGTTGGGAACCGGAGAGGAGCCGGTCCGTAACGTGCCGCGGGGTCACCGGCCTCCCCGAAACGCCAGGGCCAGGGCAGAAGGGCAGGTCAAGAGCACAGCGCTTCCACTCCCTGCCCGCAGCCAGGCTTCACCTTCTGCTTGTGCCCTGCCCAAGGGGCCCTGGCCTCTGCCTGCCCCGGCCATGGAGGGGGTCCCGGGGGACCCTGCTTCCCTGTGGGCACACACCCCCCACACTCCTCCTCCCGCCACAGATCCCCCCTCTCCCAGCCCATTCTTTCACCCCCAACAACACACGCTCCTCACCTGGTTTTTCACGGGCGTCACGAAATTTCCCTTCTTCCTCCAGTCGATGGAGTCTGGATACGCCCCAGAGCTGCGCAGGAAGTTCCCCTTCGTGGCTGAGCAGTTCTGCGAGCGAGGCAGGAGGGCTGTGGCAAGCCACCATGACAGGGGACTGCCACACTGCCTGCTGTGTGGCCACGGCCCTCCACATGCTGGTCACGCCAGCCAGGGAGCCCTGGGCCAGCCCTGGAAGGGGCACTGCCAGCCCGCACCCCCAGAGCTGCTCAGGGAGCCCCTAAATCCCCAAAGAGCCAGGATCAGGCTTTGGGTCTACCCATAAAAATAGAGATTAAGCTGCAAAGCTGGAAATGAGAGTTTGGCCAGAGCCAGGGGCAGAGCCCGAGGTGGCTGAGAGCTGGGACAGCAGGGGGGCTCCCCTTGCTCTTAGCCAGGCTCTGGTGGGACAGGGCACTGAGCAAAGGGGGGACGCCAGGCAGCACAGCCACGGGGTGCTGACCCGCCTGGGGGTGCAGCGGGGAGCAAAGGCACCCCCCCGCGGGGCCCCTTCCCCACCCCACCACTCACCTGGGGCTCTCTCCACAGGTACAGTTTCTTAAATTCAGCGAAGGTGAGATCTGAGAACTGGTTCAGCCCCACTGGAAGGAGGAGGAGGAAGAAACGGGAAGGTGGTGTTTTTTTGTTTTTTTTCCCCTCGCTAAAGCTGGGATTTCACAGCCAGAGCTGGCCGGGGGTGGGGGGGGCATGTGAAAG
>QJSC01011515.1:206368-216890 GCA_003697955.1 Calidris pygmaea | reverse complement strand
TTTTTTTTTTTTTTTTTTTTTTTTTTTTTTTTTAGGGCTTGAAAGAGAATTCTCATACCACGAGGTATTGCTTACAGCAAAAGTGTTGTGGCTGTCGGAGTGGAGCATGCCTGCCACTGCAAAGTCAAACTGTGTTCAGAGACTGTACAATGTAAAAAATACATGGTAATATTCACAGAATAAGCACTACATTACTATAACTCCTGCTAGCAGGTGGTTAGACAGGATTACAGTATATGTAATAAAAACACTCGGTCATCTCTGTTTTTTTTTTTTCCTAATCCTACAGCGTGTTACTGGTGGTGCTCACAGGGGACGCGCGCCTATAGCATATCCACAGAAGCTGCTCGGGGCCGCAGGCAGCGAGGAGGAGGCTCAAAGGGACGGTTCCATCTTCCCGACGTAGGAGGGACGGGGCGGGGGGCAGCGGCCGCGGGGTGCCCCCCGGCATCAGGCCAGCGCTGGGGGGGTGGCACACAGAGAGAGGGCAGCGTCGCAGGGAGGGATAAACTTTTAATGCGTTCTCTTCCCCCGCCTTACAGAGTTTGCCCGGGGATGGTACTGCCCTCAGAGTCCGAGCGAGAGCTGCTCCGCACCCCCCCTGCCCCAGGGGGGGAGCACTGGGGGGTTCCCCTGCCCGACTGCCAGCCCCCCCTCGAGAAGAACAAATGACAAAAAAAAAAATAAAAATAACATCATCAAAAAGAAACCAGGACTCCAGCAAAGTGTCGATGCGTGAAACCTTAGAGGATGCGGGGAATCCTACGGGAGGTCTGCTGTGGGCTACGCAGGAGGAGGAGGAGGAGGAGGAGGGGGGGGGGCGCGGTTTCTTGGAGAAGCAGGAAGGTGGGAGTCACTGCGGGGCGGCCGGGAGGCAGAGCTATGTACAGTATGGTATAGCTGTGTACACACCCCCGCCCTCAGGAGGGCAGCTTGGGCTCTATCCGCAGAGACGCCTCGTAAAGGGCTTCTTCGTCCATCACGAAGGAGTGGTCCAGCAGGTACTGCGTCACCTGGAGGGACGGGAGAGCCGCAGCGTTAATGGGCAGGACTGGGACCAGCTCTGGGCTCCCCAGTTCCAGAAGGACAGGGAACTGCTGGAGAGGGGACAGCAGAGGCTACAGAGATGCTGAGGGGCCTGGAGCATCTCCCTTACAAGGAAAGGCGGAGGGATTGGGTCTTCTTAGTCTGGAGAAGAGGAGACTGAGGGGGGATCTGATCAATGCTTATAAATACTTCAAAGGTGGGTGTCAGGAGGATGGGGCCAGTCTTTTTTCAGTGGTGCCCAGGGACAGGACAAGAGGGAATGGGCACAAACTTGAACTTAAGAAGTTCCATCTGAACATGAGGAGGAACTTCTTTCCTGTGAGGGTGGCAGAGCCCTGGAAGAGGCTGCCCAGGGAGGTGGTGGGCAGTCGCTTGGATGGTGGGCGAGCAGCCGCATCCTTCTGCCCCCCCGGCACTGCTGTGCGGGAGAGGGGCTGGTGACAGTTCACACGGCAGGGACAGGGAGGTCACCACCCATCTCCCCTACCTACATCCCCCCCGTTACGCCTTGCCTGACACAAGCCCCCACACCTGCCCTGGCTCTGCCAGCATTTCCTTATATTCTACAACATTCCTTACGGGAGCAGCCTGCCTTCCCGCCGGAGCGGCCGGCAATGGGAGGGGGCTCGGACAGCGGGGTGGGACAAAGGCCCTACCTTGGGCTGGTGCTCAATCTTGTAGGAGGTTTGCTGGAACTGGCGGATCTCCCGTATGATATGTGAAATCTGTGGGGAGATAAAGCCCAGGAGCCGTTCAGAGCAGAGCCACCCCCACCGGCACCGTGTCCCCGCACCCGGGGGGTGACGGGCGGCCGGCAGAGCACACCCCGTCCCCACCTTCAATGCAAAGGGCTTTTTTCTATCTTTCAGGCTCATCCCTCCCCAGGGACAGTCCTGGCTGCATGTCAACATGCAGAGGGACGTGTGTGGCCACCCGGTGCCATGTGGATGACCGCTGGCTGTGGGGGGTGGGCACAGACCTGGCTGGCACTGAGGGACATCACTCCAACGCAGCCCCCGCACGCCCACTCGCCCCAACGGGACTGGGAGACTCACCATCCTCATCTTGGAGAAGTTCACCAGGCCGTCCTCGGTGTAATTCGGGGTCCCCTCCTCGATGAACGCCAGGTCGGTCAGGTACATGCCCAGGTAGGGGACACACGGAGGGTCACAACTTGGGGAGCAAACCAGGAACAAATAAATAAAGAAAAATGCCTTACTCTGGGGCTTCGGAGCGGGGAGGAGGGTCGGACTCCACGCTCAGCAGAGTTTGAAGGATTCTCTCTGATTTACAGACACCCCAGAAGGAAGCCTGTCCCCAGGAAGGCTGCTGCTCGCGTGGGCCTCCTCCTGCAGCCGCCGTCCCCACGGGCAGGGAGGACCAGCACGAGCCCGGCCGTGCCCCACACGAAGCCGCGGGCTGTGGGGTGAGCCGGGGGCAGCTCCAGCAAAGGCTTGGGAACACCTCTCAGAGTTCCCTCCCCCCGGTGGGAAACTGCAGCTAAACACGGTGCAGGTGGGGGTTCAAACCCCGAGTCTCCAAGGTTAGGAGGGGAAGAAGGTTTGCGGGAGCCTGGCAGTGATTTGCGCCTTTGCAACCCCTTTTATTCACCCCACTGCTCGAAGGAGCGGCTCATACTCGGGATCCACTGCCCTGTCCCTGCTGGGCACGTTACTGCAGGCTCTGAAACCTTCGTGAGAGCAAAGCCCCAGCCTGCAGCACAGGAACCGGGGTGGGATGCAGGGTTCCCGCCACCGTGGGGGTCCCCGTCCATCAGCAGCCCCCCCGCAGCAGCAGCTGCAGGAGAATCATCGGTCACTCACTTTTTCAGTGCCTCCCGCAGGTTCTTGAACCTCCCCTCCGACGACACCAGCTTTTGTAGCTTATCGATCAGAGCCTTCGTCTGCAAGAAACCCAAAGTGTGGCTTGGAAAAGGCCCTGGAAGAAACCCCCATCCCCGCGACGGCTAGGGGGTGAAGCCTGCAGAGCTGCAGGGTCATTCCCATCCCATCCCATCCCATCCCATCCCATCCCATCCCATCCCATCCCGCTGCTCGACATCTCTGCAGGCACAAACTCTGCCCTGGTAACACCTGGCTCCTGGTGACGTCCAGAGGAGCCGAGCAAGTGCTTGAAAGCAAAGTGTCTCCAACACATAACAGAGACAGGCCACGCGCTTGTTTCCTTCCCCTGCCTCCCACTTTCTGCTTTAATTTACAGATTTGTCACTTTGCAGGAAAAAAAAGACGGTGTTTGAGATTCAGAGGAGCCCACACAGTGGTTCTGGCTCGGCAGCCCCTCGCCTCCGCCAGGCTCTGCACCGTGTGGGTACAACCTGCTTCCCAAGTAACCCAAGACAAGATTTCATTTTGCTCATCCATAATTGGTCTGAGAAGCCCAGAAAAGCAGCGTAAAGGGGTGTGCGTGTGTGTGTGTTTACAGCTACAGTCACTCTTTAAAAAAGGTTTCTTTCACTGCACATCTGATCCGCAGGACCTCTCAAAGCCGGGCAGACACAGTGCTTAGGGACAGGGTCTAGTGATGGTCTATGGCAGTGCTGGGCTGAAGGCTGGACTCGATGATCTGAAAGGTCCCTTCCAACCCAGGCAATTTTATGATCCCGTGACTAAACCCGACAGTGACGCAGGGTCTGAGCTGCTCACACACCACCTCCCTCCTGGGAGAGACCCACAAAGACCTTACTCTGTTTCCTGTTGTTCCATCGCCCGTGTCTTCTGTCACCCCAACACCCCCACATCCGTCCCGTCACCCCCTGCCCTGACCCCCAGGAGCGGGTCAGCCCCGCATCCCTACCTGCTTGGAGACCTTGAGCCAGGTTTTCTTCAGGCGGAAGATGGCACTGCGGTTGAGGGAGGAGGTGATCTCCAGCACGGCGTTGTAGTTGTGCAGGCACCGGCAGATGTCGGCCACCGCCACCCACTTCTCGATGGCGCTCACCCGCGCGTTGATCTCCTCGTTCCGGAGGATCTCCGACGCAATCAGGTTACTGACCTTTGGGGAGACACCGGTCCCACGTGTCAGGACCAATTTGGGCAACATCTATGCCGCCCTCCAGCCTCACAGAACTTTTAAAAAAAGATTTCCCTTCACTGCAGCAGCCCCAGCAGGACCAGGAGATGCTCCACCTGCAGCAGGTCCCCCAGGTCATGTCACCTCCATGGCGTGGGGGCAGATAACCCTCCAACACCCCAGTCCCTGGGTAACGCTGGGGGCAGGTTGGCTGCGCTGCCTCCTCTTTGCCCGTCCCCCCCGGGGCTGCACTTACATCATTGAAGTGTTTCGTGTTCTTCATGATGTAAGGAGTCCTTTCGTTCTTCTCGAGCTTCATCCAGCCTTGCCCAAAGAACTCTCTGTGAACAACAACATTCAGGTCAACATTTATTTCCCATTTTTCTGGGACGCCCAAGCCCTGCTGGCTCCCCTGTACCCGAATGGGATGGAGGTGCCAGGGCCTTTGCCCCCCCCACACTGCTGGAAAGGGACCACAAGGATGGGCTTGAAATTGTGATGGGCATGAGAGGTTCTCCCTGAGCCACAGGGGAACACCAAGATAAGCCACAGGGTGAAGCCTCAAATTTGGGCTTGAGCCCAGCCTGGGCAGCTGGAAGGGTTTGCACCCTTGGGGTTTAGCTGGGGCCAGGCTGGATGTGGGGGGAGCGGGTGGCCAGGGAACCCTGGGCGACCAGAAGAGTCTTTCCTGGCTGGTGGGGATCACTCACTCGTACGGGATCTTCTTGAAGACCAGGTGGTCCAGCAGCGTCAGCTGTTCTGCTATTTCCAGGGCCGAGTGGTTTTCAAAAGGTTCTGCTTTGACCCCCTCCGCCTGCGCGACAAGGGCAGCGCTGAGGGCTCCTGGGCTCCGGGCACGGGCAGAGCCCCCGCACCGCGCGCACGGCAAAGCGGGCTCCGTCGGAGCCGGCGCGTGGTGCCGCGCTGGTCCAACCGTCCCGAGGCACCGCGTCCCGCATCCCGCCCCTGCTGGGGAGCGCCAACCCCACCGCTTTAATTACATTATCATCCCAGCACACGAACAGGCGCTAAATTAACTAATCTTCTCCCATTTAAGTAATTAGGTGTCAGCTACAGAATGGATCCCTGCACGTCGACTTCTGCAACCGCTGCCTTTTTGCTGTGTAATTATCTGTGTGATTAATAAAGCACCGGGGCATCCCCATGGGAGCGGTGCTGCCGAGCCACTGCCCCCTGCCCGCCTGCTCGGCCACCTCGACGGAGACCCCTGGGGCTGGCAGCTCCCGGACCCCGCTGCTGCTCGGGACGGCTCTTCCAAGGGATGTCCAGAAAAACAGGAGAAGGGGGACAGTCCCCCTCCAACCTGGCCATAAACCCCTCCAGGGATGGGGCAGCCACAGCTTCTCTGGGCAACCTGGGCCAGGCTCTCACCACCCTCACACCAAACAAGTTCTTCCCCACATCTCAGCTCCATCTCCCCTCTTTCAGTGTCAAACCCTTCCCCCTTGTCCCATCGCTCCCCTCCCTGATGCAGGACGTGCAGGCGATGCGCTGGTCCAGCTGCTTCACCCCTCCAGCACCTTCTGCAAAGCAGGGGGGTCACCAAAGCAGAGCGGCTCCAGCCCCCCCTGGGGTGAGCCGGCCCCAGGAAACCCCCCCAGCAGCACCAGTTACCAGCCTGTTGCCAAATCCCTCCGGCTGTGGGAAGGGGGTTGCGAAAGCAGCTCTCGTGGAGCAAACACCAGCTGGGTTTGCTTCCTCTAGGGCGGCTCAAGGGCCCGTGGAGAGGCTGCGGGAGGGTTGGTGCACACTGGGGGGGTGCACACTGGGGGCACTCCCTGCCAGATCATGGGGTGCTGTGACAGCAAGCACTGGGTGGGCAAGTGGCACCGGTGGCACTCAGCAGCACCGGGGCTGTGTGGGAGGGCACTGAGCACCCCGGGGGGCTCCCCGGCAGAGGGGTGACAGAATCACAGAGTCTTCATGCTTGGAAGGGACCTCCAAGATCACCGAGTCCAACCGAGTCCACACACACACACACACACACACACACACAAAACCAAACCCCAGCAATCTCGGGCACTAGAGCATGCCCTGAAGTGCCACGTCTACATGTTTCTGAAATCCCTCCAGGGATTTTATCTCCCCCACCTCCCTGGGCAGGCTGTTCCAGGGCCTGACCACCCTCTCAGGAAAGGAATTCTTCCCAATATCTAATCTAATCCTCCCCTGCCCCAGCTTCAGACCATTTCCTCTGCTCCTGTCATTATTCCCTTGGGAGCAGAGGCCAACCCCCACCTCTCTACACCCTCCTTTCAGGGAGCTGTAGAGGGCAACGAGGTCTCCCCTCAGCCTCCTCTTCTCCAAACTAAACATGCCCAGTTCTCTCAGCCTCTCCTCGTATGCACGACGCACACCTCCAGCCCGGGAGGAGGGGGCCAGGAAACCCACAACCCCCGTCACCCCGAAACCCAGGCTCCCTCACCCCCCCGCCGCCCATCTGCCCGCAGGGCGCTGCTGCTCCATGGCTGGGATGGAGGGGCAGAGCCAAACCCTGAGGTTTGGGTTTGTCTCCTTCAGAGGAGGTGTGCAGCACCCTCGGACACAGACACAAGCTGACAGAAACCCCAGCTGCCCCAGGGGCCGGTGCCGGAGCCAGGGGATGGAGCTGCTGTTCTTTCAGGTGCACTTGGACAGTTTGAAGTGGCTCTTGACTTTTTCTCGGAGCAGATTTTGGTTTTGTTTTTTTTCTTTTTTAAATGCAGGAAGGTGGCAAACACACTGCGGCCACCTGGATGGTTTCACATCCACAGCACGTTCCCAGGGCTCTGCTCCCAAGGGAGCCAAAGCCAGCTGGGCCAGCACCCATCCCTTGGAACCAGCCACGGCAGCACCAGCGCAGGGCTGGGGACACAGAGGACACGGTGGGAACCCCCGGAGTTTTCCTGCTGGTGGATACATGTCCGTGCCTGCTTTCGCCGTCCCTCAGTCCCAGGAGGACTGAGCAGTGGGTGGGCTGGACTGGCACCACCTCTGCCCATAACAGCTCCAGCTGTGCTCACAGCTGGCCCTGACGCTGCAAAACCTTCAGCCCCGGCTGGGGGACCTGCTCTGCACCGAGCTGGCTGCGTGACGGGGGGAAAAGGGTATTTACCATCTGTACAACCTCCTCCAGGGTTATCTGGTTGTCTCCCGGGTCCTCCTGTGTCAAGGTCCTACGGCATGAAAAGACAGCGTTACTTTAGCTGGGAAAGCCCCGGAGCTGCTCGCCCCCGGGGGGGCACAGCACGGCTTCGTGGCTCCTCACAGATCAAACACTCAGCGAGCACAAGAATGCTTCTGAGCCCCGTTTCCTGGTTTCAAGAGAAGAAAAAAACCACCTTAACCGAGGCCACAGCTGGCCCCGTGTGTGGGGACGAGGGTGGGGGTCACACCTCGCCCACGGCCCCTTACCAGGTCCCGGTGTGCCCGGGAGATGGACGCGCTCAGCATCCTCCTCCTCGGCTCCTCCCGAGCCCCAGGAAAGCTTCCTCCCACCCACGGCTCCTCACCTGATGATGTTGGCGGCCGCTTTCCTCTCCTGGGTGAGGAGCTCGGGGTCGTGGATAACCTCCTCCAGGAAGCCGATCACTCGGAACTTCAGCTCCTCGTTGCTTTCAAAGTCCTGCCGGAGCCGGCACAGACACAGCGTTAATGAGCCACAGCACCAGTGACGCCGGGCACCAGCAGCTCCCGTTTAACCCCAGCCCAGACCGATGCCCCCGCAGGGAATTCGGCTGCTCGGCCGAGGGCAGAAGCTCCTCTCCAAACCCCAGCCCATGGCACCTGGACAACGGGAACCATCCGGGAAGGCACCGGGCTCATTCTGTACCATTGAACTGGCATCCCCTGGCCAGGGAGAGGTGCAGGGGTTTCCCAGTGCCAACCAGTACGGCCCCGCTCCCAGTGCCCCCAGCAACCGGTGGCAGAGGGAAAAGGAGAGCAAGGAAAGCCATGCGGTTCCCTAACCCAGACCCAGCCTCAAATTCCCCAAGAGGAACCAAACCCGTGACCCCACCGAGCCCACCCCGGGGGGTGACGGTGGCTCCCAGCTCCCTTCCTTTGCATATCCAGCACCCAAACACCACAATCCACTCCTGCCCCCCCGCCCTCCACGCCAGGAGCTGCCAGCTCCCTGCATCACGCTCTTCATCTCCTCCCCAGGTCCACTCATTTGCTTAATTAAAAAAAGAAGTGCCAAATTGTCTCTCCAGCTGGAGCCACCCAGCACGCAGCTGAATTCATGCTGACAGGGAGGGAGGGTCCCTGCGGTGCTGACCCCCCCCCGCTCCGGTCCCCCGTCACCCACCTGGGAGTGTTTGGAGACCCAGTGCCGCAGCACGTTGAGGACCCGGTTGGTGGCCGCTCTCCGGATGACAAACTCCTTGTCCCCGTTCCGCTGGTCCGTCGGGAAGCCTGAAACTGCCGGCGAGCCCTTAGCACAGCCCCGGCCCCCCCCGGGAATGGCTTACGGGGGTTTTCGGGGCTGCTGGAAGGAGCAGCCCCATCCTCCCCAGCACCCCTAAGATGCCTCCTTGCCGGGGGGCTGCCTCCCAGCCCAGTAGAGTAGAAACAGGCACCCCAAAGCCACATCCCCACGCTCTGGGTGGCCCGGGGCAGGGTACCTGCGCTGGCGAGGGACATCCTGCGGTACTTCTCCTTGGTGGGGGTCCCCTCGTTGGCTCCTGCCGTGGCGATGGCGAAGGCGGAGGCGGCGGAGAGGGCGCTGCGGGTGCTGTCGAGCTCCCGGCAGGACGTCATCACCACACCGTTGTTGTAAGAAAACAAGGAGAAATCTGGGGGGGGTGGGGGGCAGAGAAGAAAGTCAGCACCACTCCAGCCACTGCCACAGCCCCGGACCCCACTCGCCAACCCCCCCGGGCCGGGGCAGGACGGGAACGGGGCTCATGGAGGTGGCCAATGTGGGGCTGCCCCCCATGGAGAGCTGGGTTCCACATCGCCAGGGCTGGGGCAAAGGAGATGGGCAGCTTTGGATGCCACCACGCTGTGAGAATCCATCCGGCACAGCTGTAGCAGGGATTAAACCTGCCTTGGACAGCGTGAAGACAAAGGGGAGACTCGAGCCGATAAATCAATGCTTGAGCCAGCCCCGGCTCACGTCTGGGGCAGCACAACTCGCTCCTAAAGCGCCCCGTCAGCCCCAGGAGGGGAGGATGGGGGGGGGGGAAGAAGAGCTGGTGAGACCCACAGATCAGCTCTGGGATTCAGACCAGAGGGTTCGGCACCTTCCTGTCCCCCCGCGGGGGAGTAAGGGGTGAACCCCTACTCCTTCTCACGTCTGCTCTGGTTTTACACCCGCGCCCCCACAGCTCGGGGGGGGCCAGTCCCAGGGCAGGAGAGAGCCCCGGGGCAGCCCCAGCGGGACGGGGACGGGCTCACTCAGTACCTGATGAATTCTTGCACTTGATGGACTTGGGAGTCGTCGGAGACTTCGTGGGGGAAGTTTCAGCTTCTGCTTCATCGCTCTGGTTGGGATCCGTGTCTGACTCCTCCCTGACGGACACCTCTGCGCCTGCGGGGACAGGGACCCCTGTTACCATCCCCGCCGGACACGGTTTTAGCTCTTCCAGCTCTTCCTAAGTCCCTCCAGCCGGGCACACAGCAACCAACGGGAGAGGCACAGAGTCCCCCGATTACTTTGGGATTTTTTGGGGTGTTTTTCTTTTGTGGTGGGTTGTGGGGGTTTTTTTTGGGTGGTTTTTGTTTTGTTATTACAACTCACTCAGTTCTCGGGGAGCACACACCTCTCAGGAGCAGGAGCTCTCCGTGGGACACGTATTGCCAGCTCGGAGGCGCTGCCAGGGCCGGTGACAGCGAGTGGGACCTTGGGCGAGCTCCAGCCCGTGCCCCCCGTGCGCAGTGAGGGGGTGGGATACGGTCCCTCCCTCAGCCGGTGCTTGGGCACAAAGGGGCTCACACCCCCCGCAGTGAGGGAGGGGATAACGTCCAGGTGCAAACAGAACCATAGAATTGCCCAGGTTGGAAGGGACCTTTCAGATCATGGAGTCCAACCATCAACCCAGCACTGCCAAACCCACCACTGACCCATGGCCCTCAGCACCATGTCTTCCTGGCTTTGAAATCCCTCCAGGGATGGGGACTCCACCACTGCCCTGGGCAGCCTCTGCCAAGGCTTCACAACCCTTCCCAGGAAGAAATTGTTCCCAATCTCCATCCCAAACCTCCCCTGGTGCAACTTGAGGCCGTTTCCTCTTGTCCCACCAGCTGTTCCTTGGGAGAAGAGACCGACCCCCCCTGGCTACACCCTCCTTTCAGGGAGTTGGAGAGAGCGAGAAGGTCTCCCCTCAGCCTCCTTTTCTCCAGGCTGAACACCCCCAGCTCCCTCAGCCGCTCCTCACCAGACTTGTGCTCCAGACCCCTCACCAGCTCCGTTGCCCTTCTCTGGACACGCTCCAGCCCCTCA
>QJSC01011515.1:123801-200333 GCA_003697955.1 Calidris pygmaea | reverse complement strand
TGGGAGGGATGCAGAGGGATGTGGGGCTGGAGGGGGGTGATGTTGCCCAGGGAGGTTGTGGCTGCCCCATCCCTGGAAGTGTTCAAGGCCAGGCTGGATGGGGCTTTGAGCAACCTGATCTAGTGGGAGGTGTCCCTGCCCATGGCAGGGGGGTTGGAACTAGATGATCTTTGAGGTCCCTTCCAACCCTAACCATTCTATGATTCTATGATTCTATGTGGAGCAACGTGGGGCTATGGGAGGGATGTGGGGCTGGAGGGGGTGATGCAGAGGGATGTGGGGCTATGGGAGGGATGCAGAGGGATGCGGGGCTGCAGGGGGGGATGTGGAGGAATGCGGGGCCATGGGAGGGATGTGGAAGGATGCGGGGCCGGGGGCTGCAGGGCTTTGTGTAACCCACCGAGGGGGAGGGACATCACCACCAAGGCCGTACCTTGTCTTACAAAAGTCTGGCTGGTGTCCAGCAGGATTTCACACCCTTCAATGATCATCCTCTCTATGGCCAGGTTTTTTCGAATGTTTTCGGTCTCACTCACTTCATCGTGCATTATCCTGAAGGAGGGAGAAGAGGAAAATTGGAGCGCGGCTGAGATTTGCACTTTTCCCAGCAAGTCCCTTCGGGCAGAGGGCAGGGGCTGCAGCAGGTAAGGCCAAAAGTGAAGGAAGGCCAGGAGAATTACAGCATTCATCTGTGCCCACACAGACCAGGGGGCTCAGGAGGTCACCGACACATCAGCCTGGGCTGTGCCTCCAGATCTCTAAATACTGAAATATCTGTGCTTTTTGCTCAGAAATCACAAGATTCAGATTTAGGACAGACAGATCCCCACCATCACCAGCCCCCTCCAACGTCCCTGCTCCTTGAGAAGTGGGAAAAGGGATGAAAACTCTTTTTACGGATCACCTCGGGACTGAGGGTGCCGGTGGGTTTGGCACCGTCGCAATTCCCTGGGCAGGGGACACAGAGAACACTTTGGTTTGGGGAAGGGGAGGATCAGAAATGGGGAATCGCGACTGATTCCCGGCCGCTTGCTGCGGAGACCTCGGGGGCACTTGGCCCCTTCCCACGGGCAGCCCCACCAGCACAGAGAGAGGAGGATGGAGCCAGACCTTCAGAGCCATCCCAGCTCTTCAAAACTCAGATTCGAGCACTAAAGAGCCCTGGAAAAGGCAGCCGCTGGCCAGAAGCAGCTGGGTCCCCATCCCACTGCCCCAGGGATGGATTGGCACAGGAAGGCAGGAGATGGCACTGGGACATCTCAGCCTTTGAAATGCAGAGGATGAGGACAAGAGGGGGGGGTCCCGGCTAAAGCAGCACGGAGCACCTTTGGGGCAACCAGGGGCATGTGGGTGAGCTCCCCAGGATGGCACCCACAGCCCCCCTGCATGAGCAGGCAGGTCCCCCTGTGCCAGTGGCTCACGAGGGGTCTCATCCTTGTCAGGGATGGCCAACAGCAAACCGAGGACTGAGCTTCTCCTGCGTCCCACCCCGGAGGGACAGCACAGCCCCTCCATCACCATCTCCACCGTCACCACCAGCACTGCACCCTCTCCAGTCCCCATGGGTTGGGGGCTGCCTGCCTCAGCCCCTCTCCCTGCCCACCCGAAGGGCAGCTCACCGCCCCGGCACCGGGCAAGAGCCCCTCCGCCAGCCCCAACCACCCCGGTGCCATCGCTGGCCCCCAGTCCCGGCCACTGGGACGGGCAGGGGTGGCCAGCGGTGGGTCTGACCTGGAGAGCTCTTCCAGCTTGGACTTGGCGTAATCCAGGCTGTTCCTTTCCACGTGCTCGTGGGGAGTGTGGGCCAGCAGCTCGTGCAGCGTCAGGATGTACCGGGGGATCTGCAGCACAAGAGAGCAGAGGGGGCATCAGCCGCCGCGCCGTGCAGGGGGTGGGCGGGATGGAGGGGGCACAGAGGGCTGAGGGTGCCCACCCCGCACTGCTCCCGGGGCCACCATAGCTGGGGGTCACCATGGCTGGGGGTCACTGTGGCTCAGACCCCCTGATCTGGGAGGTTATGAAAGCTTCAAAGCTCTTCGTGCTAAAATCTAATGAAGAGGGGGAAGAGCGTGGGGTTTTCCCAGGGCTCTGTTGTTCCCCATCCCTGTCCCAGCAGCACGGGGGAACTGGGAAGCCGGCAGCGTCACCCAGAGAGTCTTCACCAACGAGCCCAGCAACGGCCCAAGCAGGACCCAGGAGCAGCGTGGGACCATGTGGGGGTCCAGCCCCAGCCCATCTTCACCCCGGCTTTGCCTCCCCATTGCCCGGTGTCTCCTGTGGGGCTGGGGTTTGCACCTCCCAGCCCATCCCTCGCTGACAGCGCTGTGGTGGCACCTCCAGGGCTGATCCCAGTGCCAGTGGTCACCTGGAACATGGGGTAGGTCAGGAAGGTCTCCAGGGTCCTCTCCTCGCAGTCGGGCTTGGCCTCGTAGTGCTTGAGCAGCTTGTCGAAGTCCCGGTTCTGCTTGCAGTGCGCCAGGATCTGCAGGCTGTACTGGTGGTTCCTCACAAACTCCTGGTAGATGTTCAGCATGGGCAGCAGGATGTCGAACAAGTCGGCTGCGAGCAGAGAGGCGGTGGGGAGGTGGGCACGCTGGTCCTGCTGGTCCAGCCCCCCAGCTCCTGACCCTCCTCACCCCCAAATCCCACCCAGGGCACCCCCCAGGCGTCCTGCTGCTTGTGCAAGCCCCAGACCTGCCCTGTTTGGATTTTACAGACACCCTCTGGTGCCAGCTGAGGGTCCCATCAGCCACAGCGATGCTCTTCAGCTCCAGCTCCCCCGCGCACAGCCCAGCCCACCCTTTCCACCACCCGGCAGAGCCAGGAAGGGAGGAATTGGGGTTCTCTGGGGATTTTGGCTCTGGTCACTGCCACGGAGAAGCAGCTCGGTGCCGAGCGACGCATGTCACGGCTCGCACGGCGCCTGGCGAGTTGCATTATGAGGAAGAGGGCGGTCTGGGCTCCCGGGGCGAGCAGGAAGGAAACGCGGCGAGGAGGCAAGACTCACCCAGCACCAGCGTGGGCCAGCTGGAAATCCTCGCCTTCAGGCCCTGGTAGAAGATCTGGTGCAAAAACATGATCGTTTCGCTGAAAGACAAACCAAGGGGTGAAAAGAGGTGAACAAGCAGCACATGATGGGTGATGAAGAGGGTATCACCAGCCCAAAGGAGGAGCCCTGGGGCTGGCTGGGGAGGTGGCAGCACATGGTGGGGTGCAGAGAGGGTCCCCGGAGGCGCGTGGGGAGAAGGAGGAACCGAGCAGCCCCAGAAGTCAACCCTGAAATGCAGGGGATCCCAGATCCCACTTCCCACAGGGGAATGAGCCACCCTGCCCCCTCCCAGCCTAACCCCACAGATCGGCACTGGCTGGGGGGGGCAAAAGTGCCATCGGCTCCCCAGCACCCCCTGCCCAACCTGGAATCACATGGGATGGGTGGTCCCCACCCCCAGGACTGGCACCCCCCGGGGCTGGCTGGTGAGACACCACTGGTGTCAGTACCACCCTGGGATGGAGCCGTTTCAGCGCCGTTAACCCTGGCAGGTAGGGCTGACACACACCTGGCATCACGGTGGCCGGGCTGGTGTCAAGTGAGTGCCACCTCCCACAGCCACTCTCCTCACCCCGTGCGGTGTCTGTGACCCCGTGGTGCAGCCCCAGGAGCAGCTATGCCTTGCCCCTCCGCACCCCCTCCCCCGAGAGCTCCATCCTCCCCGCTTCCCTCCTCCATCCCTACCCATGGGCTGTTCATGCCAAGGGACACTGTCCTCCCCCCGGCCAGCCCCAGGACCTCATAGAGATGGGGTCCTGCCAGCCCTGGAGCACTAGCCCCCATGGCCCCTCCTCGTGTCCATGCCAAGCACTCAGTGAGCCGCTTGCCCAGGCGTCCCATGGGGATGGTGAGCCTCCATCCGTGGCTTTGGGGACCAGGCTGTGGGCTCCCGGGGAGCTCCCCAGCCCTGAGCTCCCCAACACCCATTCCCGGGGGAGGACAACAGGCTGTGGATGCCACCATCTGCCCGGAGGCTGCCAGCTCCGTTATGGGGGGAGCTGCTGAGCTCTCCCCTTGGAGAGGACCCCCAGGATGGCACCCACCTGTTGAGGAAAATGCTGCTGACGTCGTCGTGGGTGATGGGGGGCTTCTTGGAGCTGGCCGCCATGCGCAGCGGCCGCAGGAAGTTGTTGACGAGGATGTGGAGCTGCTGGACGTACTCGGCCTCCGCCTCCAGCATGCTGAAGACCACCTGGTTCCTCTTGCGCATGCTGTCGGCGTGGGGGGACCTGATGTAGTCCTGGATGATGGTCTTCCACTTCCTCCGGCACAGCCAGCCCCGCAGGAAGCTCTGGACCTGCCGGGGGAGCAGTGGCCGCGTTAGGGTCCGGGCTAACGAGCCGGGCGGGCACCCTATGGCCAGCACGGTGCCGGGGCTCTGCGGTCAGGTCTCCCTGGCTCTGTGCTGGGGTGGGCATGATGGTGCCAGTCACCGCTGCTGTGAGTGCCCCCGGCTGGGAAACGAGCAGTAACTCCTTTAAAAGCACTTTCTTATTGCAGACAGTGCCCTCTTTTCCCTTCGACAGAGACGCCTGGAAGACCCCCGGGAGAAGCGAGGACCCCGTGGTAACTCCTGACCCCCCCCCCGGCACGGCCACCACTTCCCTGCCAGCAGGTCTGTGTGGGTCTGGGGGCTCCCAGCCTGAGGGGTGCTCAGCCCTACCCGGCACCCTACAATCGCCTGGGGAACCACAGCCCCCCTGGAACCAGCACCTCTCCGGGCACCCAAACACCCGGAGATCTACGGAGACACTGGGAAAAGCTTCCAAACCTCCCTCGTGTGAACGAGCACCCGCAGCACATCCCGCCCCGTGCCCACAGCCCCGTCCCACCTGCGGCTGCTGCCCCAAGCCCCAGGCTCCATCCCCACCCACATTTGGGTGCCTGGGGCCGGTGAAGGCTTTCCCGGGGGTCGGGCAAGGGCAGAACCTGCTGCCACCACCCCCTCTCAGCCACCACCACCCACCTTCTTGATTTTCTTGATGTCGCTGTCGTCGTCGCTGGGCGCGCTGGTCTGGCCAGCCTGGATGCGCTCGTGGTCCTTGAGCAGGGAGGCGATCTGCGGGGACAGTGGGGTGTGAGCGGCCACCCCAGCACGTCCCGGAGTGTCCCTGGAGCCGGGGACAAACCCCGGGAACAGCAGACACCTCCAGCTGAAGCACAGATGGAGGGACACCCTGTGCCCATTGGGTCTGACCAGGAGGGGGGTGGATGGAGCAGACAAAACCCTGCAGAGCTCCCCAGTGCACCCCGAACAACCCCACGGATACAGGGACCAGCAAGCCCTGCGGGTCCCCAGGGCCAACCGCATCCCTCCCTCCGGAGAGAGCCTTCGCGGGTGGGTTGTTAAAAAAAATGAGTTGGAGAGAAAATGGCAGAAAAATCTCAAGTCATTTGCACCCTAAAACTTGCAGCCGGGGCCAAACTCTCATCCAGTCCCAGCTTTCCAACAGCGATGCTGTCCTGCTGGAGAGCACAAATTCAGCAGTGCAGAAACTGCCCCCAGGGAAGGCTTGCGGCTCCCCTGTCCCCCAAGACCAAAGGCAACCTTCAGTGTACCCCGACTCACAGGCAGGAATTGCTGTTCACTTGTACTTTTTAACTCAAAATTTAAGGAAAAGATCACCATAAGGACGTGCCAACCCACTCCTGCCCTTGCTGCCTCTCCAGTTGCCTCCTTCATGGCAATTTTGACTGAGGGTGGACGTCTCAGCCCAGCAGGACCCCCCTCCCGGCTGCCTCCAGCACCGAGACGCTGCCCGACCTTCCCTGCCGGACACCAGGCTGGTGGCAGCAGGACCGGCTCTGGGGTGTCCTACACCCACCAGCCCCATGGCACCAGCACCACCACCAGCCCAAACCCCAGCACTGGGAGGGTACCCAGGGCGGGCTGCAGCCCTGAGAGGGGGGGCCAGGCAGCGTGGGGCAGCCCCACACCCATGAGCGTCTTCCTCCCGGGTGCCATAGAGATGCTGCTTCCCTCAGCACTGTCTGCTGAGTCACTTTGGCATTTTGTTGCTTTCTCTGCCGTAACCCGTGTCACGTCACCCTTCCCACATCCCGACAGCAACCGGCTGCGGGAGCTTCTGGGACCAGCTACGGGCAAGGGGTTTTCTGGGCTGCTCCCACTGAAGGGACGCTCCCTTCTCAGAGAAGCACCCGTTTCCAGCACCGTGCACGTGAATCCCCCGACGTATCTGGGCAGTGCAGCTGGCACGGGTGCCCCCCCAAGATGCCTCTTTGGTTTCTCGGTCACTGCCCTGGCTCTGCAGCACCTGACAGATGCCACCACCCGGCACACAGCAGGCAGAGCGGGTGTGAGCAGGGCATCCAGGATGAAAATGAGGAAGGTGATAAGGAGTCCCCATCCCTCCCTCAATACCGACTCCCACACCCAAGGGACCAGCTCATCAGCCTGTTTGTTCCGCAGCACTCGCTGCCGGAGTGAACCCTTCCCTGGAGCATCCCGGGGCTGGGGACCACAGCGAGCCCCCCACACCGCACCGGGGCCACTCGCTGCACTGCTCCTGCAGGAAAAACCTCCAGCCAAGGCGATGCCGGAGAAGGAGCCAGCCTGATGTCATTAAAACACACATAAACCCACCAGCTGCGAGGTCTCCCGGTCCCTGCCAGCGCAGTGATGCCACCCACAGCCCCCCAGTCACCCCGGGGAGCGGCAGCAGATCTGGGGGGCAATGCCAGGCTCCTCACCTCGGCCTTCAGGCGCTCGATCTCGATCTCCCCGTCCTCGATCTGCTGCCGGAGTTGCTTGGCAACGGTCTTCTCCGTTTCCACGATCTGCAGGAGATGGAGGTACTTCTGCATCAGCGCCTCATGCTCCGTCGCCAGGTTCCTGTAGCTGCAGGAGGACGGGGCTGTCAGCACCTCTCCTGCCCCCGGCCCACCGCCCCGGCCCCCCCTGGGACATGCAAGCACGATTAGGTGTCTGCACGCTGCGGTTTGCTGGGGGGCAGTCTCCTGCCCGGCTGCCCCCACGCTGCCCTGGCCCCTCTGGCTCTGGCGGGCTGGGGGGCTGCTGCTCAGAACCGAGAGATTCGGAGGGGATTCGGGTTCCCCACGAGGGTGCAAACAGAAAAGGCATCGCAAATTTTAAGGAAATGGTAGGAGACCCAAAAAAAAAAAAAAAAACCACCCAAACACTCATGGCCAAACCTCTCCCACCTACCGCGTCCCAAAAGTTTAAGGAGAAGGAGGGCACTTGTGGCACGAGCCCCTGTGAACATCTGCTCTCATTAAGGCGCCGCAGCGGGTGACAGCGGCAGGGAGACACCAGCCTGGGGAAACCTGAGCTACTGCTGTTCCAGATGAAACCCTTCCCAGTGACCTCTGAACCCAATGATGCATCGGGCATCCCTCCGGCACCAGGCAGCGCCAGCCTCCCGGGGCAGCCACCCCACATGGGATGGGGACGGGACGGGGACAGGCGCAGGAACAGGGGGGGCACATCTGAATGCAGCTCTGGCTCTGCACAAGGGTCCCCGAGACGGGGCTGGGGACCAAAGGGGCTCTGCCTTGGCTGTTGGCAGAGCATCCCAGGCTCTGCGCTGATGGAGAGCGATACCTGGCGTGAGCTATGGCTGCCACCCACTCGTCGCAGTCCTTGGCATCCTCCGTCCTCAGCTCCAGGGTCTTCTGGTTCTCATGGTTGAAATTAACGGTAAAGTAATGCTGGGGGAGCAAACACAGGGTGAGGTTACTGCCTGCTCACACAAGGCCATTAGGAAAGCGCTTTGTGACCCACCACAGGGCACTTCATTTAAAAAAAACAACACAAAAAACAAAAGAAAACAAAACAACCAAACAAACAAAAAAGTGTTTTAAAAGCTGCTCCTTGCCAGTGGGGCAGCCATTGGCAAGGACAGGGCTGGGAAATGCTCCGAGGGGAAACACCGCTGGGGAAAAAATGGGCTTCAGATAAACCTAAACCCAAGGAGGAGCAGGAGGCTGCAGGCCCGAGCCCACGGCCATCGTGCTGGGGACAGCCCTCACCCAGGGAAAGGGGCAGATGAGCAAGGGTGTTCAGCTGGACCCAGCACCAGGCACCCCTGCCTGCATCCCTGTTGGTACCCAGCCTGCACCCCTGCCTGCACCCCTGCCTGCATCCCTGTTGGTACCCAGCCTGCATCCCTGCCCGCATCCCTGCCTGCATCCCTGCCTGCATCCCTGTTGGTACCCAGCCTGCATCCCTGCCCGCATCCCTGCCCGTGTGGGCAGTCAGCACCCTCGGGCACCGACACGAAGCCCGGCTGTTGCTGGGGGCTCGGGGCTGGGCAGAGCCCCGGTCCCGGGCACTCGCAGGGCTCGAGCTGGGCGGCTGCGAGGGGCAGCGGTGGAACAGGACCTGGCACAGGACTATATTTAGCCTCCCTTGACATTTACAGTATTTGTGCTAATTGTGCGCGGCGGCAGCCCGCGCCGGCTGGGGTTTGTGCTGCTCCTGTGCCTCCCTGCAGTCTCCAAGGAAACAGGTACCACGCTGCAGTGCCGGATACTGCCCGGAATAACTGGGATGAAATCAAACCCACTAGAAAAAGCTCATCCTGGCGTTATCTGCTGCTCTGTTAGCTTTAAGGAGGGATCTGAATTATCAGGTACCGTGGCAAAAAAATACCAACCCAAATCCAAGCTGCAGCAGCCGCTTGCTCCCTGGCTGCACCATCTCCTGCACCCGGCGCTGCCCTGGGGCCACACCAGAGCCCTCCCACAGAAACTGGGGGGCAACTGGTTGTTCCTGTGACCCTGACTCTCCTTTACTTCTCTCCAGGACCCTCTAGGTGCAATACCTTTTTACTGCTGAACCCACGGACAAGTTTTGTCCTTATGGAGCCTTCTCCACGGTAGAACACGCCACCGTCCCTCTCCACCCCTTCCCCATCCCACCACGGCTGGGCTGGCAGTGAGACACGGCTGGAGCTGCAGCAGCTCCACAGCCCTTTGCTTCTCCTCCCTTTTTCTTCTCCCTCCCACCCCCAAAGGCTTTTATTGGCAGCAAGACATCTCCGAGAGAAAATTCACCAGAAATTTTTGGTCCCTGGCACAGCGCGGGGAGTGACGCCTCCTCTGCTTTGTGCCCCCCTCTCTCGCACCCCTTCCCTTGCAAACAGCGCTAAAAACAGCTCGTCAGATTGGCAAGTCTGGAAATCCTCCCCCTTCAACGCCGGCTCAGGAATGTCACCAGCCGTGCCAGGGCACTGCCGAGCACTCGCTCCCCGGCCCCGTGTCCTGGCAGCGGGGACACGGGGGGTGGGAAAGCCCTTTCTCAGCCCCGGCGCCCCCGTGAGCTCCCCCTGTCACAGGGACAAACCTCCTCAACACCATGGCACACACTTTCACCGACCCACGCTCCACCAGTGTCAATAGCCGGAGCTTGGCTGGATCCCCATGGGACCAGAAACATGGGGAGATGCCTCTGGGGCTCCCCCAAACCGCTCCCTGCCCGGCAGGAGGGGACGGCAAGCCCTGGGCTGCCCTTCCTGGGCGCTGCGGGTCCCTGGGGGGATGCGGGGGATGATGCAGCACCCGTGTGTGCTCCCACGGGTGAGCAGGACCAGGCATCGTGCTGGGATGGAGCGCTCTGAGCCCACCCAGGGCCCTCGGGGACAGTAGCACCTCGCACAGCTTCGGGAATCGCTGGGTTTTAACATAAGGGGTGTCAGAGCCCGGGGCAGGGACCAACCCTGCTTCACCCACCAGGTCCACTGAGGCACCCCCCGACACACCAGCACCAAAAGCACTTCATCAGAGACAGCTTCTGCCTCATCTAACTTAAACCCAGGAGCTCCTGAAGGTTTTGCAAACGGCAGCCCAGAGCCGGGCGACGTGGGGCCAAAGGCTTCCCGGGGGCAGCTCCGGCAGCCGCTGCGGGGCCGTGGCCAGGGTGATGGGTCCCGACCGCTGCTCCACGTGCCATGAACAGCCGGCTCCCACGAGCACACACACGCGGCAGCTCCCGTGTCACTCTGACTTATCCCCACACAATACCCAGGAAGTGCAGCGCGCTTTGCAAGGAGGAAGTTATTTTATATTTGAATAATAAAACTCCCACCACCTTTTATCTCTGCCTAAATTACGATCCTTCTCCGTTATCACAGTGACACATCAAACTCCACAGCCCAGGAACGTTTCCAGTGGCACTCACCATGTCAGGGGATCGAGGCTCGGCAGCAACAGGACAGATCCACAGACAGGACCAGCCACCCACCGGGACAGACCCACGGACAGGACCATGGCAGTCACCAGCACCAGGCAGGGAGCAGCAGGGTCAGCCCCCACCTCCAGCATCGCCCCAAGCCCAGCTCCCCTGGGGGCAGTGGGTGCTGCTGGGCCACCCCTGCTGGCTGCAGAGCCCCAATCACCCTCAGCTTCAATCTGCTGCTTCTCACCCTCACCTGTGCTCGTTTGAACACCTCGTTAACTCCCAGCTGTGGAGGCACCGACATCCCTCACTCAAACCACCTCTCACTCCGCTTCCTGGCAAACTAAGCAGATGCAATCCCTTAAATCCCTCATAATGGGGCATTTTCCAGCCTTCCCTGTTTCCGTGGTGCCTCCTGAGCACCCACTGTGGGATGTGCAGCCCCCCTGGTGCTGTGGGATGTGCAGCCCCCAGTGCTGCAGGATGCGTGGTCCCCCCAGACCCTGGTGCTGGGGGGGATTTCACGTCAGCAAAGCCCAGAGCCCGGGCGGACACAGCAGTTCTCCTGGAAGAACGACACGGGAGCATTTCAGGTCACAAAGCGGGATGTTAAAAAGCCCACCCGGGACCAGCCCCAGCCCTACGACCATCACCCAGCTCTTCCCAGTCCCCCGGCTGCGGGAAGGGTGGGCACTGGACACCACGGGGGAGGTTACTGAAGCCCCTGATGTGCAGAGACCCCCGGGCTCAATGAGAAACCACCTGTGGTGCCAGAGCCCCCCAGGACCACTCCCCCACTTTAAGGGCTCCACAGGCTGCTCCAGCTCTTCACCGGGGGAAGGCACAGTGCCTCCCCGGCCGTGGGGCAGAATTTCAGCAGGTTAATTTGGGGCTCTGCTGAAGGGTGGCCTGGAATGGAGGGACCTGGCCCAGCACCCACCACAGCCCCTCTTGAGCCCCTTCCCCAAACTCCGCTCCCTCTGTCACTTTTTCTCCGAAAAATCCCCCGGCACCAGCTTGGCTATTTTTACTGCGAGGAGAGTACAATAGCAAAATGCTGCTCGGGAGCTATTTCTGCTTCCAGAACCTCAACAAGCGACTTTGAATTAATGAAGGAGACTACCCGAGTGATTAATGTGCAGGGACTATCTCCCCAGAAATGTCCTCCCACGTGTCTGATGTCCCCAGGCTGGCACTGGCAGCGCAGCCACGGCTCTGCCCTCCTGCCATGCCCAGCGCTGGGGAAGCAAAACCCCCTGCGCCTGCACCCCCAGACGTGGGTCCCCACCGCCCTGGGACACGGGTCCCCACACACCGCAGGACATGGGTACCCAGTGACCCCAAGATGGGGGTCCCTGCACACCCCAAGATGTGCTTTGCCCGCTGCCCGTCTGATGCCCGTTCTCACCCACCGCAGCTGGGACGCTCGGGCTCCTCCATCCTCCACATCCTCGCCAAAAGCCAAAGAGATGATTACAGAGAGCGTGGTTGGCGCTGTTTCAGCAGTTCCCACGCCGGGGTCTTGCCGGGACACAGATCCCTGCGTCCCATGACACAGTGCCACATGGTGTTTCTACAGGGACATTTACTCCTCTGTCCCACTCTGGTGAGACCCCACCTGGAGCACTGTGTCCAGCTCTGGAGTCCTCAGCACAGGAAGGACGTGGACCTGTTGGAGTAGGGCCAGAGGAGGCCATGGAGATGCTGGGAGGGCTGGAGCCCCTCTGCTGGGAGAGTTGGGGGGTTCAGCCTGGAGAAGAGAAGGCTCCGGGGAGACCCTGGAGTCCCTTCCAGTCCCTCAAGGGGCTCTTGATCAGAGAGGGGAGCCATGGGAGGAAGGGGAAGGGTTTGACACTGAAAGAGGGGAGATGGAGCTGAGATGTGGGGAAGAACTTGTTTGGCGTGAGGGTGGTGAGAGCCTGGCCCAGGTTGCCCAGAGAAGCTGTGGCTGCCCCATCCCAGGCTGGAGGGGGCTTGGAGCAACCTGGGCTGGTGGGAGGTGCCCCTGCTCAGGGCAGAGACTGGCACCGGGAGGGCTTTAAGGTCCCTTCCAACCCAAGCCAGTCTATGATTCTATGATTTAAGGATGACCAGTGAGTTCCCAGTGCCCGGCTGGCCCCTGCCGTCCCACCCTGCCCAGGCAGACCCCACCAGCGCCCCACTGCCAGCTCAGGGTCCAGAGGGGACCCACTGCCGAAGGGGATGGGGACAGAGACACCCCCAGCGCTGCCACCTGCGCAGACAAGGGGACCCTCACCCTTTCCCACACACAGTGGTCTCGTTGTGCCATCACGGGGTACCTTTCCCACCTGCAACAGATCCCCCCCCACCCCCTCTGCAGCGCCGGGGTCCCTCCTGCCCCCCACCCACCCATGGCAGGCAGGTCCGGGGCCGCCTGCCCACCGAGCGGATGGTTATTGCAGCCGACAGAAAGGGCAAGGGAGGAGAATTCTCCTGCTCTGGAGGGATGAGTCTAAAAATCCACAGCCGGCGATGGCAGCTTTTAGCTCCCCTGACCTACATAGCCTGTGCTGCGGGAAGCCGGGGCCCAGGACTTGGAGGAGGAGATGGGGGCTCAGGCAGCTCATTTCCTTGCTGGCGACAAGAGAAAAAAATCCCAGAGGCTGCAATTTCTCTCCTCTGCTTCAGGATGGGCCGCCAGGATGCTCATGCACTGGCAGCGGAGCTGAGCATCGGCCAATTCGGGAGACCACAAGCAAACAGGAGGCAGGGGACCCTCTGCAGCGAGAGGCTTCACCCCATGTGAATCCCACCTGCAGTCCGGGGCAGAAATATTTGTTAAAAAAACAAACAAACAAAAGCAAACAAACAACCAAACAAACCAAAACAAACAAACAACCAAACTAAACCAAAACAAACAAACAAACAAAAACCAAAACAAACAAAAACCGACCCAAACCAAAACAAACAAACAAAACAAAACAAAACCAAAACAAAAAACCAAGAAAAGGTCCATTTTTCTGCTCTCTGGCACACCATCCAGCGAAGCCTACACGGTACACACATCGTGAGCAGCCCCCCTGCTCACAGCTTGGACATACAGCCTTGGCATCACCCTGTACGGTAATTAATGAAGAAACCAGCGTTACACCAAAGTCCTGACTCGGGGTGTATCAGACATTCAGACCTCGGCCAGATTTCCCATTGCTGTAATGACTCTGCACCTTCGTATTTGCAAGGAATCTGCAAATTGTGTATGTGCGGCTGAGCAAATGTCCCTGAGGCTGCTGAGCTGGGGGGACTGGGCTGGGGGCAGGTTTCTTTCCCCTCTCCCCTGCTTCTTTAACAGATTTCCTTAATCTGCAGGGTGAGAACGTGTGAGTAAAGGGGAAGGACTGGCATCGGGTTTAAAATGCAAAGATCGGTAATATAATCTCCAGATTTATGCTCCAAAAAAGCAGATTGTATGTAAACACGTTGAGGTTTCTGTGCTGCTGGTATGAAGGCTGAGTTACGTGTTCAGCCCACTGCAGAAAGCCTGGCTATAAGTAGATGAGTCCAGGAAAAGTCTAGGAAGGTTTTAATTAAAAGTTTACAGAAACCCATCAGGACAATCTAGGAGGCATCTGTCGTGGCAACGACTCAAGCGAGTGAATCGAGGTGAATTAAGCTGATGGGAAGAGCCAAACAGCTTAAGCCAAGAAATCTCTTAATCAGAAGTGGTCCATACATTTAAAATGAATAATAATAAAAAAAAATTGAAAAATGTCCTTCTAAACTTTTAAACACCATTTTCTTTTTCAGATTTTTTTTTGTTTTGCAGGTGAAAACGCTCTTGGCCTTTTTGCTTTATCAGAAACCACCAACCTCTGCTGACTCCTGGTCTCTGGCAACCAAAATATCTGGTTTTTTCCAATACCTGTTTCACTGCTTCATAAAGGCCGCACAAACCTGCTCTTTCTCCACCATCCGGCAGCTTTTCCTCCCGGATTCCCACTGCCCAGAGGGGACTCGAGCACCCTGGAAGTTGGAGCTCAAGGACCCAAGACACTGATGCTAAACTGGACTCCGGAGCTGGAAAACCCCGGGAAGGTGTCTAACGCCTGCTCGGGGGCCTGGGACAGGCGGAATTTCCTGCTGAGCTCACGATATCCCGACGGATCTGGATGCTGCCCCCAGCCTCGGGGCCGTGCAGGGACACACTCTCCCCTCGCAGTGACACGCAGAGGCAGCCACCGACCACGGCGGGTCTCAGCCTTTTGGAAAACTGTTTGTACACATTCAAAAAGCCCCCGCGGCCCTGACCACCGCTGCGGGATGAGCACCCTTAACGTACACGCCTTGCTTGGCTCACGAGTCCCACAGACACCGCTGAGCCCAGCGCGGAGCAGCCCGGGCTGAGGCTGGCCCTCGGCAACCTGCCCAGTGTCCCCCCCCCCTGCACCCCCCGCTGACGGCGTGGGCACTGCCCGGGGAACAGCCCACCCCGTGACTTTAGCTCCTCTGCTCACACAACACCTGTAAGGGGGCCACGCTGCCCCAGAATTGCCTTGTTTGGATTTATACGACGAATTTTGGGGAACGGCTTTTCATGACAAAGGCAGCTCCTGCGGAGGCGAGGTGTCCTGCGCTCAGACCGGGCTGCAATCGCCCCGTCGCCATCAGTCACACAGATCACACCACGTCCTTTGAATAAGCACCATGTGAATAATCAGAAAGACGGCAATCAGGCAGCAGCACACTCAGGCAGACACCCCAAAGAAAATCCAGACTTCTCTAGAAAACGAGAAGCGCGTTACCCTCCCGTGCAAAGCATGTTCTGCAGCCTCAGCTGCGGCTGGATCCATGGCTAACGCAGGATTTCCATGTGGCACGGGGATGGATGGCTGTCCCCCAGCCCTGGCCTTCCAGCATCCTCACCCTGCGCAGGAGCATCCTCACCCACCGCCTGCATCCCTGCGCTTGGAGCATCCTCACCCACCGCCTGCATCCCCAGAGCTGAGCAGAGTGCCCAGGCCCAGGGTGCCCATGGACACCCCACTTGCCCCAGCAAGAAGCTGCTCTGCTGGCAGGATCTGTGCCCTCCTGCCACCGGGACTGGAGCTGTGCCCTGCCCCAAGCCCTTCCCTGCCCACCTCAGCTCAGGACCACCTTCCAAGCTGCTCATGTGGCCTTTGCCGCTGCTCCCGCTCATCCAGAGCACAGCCCCTCCATGGCACAGATAACCCCGGCCAGCTGGGCATGTAACAGAGGTGCCCAGGAGGGGAACACCTTGTCTGTGGCTCCTCCGGCCATTGACAGAAAGAGCCAGGGGTCCCAGGGAGCACACGTCCTTGCCATGGGGGCTAGGACAGCAGCACCCAGCAAAGGCACTCGCATCCAACGCTGGAGGAGAAGGTCTGGGCAAATGCCTGGCTGCTCTGGAAGGGCCATCACCACGCTCTTCCTCAGAGGGACCAGCAGCAGGTGCCTGCCCCATCCCACCCACAGAGCGAGGCTGCGTTTGTCCCTGGCTCACCCACAGCAGCCCTCTCTGAGGGTACTGGGAGCTCAGCCCGGGTGAGCCCCCCGTGCAGGGACAGGCAGAGCTGGGTCCCATGGCTGCTGCACCCCTGGAGCTGCCCCAGCTCTCCTGCTGCCAGCGACGGCTCTGTCAGGGGCTCCGAGAGAGAGGGAACATCCCACCAGGAGCCGGGGCTGCTGCAGGGACCTCCCTCCCAACACCCCACGAGGGAAGGTGTCCCCAAGTGTGTCCAAGCATCCCCCAGCTCTGCTTCCCTCCAGCTCTCCCAGCACCCCAGGGATGGGTGACACGGGACAGGGTGCCCCATGGTCACCGTGCTTTGTGTCTGCTCGGCACCCACTGCTCTTTGTGCTCTGGTGCTGAGAAGAGAGGTGGCATCCTCGGAGGCTTCAGGACGGACCATAAGGATGCTCACAAGCAGGGCCAGGGCCACACACGCTTCAGGGAGCTGGAAGACAAGCTCTTTCCCTGAGGTGCCAGTGGGAAATGTTTCCACAAGGCTTCTCCCATCCCACCGAGAAAGCACAGCCACGCACACCCACCCACTGACCGCTCATCCTCAGCTGTGAATGGTGGTACTAAAACGCCTCCTTGAGTCTCCCCTGCCCCCCAAGAGCACCCACAATAAATGTTACCCCCAGCCCTGGGAAACGCTTCAGAGGTGGGGAGGACAGATCTCCAGCCACGGGCTGTGTGCTCCCGAGAGCAGCCTGGGCTTTGCGGGAATAAAAGACTCATCGCTCCAAAGAGCCTCTGAGTTTGCAGTCAAGGGCTTCGCTCGGTGCCACCACTTGACTCAGCATCATCTCGGCTCTCGCCTGAGAAGCAGAGGAACAACCCCTGGCTCTGGGGTACGGGGCTGCAGATCTGCCTCGAGGCTGGATCCACGGATCAAACCCAGCCAGGATCCCCCCTCACCCCACGCCAGGGCCTTCCCGGTGCTGAGCTCAGGGATGGATCGGCTCTGGACTCCCAGCCGGCTCAGCTCCTCCACCCAAATCGCACCCTGCCTGCGCCCCACCACACGCAGCCCCACCAGGGCCCCCCACGTCCTGCCCCCTCCCCTGCATCGCGGCACGGACCCGGGGGTCTCGCCTGGACCAGCCACCAAGAGGCAGGAGACGTGACCACGTGAAGGGACATCCCAGCATCCCCACCCCTGGGGGGCAGGCGGACCCAGCAGCCCCTTCCTCCCGGCCACAGCCTGAAGCCCACCCAACAATGAAATACCTTCCAAATCAAACTGGGGTGAAGAAAAATCTCATTTGCAGAAAAATGTAACAAAACCAGAAAGTAAAGTTTCCAGAGGCATCCAAATCCCCTCTTTGGCGTTTCAGTTTTTCAAATAACTTTTCTCCTTGACTCTCCCGTGCACTGTGTGCTAAAAACACACTGCGTGCCCAGCAAAGAAACCCCCCTGCAAAGCAAACCACGTGAACTTTAAAAAAGAGGGGGTTTTTAAAGACCCACCTATTAAAATTTCCCCTTTGTGGAGAATCTGAAACCTTTCAGACTTTCCTGCAGTGAAGAAGGCATCTAAACCTGGAACTCCTCTGCTGCAGGGAACACTGTCCCCGCAGCTCCAGCTGCAACTGCCCGCATGGATAAATACCCTGGGAAAGCAATTAACGGTGATCCCAGGCAATGCTAGAAATTTCCTCAGCTCCTTCCTTTCCGATGAGGAGTGGGTGATGCTGGACACGGCTGGGTACCCGCTGGAAGGAGAGGTTTTCTCTGGTTTGCAGGACCCGGACCCTTCCTCCCGGCGTCCTGCGGGCTCTGCGTGCTGCTCCCTCCTTCCCACCTCCCGCACACACCCCGCTGCACACCCGCACCCGGAACATTCTGCTGCTTATCTCACCTGCTGTGCCATTAATTAGTTAGCAAAGCAGTGGGCATTCAAGTGCTCGAGCACTTTCATTTAAATGTGTCCGAATGAATTATATAAAATCCTGGGCCAGCCCCTAAACCCCGGTACATCGCTGCAGCCCCGCGGCCTGCGAAATATTTGCTGTGGCAGCATCTCCCTGCGCCGCGACAGCAGCCCCTCTCTACAGCGAGGATAAACCTTCCGGGGGGGGGACAGAAGGGGCTGGGGACCGGGGCGGGGGACAGAAGGGGCTGTGACATCCTCCCTGGAACCTTCACCTGGTGGAAAATCCCTCCTGCACAACCAGGAGGAGCCAGACCCTGGCGAGCGAGCTCGATTTAAACCAAGGCTGAGTGAAGCCCGACCAGGAACACGCAACAACACGGGTTACACCGGTGCCCCCAGGGACAGGGCTGCCAAAGCAGGACGGCAGTGTGACCCCCTGGCAGACGCAGACCCTTCCTCGCTGCTGTTGGCACGCTGGAGGCTGCTCCGGTGCCGGAGCCAGGGCTGCGAGGAAGCACAACTGTCACCAAAAAAAGGGTATTTTGCTCCAAACAGGGAAATATTCCTGTGATCCCTGCCGGGAGTGAGGAGCCGTGCCACGGAGCAGTGGTGCTGCGCTGCCTCGCTCTTGGGGCAGGGTTTTTTGGGGGTGCTGAGCACAGCATGATTAGCCAGAGGCAATGAAGGGGCTCGTTCCCTTGCAGCCAGACCCCTGCCTCAGGAGGGTCCCGGTGGGGCCCGTCCCGCAGCGCTCCCCACCGCCCCCCGGGAGCCGGCTCAGGCAGGAATTATGCAAGATCTGCAGAGCTGGACCCAAAACGCAGGGAGCCTCCTGCGAGCACCCGGCCTGGGCTGGGAAAGGAAAGGGCCCCCCCGGCCCCTCCTTGCCAGGGGCTCCCCGGTGCCCTCTGCGACACGGGCACCCCCCGGGTGTGTGGCTGCACCCCACGCGCAGCGGAAGAGGGGGGGACGCAGCCGCAGCGGGCTCCTCTCCACGTTCATGAGACAGGAGGTGATTTTGGGAGCTATGGCAGCGATGGACGGGGATCTGCATACCCCCCGAGGCTGGAAGCCAGCCCCTCTTGCCCCCCCTCCCCGGCAACAGCCCCTCCCCTGCCCGGCTGCTCCCCCAGCTCCGGCAAACGGCACCAGACAAACAAGCCAGAGGTTGCCAGCATCGCACTGCTGGGTGCCACCCTGCCCACCCGGGAAAGGCGCAGCCAGGGGAGAGAAACCCACCCCCGGGCCGGTCGGGGGCTGCCGTCCCTGCAGCCGGGTCCCCAGGCACCGCCGGGACCGGGGCGGGGGGACCCGCATTCTCCCAGGGCCCCGCACCGGCTGCGCCGTTTCCATGCGGTTCCCCCCGCAGACATCAGCATCTGGCGAGCAGCGCTGCAGGCGAGTGCCAGCCCTGCCTGTGGCGTGGGGGGTCCCCGGCTCCGCGTCTCCCCACCGCCCGGGGGGGGCGACACGGGTTGCGTTCCCAGCCGGTCGGTGACAGGAGCACGAACCGCCCGTGCGGGGAGCGGGAAGTGGGTGAAATCCGCGTGAAAACGAGGGCCTGCGACACCCACCCCCCCGCCCCCGCGCTGAGCATCGCCCCATGGTGGGCACCGCCGTCGTGCCCACGCCGCGGGGCCGGGTTTGCCCCCCAGCACCCTGCCGAACCCCGGGGGGCGCACACGGGGGGGTGCGCCAGGCTGGGAGCCCAACACCGGAGCCGAACGGCGGAGCCACAGCCTGGACGGAGCGGCCCCGCGGGACCCCCGGGCCCCTCCGGGCCCCACCGGGGCCGCTGCCCCCAAACCTGGTCCGGGGCGGGAGAACCGCGCCGCGGACACGCGTGGGGCTCCGCTGCGCAAAGCGCGGCCCGCGGCCGCCGGGGGGCGCCCCGCGCCGCAGCCCCCGCCGCCAATTACCGCCGGCTTAATTAGCCGCGATGGGGGGGGGGGGGGGGATGCCGGGCAGAGCCCGACACCCCCACAACGAACTCACCCGCCGCCCCGGGGTGCGCTGGCAGCGCGGTCGCGGGACCGGCACTACAACCCCCGGGAGCATCCCCCCCCCACTCCCCCGCCCGGCCTCACCCCCGCCCGGTCACGCGTGGGGCAGGTCCCGGGCAGCTCCGCTCCGCGGCGGGAGCCCCGGGGAAGGGGGGCCGGGACCCCCGCGGGGGCCGAGACGGACCCGGGGCATCATCCCCCTCCCACAGCGGCCGGCGCGGGGTTGGGGGGGGGGGCGCCCGCCCCGGCCCCCCGTGGCGCCCACCTGCTTCTCCAGGGAGTCCTTGGCCGAGAGGGAGGGCTTGGGGGAGGGCGCCCGGTCGCAGACGCAGCCCTCGAGCAGGTAGAGCCCCGAGGGCCGGGAGCTGGAGTCGGTCTCGAAGTAGAAGAGCATGTTCTGCAGCAGCGCGAACCACTTGGTGTGCCATTTTGTGTTGTCGGAGCTCCGCTTGCTCAGGTAGCCCTTCCTGGCGCCGTCCTTCTTCGCCAGCAGCCCCAGGTAGGTGACGTGCCCGTCATTGAGCCGCATCCCCTTCTGCATCTTGGTGGGCACCGCCAGCTCCTCACATGGTCCCCGCCGGGCGGCCGGCGGGCGGGTCCCTGGCGAGCAGCCGCAGCCCCCGCGCCCGCATCAGCGGCTCCCGCTGCCCCCGGGGAACCGGCGGCCGCCGCGGCGGCTCATGGCGCGGCCGAGCCCCGCCGCCCTCCCCGCGCAGCGCTCGCCTCCCGCGGCGCCGGCGGCGGCGGCTCTGCCGGGGGAGCGCCGCGTCCCGGAGCCGCGTCTCCCGCAGACGGGGCGAGTCATGTGATGCCGGAGCCGGCGGCGGCACCGGGAGCCCGTCAGCGCCGGCCCGAGCCGCGCCGAGCCCTTCCGTGCGGGGCCGGCCCTGCCCCGCGCCGCCGGTGTGCGGGGGCGGCCGCGCCGCTCTCCCCCGGGCCGCCCCCCCGGGCCGCCCCCCCGGGCCGCGGGATGCCGGGCCGCCCCCCCCCCCCCCGGGCCCCTCGCCGCCAGCGCGGCCGCCGCACCGCGCGGGACCCCCGGGCACACGGGACTCCCGGCAGCGACGGACCCCTGCCCCCGGCCGGAGCCCCCAGCCCAGAGGGACCCCTGGGAGAGATGGGAACCCCGGGGCAGGCAGGGTCCGTGGGCACAGCGAAAGCCTGGCACCGAGCGGGACCCCAGACCGGATGGGAGCCCTGGGGTGAACTGGGGCCCCAGGGCTGAAGGGGACCCTCGGGCCAGGAAGGACCTTGGGACAAATGCCACCCCCGGGCAGAGCGGGACTCCTGGGCGACCCCGAGGCCAAGTGGGGACCCCCCCAGTCTGAGATCAACCCAGGGCTGGCCCAAGCCCTGAGCCCCAGACTGAGCGGGACCCCCAGGCCAGGGGGGACCCCCAGCCCGCGCCGGCTCTGCGGGAGGTTGGGCTGGGCACCCACCCCGGGCACCACCTCCCCTGCTGTCCTGGGGGAGCTCGCCCCCCGTGCCCAGCCCTGCGTACGTTGCTGACCGTGGGACGTCCCCACTCGTGGCCTGACCGGTGGTGAGTCCCACCCGCAGCCCGTGGCACCGACCCGGTCCCTGCACGCTGCCGTCCCTGCACGCTGCCGTCCCTCACGCCATGCGGTCCCTCCACGGGACCCCTCAGTGTCACCACCCTCCACCTCTCATGAGGGCACCCCGTAACCCCACAGCCGCTCCCAGATGTCACACGTGGGAGAGCAGAGGACCCAGGTTCTCCATTTATTTCTCTCCGTCCCGCTCTGCCATCCCTGGCCCCGTGTGCCATGCCCAGCAGGGCGAAACTGGGAGAACTGGGCACTGGCCACAGCTGGAGCCTGTGTGGGGCAAGGAGGGCCCTGGTGCTGCCCACACCCCCAGGAGACCCCAGCAGCACTGGATGGGTCAGACGCCACGGTGATGGGCAGCGTGAGGGCTGGTTTGGCTGCGAGGCGGCACATGAGCCCTGCAGCCCGTGGGCATCTCCCTGCCTGTGTAGGCTGGGGATCCGGCCCCAACCCCTGCTCCGAGCCTGACCGAGCCCCTGCAGACAGGGAGGGCATCAGGAAAACTGTGCTAATTAGCTTTGTTTCCCCGGAAAATGCTGGCAGATCTCCAAGGAATTCAGTGAGGTCACGGGTTGCCATGGCAACAGGAGGGAACGGGCTGGAATTGGGAAGGGTGCTGGCATTTCCAGGATGGAGCTGCTGGGGCTGGGTGCTCGCTGGGACTGGGATGTGTCCCAGTCACTGCCCCGAGGGACACGGCCTGAGCACTGGGTGGTGCCAGGGGGGACGGGCTGCTGCCCCCCCGGCTGAATGCCCCTGCTGTTACCCAATTGCAAGTGGATATTTGGCTCTAGGACTTTCCCCACTAGCATGGCGCTCTCTCCTTCTCCACCCCGGCTCCCCCTTTTCCCGTTTTTCCAGCCTCATCAGTGAGGTCCCACATCCCGCTTCCCCCCTCCAGCCTCTGCCTGGAGCGAAGGATGGCCCAAATCAGGGAGCAGAAGGTGCTCCCCGTGCCTGGCCCGTCCTGCCGCCAGCTCTTGCGGTGGGACACGGCAGGACCTGCTGCCTCTGAAATGGTGCAGTGACGCTGGGAAAGACCCTTCATGGAAGCCTGCAAAACCTTCGATGGAATAATAGCTTGGAAGCTGGCACTGCCAGGAATTCTTATCCTGGGCAAGAGTGATGGAGAGGAAAAACGTCCCCTCTGAAAACCTGTCCTGCCCCTGTTGTCCAGGCAGGTGCAAAGCCCGTGGCTGTGCCCTCACTCCTCATGAAACGCATCCTGTCATCTCCATGGCAAAATAATCAGCTGTGGAAAACACGGCCCCTGCTGCTGCCAGCCCGTGCTTCAGCCTCTGGCATCGGCGGGGCTCCCGTGGACTCGGCCGGCTCTTCATACGCTTGTGTTCGCAGCAGCCTCCTCACCGGCTCCGTGCGGTCTCCTCCCTCTTTCAAGCCTGGATGGAAGGAAGAGTTTGCCTCTCTGGGGGTGAAATGCCCTTGGGAAGAGCCCCACAGGGGTGGGGGGTCCCTGCAGCAGCGCTCTGCGACCACAGCCCTGCTCCCCGGGGCGTTACGTGGCTCCCGGGATGGTCAGACTCGCTGCCGGTTCCCTTCGTGCCTCCTTTCCCCGGGATCTCAGCTGCCCGCTGGCCCCTCGGGCTGCCCAGCGCCTCCACCGCCCGAACGGCAGGCTGAGGGTGCTGGCGCTGAACACGTGCCCAGCAAAACACCCCCAGACCCACAGCCCTCCCCCCGGCTCCCCTCATGCTGCTGGGAAATGCGGGCACTGGCATTTATCGGGGGCTCCCCGGCCCGGTGGCATGGAGACCGAAATCGGGAGGTTGTACTTGTGGTGACAACCTCGTTTCCTTCCCTCAGAGCGGGGAGTAAAAATGGGCTCTTTCATCCAACCAGGCTCAGAGAGATCAACCCAGGGCTGAGGCATCGACAGGGCAGGTGCTGACGTTTGTGTCGTTAAACACGTGTTTTCCCAGGACACGGCGTCATTCCAGGCTGCTGGCAGCTGGGCACGTGCTTATGGAGCACAGATACCGGTTCCTTGCCCCCCGAGAGCTCCTCTTCTCCATGTAGCAGGAGCACAGCGTGCTTCCCGCTGCTGAGAGGGACACCAGGTGTCCTGGGCTCTGCCCAAACTGGGCTTTCCAAAAGGAATTGGCGCAAACTGTAGTCACACTCAGGTCGGGGGGCTCCCAAATCCCACCAGCAAGTTTGAAAGCCCCATCCTTGGTTGAGCAAGTTCAATCCATGGTTAAGTTGCAGCTGCGGCAGATGCCGGTGGGTCCCAGTGCTCCCGGGAGCAGGGACAGTGGGGTCCGGAGGAGCCCTGAGGGCACCAGGACCGGTTCTCCAGCTGCAGGAGAAAAAACCCACCAGGCTCTGGCGCAAAAGCAAAGTTTTTCCCTTCCTAGCAGCAAACTTTGAAGGAGCAAGAATAGGAACTTGGCATTTCCTTCCATGACACGCACTTCCAAGGCATTTCCCTCTGCGGCGCCCTGGCAGAGCCGACGGGGGACCCGGTTGTCCCAGGGCAGGGCAGAGCAGCCTGGTTCCAGCAGCACCCTCATTGAGAGCTGCTCTCGAGGGCGCCCTCGGTCTCCATCCAATTCCCCAGCACAACCTCTCCTTTGTGTTCTGGGAGGGGTTGCTGGGGCGCTGGCAGGGCAGAGGAGAGATTTTTGGAGCACGAGCAGGTATCTGTTATGTTCACACGAAGCGTCAGTGCTCCAGCCTGGTAAGTGGTGCCCTCGCCGATGCACCGGCACCAGGACGCTTGGACGTTATTGCACGGACAGTTCTCTGCTAATTGGCCCCAGACGGTTCTATTTTGGCAGAGCAGGTTCCCATCGCTCCCGTCACACGTTTAACCTTCCCTGACAGAGGAGTCTCCAGGGGAGAGAGAAAACCTGGCTCCCGGGGAAGCTCTGGGAGCGCAGCCCGGCAGCCCCTGCGAGGGGAGCAGTGCTGTGGGTCGGTGCCGTTCCCCCTCCTCACGGTGCTTGGAGCAAAGCCCCCCCCCAGCAGGGGTCCGCCCTGTCCTGCCCGAGCAGGGGGATGCTGAGAAGCCCAGGGCTCGTGCGGGTCCTTCTCCCAGTGCCCCTTCAGACCCACACAAGGACCTGATTTGGGGCTGGGGAGCAGAAGACCAGGAGCCCAGACCCCACAACCCAGGTGCACGCTGCATGTGGGGCTCCCTGGTGCAGCTCCCCCGGGTTTGCAGGTGTAAGGGCAGGCCTCTGTGGCTTCCTTGGCATCGCTCTGCAGAGCCCAGCAGCCTCCCTGCCAAGGGGCTGGTGGGAGCTGCTGGTGGGACCCAGATGAAAAGCCCCAGCGCGACACAGTGACACAGCCCTGCAGCCGCTCCTCCTCCTCACACGCGTGTTTCCCTCCTGCTCCAGCACCGCGGTTGCTGTGTGACCCATGGCATCGCCACGTGTGGCTTCTCCAGGCGGTGGCCACTGGCCACACAGTGCCCCGTCCTGATCTTCGATCCGTGACACGCGCCATCCCTGGGAATAAACCGTCGGGTGAATGCGGGTTTGCTGAGAGGTTTATGTGGGAAAAGCATCTTCTCCATCGTTCTGTTATAAACCCCTCGGTAGTGACTGGTTTCACAAACAAACGGTTCTGGGAACCCGCCAGGCACTTCGTCTATTTTGGATGTCACTAATTCGGTGGCTGGTGAAACCAGCAAACCAGCCCTGCAGAGCGAGGCTCTCCTCAAACGCCGTGGAGCTGGGAGCAGCCTCCTCCCTCCTTTGCAAAGGCAACTCATAATATTATGTAAAAATGCAAATAGTGCCCATGCGAAGCTGCAGAGCCGTAAGTGCCCGGAGCAGAGCTCCGGCGAGGAACCACCCGCCGCTGCTGGAGGTGTGAATCACAGGCACAGGCAGTTTGGTTTACAAGCCTTCGCAGCCCGGTGTGAGCTCAGCAGCTGTAAAGGGACCATTCTGCCCGGGCTGTGCCCCCCCAGCGCTGACGAGGAGGGTGCCAGGAGGGCAATCCCCACAAAACGGGGTCGTTCCCCTCGCTCCTCGTCAGCAGCTGGAGGGTTTGCAGAGCTTTAACACCGGTACCAGATGCCCCTTGGCTCCAGGGCTGGAGGAGCCCAGGAGGGATTTGGAAAGCGTTGCCCTCCTGAAGCGTATACGGTGTGTAGGGCTTTGAGCAGGAGAGGGACAGGGACAGGGACAGGGACAGGGACAGGAGGGGTGCCAGGGAGGTGACACAGACCTACAGCCTGGGGACAGCCCTGGCCAGGGCACAGTGCCGGTGATGCATGGGGCTCACCCAGGAGCAGAGACCCCTCTCCCAGTCCATCCCCACTGGTCCCAGTTGCCTGAGGGAGTGGGAAGATGAGGGAAATGGGTTCAGGAGATCTGTGAAGGGACACCCCTTCTCCTCTGGCCCCGCTTCCCCCCCAGCACCCAGCCACCGGCGCTGGAGCCGAGCAGACGGAGGAGTGACGTTTGCGTGAAGTGCTGGGGGGGGAGGGATGCATCAACCAGGGCTCCTCGGCAGCACAAAGATGCCGCGAGTTCATTAGGCTAATTTGTCACTTAGAACTAAACTCTCGGCACCGGGTGTCAGGAAGGGGCTGGCTGCGCCTGACCCCCGGGTGCCAGCAAGTCAGCCGTGCTGCAGAAATCATCTATTTGTTGACTTTTTTTTTTTTTTTTAAAATGGAAAGCCTAAGCACTGTTATTATGCTGTGCAAAAATTATTTCAGCAGCCCTTTGAACCGCTAAGCTCTTCTCTGGGAATCTCAGCGCCGGGGATGACAAGGTGGTAATTTATGCCCGCGGCTCCCACGGAGAGGGCTGCTGGCACCGCTCCGGCTGCTCGCCACACAGGGCCTGGGTGCCAGCTCCATCACCTCAGATAGGGGGTGGGGGAAAAGAGCTGCCTTCCCACGTTTTATCCAGCCGTGGCTCGCTCGGGTCCTTCCCGTCCTGGACCTGGAAGGGGGTGCCTCTGCCCACCCCAGCGGGAGCACCAGGCACCGGGGCCGCGTCCCGGGCAGGGGACAGGGATGTCACACACCCAGCCGCTGCCACCCCCGCGTCCTGGGCACCGGGGAGCTGCCGTGGGGACAGGGCTCTGCCGCTGCCGGCAGTTTGTGTCAAGAGCAGCACCACGCTGGGCTTCCCGAGCCGCCAAGGGAAAGCTCACTTAGTGCAGATACAGCAGCGATTGGTAACCGAACGGTATTTTTAGGCATTTCTGAGACAAACTGGAGTGTTTTACGAGCCTCTCTGAATGTATTACAGCTAAAACGCATTTTATATATTTGTGTGATCCTGTACTTCACAGGCCAGGGGTCCCTGCTGCTACATACAATATTTGCTGCATGACAGACACAGCAGCACTGAAACCTCCCCTGAAAAATCACACCTGCAGGCTTCTAAAAACATTTCCTGACCCTACAGGTACAAAGTATTTTCAGGTACAAACATCCCCGCTCACCCCATGCCTGACTTTATTACTCTGCATCTGACTGGCAGTTTCCAATCTGCAGCTCCCAGCGCTGCCAGCCGCTGCTGGACGGCCAGGGCAGGAGCCAGGATGGGAAATGGGCCCCCAGCCCCCTGCATCTCCAGGGAAGCACCCCACATCCTTGGGGGAGCACCTCCCATCCCTGGAGGAGCAGCCCCCATCCCCAGGGAAGCACCCCACATCTCCAGGGAAGCACCTCCCATTCCTGGGGGAGCAGCCCCCAGCCCCAGGGAAGTCCCCTGACTCACAGCCGGGGGTCCTGGTCCCCAGCATCTCCCATGGGGTGGGGACCAGCTGAGGGGGGAGCACAGGGAATAAACCCAGCTCTAAAGCCTTCCCGGGTCCCCGCAGGAGGAGCCTGCTACTTTCTGTTCTCTAATTAAACTAATATTGCATCTTTCTAGTGAAGATCGAGTAAACAAACAATTAAAGACTCGATGAGGTGTTAAATATGACACCGGCTGGAGCAGGGAAGCAGCTGGATAAAGGAGCCAGGCTCTGGCTGCGGGGCAGCCCCTGGGCAGTGGGGCAGCCCATGGGGCAGCCCCTCGAGAGCTGAGCATGCACGGGGGCGGGGGGGTGTACGTGCACACGTGTAGGTGCACACGTGGGGAGGTGCACGTGGGAAGCCCAGGGCCTGATCTGACCAGCACTTGGAAAAGGTGAGGGTGTCCCAGGTGGGGAGGGGATTTGGCACATCTCCGACAAGCAGCATCCTTCCAGTCCCAAAATAGGATATTTTTATATATATACACATGTATATAAAAGGGCCTTTTTTCTGCCTCACTGCTTTCACTAAAGGCTGGAGAAGGCACCTGCCTCTCAGGAGCACACCAGACTTTTATTCAGCAGCACTAAAAGCAGATCTGGCAAAGTCTATTTCTGCCAGCCCCACAGAGGGCTCCCAGAGCCCCAGCTCTGCACCGGGAGCGACCCACCGGCAAAGCTCTGCCTGGGGTCTGCCCGCTCCCCGGGCTCTCCTCACCGCGGGGGCTCGGGCTGCTCCCCATGGGGGACAGGGATGAGGGGCAAAAGCAGAGCCCGAGCATCCCCGAAGGACGCTCTGAGCCCGGGGTGTGCGTGTGCCGGAGGTGCCGGATCACCTTGGACAATCCGTGCCGGGGCTGGACACGCCGTGCCCGGGCGGGTAATCCCCAGGGCCAGCGGGATTAGCCCAGGGAAGCAAGGCCAGGACGATGCTGCTGCGGCTCCCGGGAACGGCCCTGCCAGCAGGGGCTTCTGGCTAATGTTGTCATACACTTTAGCCCATCTCTAATTAAGAATTTAATAACCGAATCTCTGGTAGTAATTAATTACTTAATGTCATGGAGAAACTGTTTCTCCTTCCCTCTCTCGACCAGCAGATTGGGAAGAGGGCAAAGCACGGCTGTATCTGCTCAGAGGCGGTGGTTTAGGGAGAGGTGGGAGCCACAGGACGTGGTTTGAGTGGGTGAAACGAGCCCCACGAGCAGACGAGGCTATAAATACGCCAGACGACGCGGGCGGCTGTGGGCAGGACACGGGTGTCATTGGCTAAACCAGTTAGTTCCCCACTTGCCGGGTGGCAAACACCCACCGATCAGCTCCGCGTGAGCCGCTTACGTGGGCGGGTGGGATTATCCCCACCAAGGGCACGGAGGGGGTGCCACAGCCACGGCGTGGTCCCCCCACACTCCCTGCAGCCAGGGCTCCGCACACGGGAACCCCAGCCGGGGTCTGAAGGATGGACCAGACTGTCCCCAACAGCAGGGTGCTGGTGCCGGGGCACGGACAGCCCCAGGATGGAGAGATCCAGCAGCCAGGGATGGATTCCTGCCAGGCAGCCTTTGAGGGAGCAGTGGGTCCCCCTCCCCACAGCAGCCAGCGGCAGGGGGAGTTCCTGGGGGACAGGGATCACTCCCATCCCTGTGGGAGCTGCAGCTCCAGAGGTGGAGGTTCAGGATGCCCTGGATGGGCAGCCAGGGAACATCCCCGCTCCAGGCAGCATCACCCTCATCACCCGCAGGATGCAGTGAGTCCCACTCCCTCCTGCTGCAGGGATGGGGTGATTCAGCTTTCCCATCTGGGGCCACCCCCCCACCCAGCTGGGATCCCCCCCGGCCAGTGGGGCCAAACCTGGTGCCGTTCAGCCCCCAGGGCTGGGGGGCAGCAGTCCCCAGGGTGCTACCCGTTCATCCCCAGCCCATGGCAAGTCTCTGCCCCCCCAAACACACAGTGCAGCAGCCACAGATGGGGCTGTGAAAGATGGGGCCCACAGGCACCCCAGCCCATGAGCTGCTCCCTGGTCCTGGCCAGGGCTGGGGCAGACGAGCCCCACTGGCCCACGCTGGCTCTCACCCCAGGCAGCGCGGTGCCGCCGGCCGTTCCTGTCTCTGCGATGCATCAGCGACACGCTGGGTCTGCTCCTCGCCCAGGAGGGCACGCAGGGGTGGCTTCCTGAGCCCAGTGACGCTGCTGGCCCTGGCACCCACTGGTCACTGCCCTGGCACCAGCTCTCGGGGCCCCCGCGCCAGTGGGAGCGGGGACCACTCCAGCTGGCAGGGGTGTGGGGATTCACCACCGTGCTGGGAGTGTTTTCAGGATTCCCAGTGCAGGAACGTGCCAGCCTTGCCCCAGCCCAGCTTGCAGGGAGGGAGGGGACCCCCTGTCCCCGCAGGCAGGACCCCCAGGGTGGCACCTCCAAAAGCATCACACCGTGGGTGGGGGGGGGGCTTTTGCTGGACTTTCCCCCCAAACCACGTCCTCTCACTGCTCCTGTTTCAGGAACAGAAACGACCCCGTCTCCATCAATCAGGGGTTTAATTAGCTCGTTACCCACTAGATGCAGGGCAGAGCCCCCCTCTGTACCCTGCTTCACCTTCCCAGGAAGAAAGCGCTGCATCAGGCCTCCAGCCTCGTTAACTGCCGGGCATTAACGGCAGGATTTTGCCCTCACAGCACCTGGCACAGCCCCGGCATCCCCCAACTCCCACCCCCTGCGCCGCAATCCACCCCCCCGCGCCAAGGCAGCATCCCTGCCGTGGGGCTGACCCACTGAGACACAACCCACATCCACCGTGCCTTTGCACCAGTGCCCACACCCCTGTGTGCTAATAATTATTAATTATTAAATTAATAATTATTAAATAATTATAATTTAATTATAAAAAATAATAACAATCAAGCCATGCAGAGAACAGCGAGCTGCCCCGAGACCCACACCAAAGGGACCCAAAACCCCCCCTGGGACTCAGCGGGGAGAAAGCACCGGAGTTTGGCAGAGGCTGCTCGGTGCCACGTTACAATGGGATTTGCTGTAACAGATCCCCGTCAGTCACAGAAGAGTGACAGATTTATTTTTAATCAGATTAAGCATCTGCTGCTGACAGAGCACATCTCCGGGCAGGCTTTCCAGCCAGCAGTGCCCACGGCGGGGAAACGTAGCAGGAAAACACCAGGGACGACAGCAGCCCAGCTCGGCTAGCTCATAAATGTGTTTTAAGATCATTTTAAGCCAGATGTGAGAGTATCCCGTGAGGGCTTGGCCGATGCCAGGCTCACCCGGCACACTCCAGGCAGGCTGGCACCCCCAGGGATGCAGATGCTGGGCTCTGTAGGATGTTTTCCTGTTGGTTGTAGAAACAAACACAACAAAACATTTGCTAAGGCAGGGAGATTGTTCTGGATAAGGCAAATTAATCAGATGTGATTCATTCTCACACTTTCTGTGCAGGACAGAGGCAGAGCAGGGGATTAGCGAGCAGGACGGGAGCCCTGCCACCGTGGGAATCCCAGCACCCAAAGGCTCTCCCACCCGGGTCCGGTGGGGCTGCAGCACCCAGGCCAAGTCAAGCATCACTGGCAGCAGGGAATCACTTAAGAGATCGTTCATCCGCCCTAATTGAATCCAGAATTAACCAGGAGACACTCAGGAGGTGGTTTACTTCATGCTGTTTCCAGGCACAGGCTCTCTCCCACCCTGGCTCTGGCAGAGGGGTGCCCACAGCCAGTGCTTGATCAGCTCAATCCGAGTTGTCTCTGTGACAGTGAATAGACCCAAGTCTCCACCATCAGCCCTGGAGATCAGACTCAAACCTCTTCTCTAAACTCTCTCCAAGTTTTCAATGCCCTTCTCCACATGCAGACCCCAGAGGAGACCCTGGTCCAACAGGGCTTGTGGCAGTGGCGTGGGTGACACGGTCTTTGTGACACTGTGTGTTCACCCATCACACAGAAAAGCTTCACCTCCGCAGGACACGGCAGTTCCTGGGACCCCCATCCCTGCTGCCACCCCCTGAGAGCTTCAGCCCCTCTCTGTGGCTCCACACAGGACAGGACCAGCCCAAACAAGTGGCTGCTCTGCTCTCTCTGTCAGCAGAGGCAGGAGCTGCACAACCCGAGTATTTGCACAACCCGAGTGTAAATGGTTTCCCTGAGCCCACTTCTCCACCCCTTAAGCCTATCTCACCTGCAAACATTTGTAGTAACGATCTTCTAGCTTTTCTCTCGTGTCCTTGGCAAAACCTGTTTGATAACACAAGTCCCAAGCCTCATCCCCAGAGCCCTCACCACTCCCCTCTTAGAANCAAACAAGTTCTTCCAGTGGGTTTCTCAGTTCCAGTCACATTCGGGGCTGACCCACCAGTCACTTTGAGCCCTTTTAACGTACACCCTGGTGACCGCAGCATCCCAGGTACCAGAGGCTCCAGCAGCAGTGCTGCCACTGCACCAGCTCAGGCTCTCATCCCCACCACAGCCATCCCCAGCCCCACCAGATCCAGCTCCACTGCCCTTAATCACCCTCTTAATTCTTAATTAACGGAGCCTGGCACCGGCCATTGCCCAGCCTGGGGCCAGGCCGATGGCAGCACAGACAACCTGGCCAGACCTGGCTTTGCCACCATCGCTGTGCCACCCACCGGTGCTGGGCACATCCCACCGCCAGGGGTGCAGGTCCCTGGGGGGCCCATCCATGACCTTCCCCGGGGCTGCCCTCCGTCACAGCAGGGGGTGTGGGGGGTCTCCCAGCCCCCCTCTCCTCCTCTGCTCCCTCTGCAGCAATCCAAGGGGACGGACGGAGGGATAAGCCAGCTCTCATCTCTCTAACAAAGAAGGTGTCTAATTAACTTCAACATTTTCCTCCAATCAATTATTCAAAGTATCAGCACATTTCATTCACCCAGCTCTTTTAACCCCAGTGGCCACGTTTACTTCCCCACCATAAGCCCACGGCATTGATACCCCCCAGGGGCACGTCCCCTCTCTCCCACACCCTGAGCACTCAGGAATACCTGGGGGACCGAGGCCCCATAGCAGCTTCCAAACATTGCCAAAAAGTTAACTCAAATACATACGCTTGAAAAGTGCTTTTAGTGACATAATTTCCGCTCTCTTGGGCCGAGGACACTGGAAGATCTGCGTTACACCCATGCACTTTGACAAGGGGGGTCTGTCCCTGCACAGCGGGGTCCCGCGGGGACACCTCACCCCATCCCTGCTGTCGGTGGGGGGAGGGCGCACAGCCCGCACCCCGCTCCCTCAGCCCTCCCCAGCCAACACGTCCCGCAGCCCCGGATTGTCACACACGCAGGCTCGAAGAGAACTGGAGCGTTTTTCCTTCGCTGCTGCTGTATCCACAGCTCACTAAAAATAAAGATCGCTTTTTTTTGCGCGGTGTGTTTGCGGGTGAAAACCGACGATAAAAATCCCCATGAATACTTCATCAGGCTGCCTGCTTTCCCATAGATTTTCTGTCGCCAGGAGAGCGTTTCCAGCAGCCGCTGGTGCCTGGAAACCAGGACCGTGGGGGAACCCAAATCAATTGCATCTGAAAGAGGGAATTTTCTACTAAATCCTACTGCTCCCCGTGGCATTATCCGGGCAGGAGCTCTGGCAGCAGCTGGAGCAATGGTTTTTCCCCAGGACACAGAGGGAGGGGATGAGGCCCCAGGCCTGGTGCACCCCACCGTGGGCTCCCGGGCACCCTCACCTCCCCAGGCAGCCAAGCACACACTGGAGACACAGGGCGAGGAGAAGCAGCAACAGGATGAAGATACAGCACAAGAGATCCGGCTCTGAAGGAATGGAAGGCTTTTGGAGCTGCAGGGACAACGGAGGCTTCGGGAACAGATGGGCCACTGGCCAAGGGAGTTTGGAGAGGTGACACTGCCATGGGGCCGAGGTCTCCTCTGGTCCATCAGCTCTTGTTCTAGCAGGGACCGAAGCTACCTTCTTCCCCCCGGTCCCTCACTCAGGAGGAGCCACCCATCCCTGCCCCGTGTCCCGAGGGGTTTGCAGGGTCCCTGCATCCCTCTCACTAGAGGAGACCCAGCATGGAAGGAAGAGGTTTTCTCCCAATGATAAGGCCTGACAACCAGCATCCTTCTTACCCTGCGTCCGCCTGAGCAGACATTGAATCATACAGCAAGCTGGCATTTAAAATAGTTGAATTCCTCTTTTTAGCAAAAAATATTGCTCAGCCCTTGGAGGAGACGGCTGGGGGGGATCTGCTTGTCGTCTGAACTGCTACGCAGGCAGGCAGAGGGAAGGCTCTTGGCAGAGGATCACCGGGGAGGACGAGGGACAGCGGGCACCGTGGGGTGCTCAGGAGCTGGAGCAGAGCCGGGCTGTCGGGGGAGCCCCATCCCACCCTAGGAGTGCTCAAAGCTCAACCGCAGGAGGCCCAGTTAAACCTGGCCTGAGCCTGGAGCTGGATCTAACCCAGAGCTTTGACCAGGGGTGGACTGGAGCCCTCCGGAGGTGGCTCCCACGCTGGGTGGTGCTCTTGCCCACGATCACACCAGATGCCATTTAACGAGGTGTGATATTGCACCCCCAGCCAGCAAAATCGGGCCGTTCCCGGGTGCCTCCTCCCAACCCAAACCATCTGCTCGAACAAGCCCGGCCATTGTGCACCCCCGGGTCACCCCCGGGTCACCCCACCAGCCTTTGCATAACCCGGGAACCGCAGCAGCCATCGTTTGTTTCCCTCTAAATTGCCCATTATAAAAAAAAAAACAAAACTCTAACCTGGCTGCTCTGCTGCCTGCGGGCCACCGCTCCGGGCTGGCACTGGCCACAGCAGGTAGCACGTTTTTCGCCTGCCCCAAGGCATCCGGCTTCTCCAGCGCCGGATCCTCCGCGGGCCGAGGCAGCGCTGCCGTGGCCCGGCCCTGGGGAGGCTGCAGGGGGAGACGCGGGGGGATGGACAGGGGGAGATCGGGGGGGACAGGGGCGGCTGCAGGGGCAGATCGGGGAGAAAAATCTCCCGCTTCCCCTGCTCATCCCCCGTGCGCAGCCGAAGGGGCTACGGAGAGAGAGATCCCCCCGGGAACCGCCAGCCCCCGTTCCCCCCCGCAGCCCCACACGCGATATAAGGCCCACATAAAAAACCAAAAAACAAACCCACCAGCACAAACCCAGTAGCGTTTTTCCCCTTTTCTTTCGGAAAATGACCCAGAAACACCCATACCAGCTGCCGGCGCCTTCCTTTTGTGTCGCTCAAGCACCTGGTAGTTGATTGCTAATGAGGGCTAATTAGCCTCCCCCTCCCACCTTGCGGCTTCCCTCGGAGCTGCTGTACCCTCCAAATCCGGGGCTTTTTCCCGGTTTTGCCCCGAGATGAGCCCCGGCTGCTCCCCCCTTGCCGGGGCGCCCGGAGGAGGCTCCTGTCCCCGGGGATCGGGGTCTTTCCTGGGGGCTCCCCAGCCCCGCTCCTGCTCCTCGGGCACCGGGCTCATTACCTGCGCGAACTCATTAACCTCAAACCCTGCCCAGGGCCGGGCGGGAAGGCGGACACCGCTTTCCTCCCCGGTTTTGCAATCGTTTTCCATGGCCCTGGCCAAGAACGGGCGTTCACTCGCCGCTGGGTGGTGGCCCGGGGGCTCCCAGAGGCAGGTCCCACCAGCCCGGAGCCCACCAGGGGGGCGGGATCCATCAGCATCTAAAGTACAGCTTCTGGTCACGCCAGGGGAAAGATTTTCCCTGCGTGCACATGGCAGCACTCCAGAGATTATTATTTAGTACAGGAATTAATTCTAAAGAGCCAAACATCAAGCAGTCTTTTAAAATGTCACTCTCTGTGTTTTAGGTGTCGGGAGCAGTGATATAATGCCCGCACACCCCCCCGGGGCTGGCCGGGAACAAAGCGGGCGTGTGGGTATCCGAGCTCCCCCTGAGCCTGGAGCCACGCGGACAAGCCAGATTTCTGCTATTTCAAAGCCAATTTTATTATTACAGCAGAGATTTTTTTTTTTTTTTTTTTTTTTCCCCGAGCTGGTCTGTTCATAATGGTGTGAAATCAGAAAAAGTAGGAATTCCTGCACTGAGGAACAGCAGGAAAAATACAGTATAAAGGCATAAGGTTTTGCCTGGCAGTGAAATAAGTGAGTTTCAAATGTCAAGCCTGCTGAGTTTTGCTGCATTCGAAGGAGCCCTTCCAAGCTGTCTGAGATGTCACAAACATTGGATTTTGTCTCTCTGTTCCAACTGACTTCAGCAAATGGCAAAAAAATGCCACTAAAATACAGCAATTGGCTGCACGAGTAAATAAGCTTGTCATCGTTATAGGTTTGGGGTGGGGTTTTTTTCCCATTTTCTAAGTGAAAAATCTTCTGGATGCCAAATGCCACCCGTTGGACCCATCTCTGTGTGTACACACAATTAGCAGGAACAACAGGGCTGGAACAGAACCGGGGGAGGTGTAAATATGACCTCTGCATCTCTGCACCGCAGCTAATTAAAATGCTGTGTGAGCCGATGCAGGCAGGACGCAGGAACAACCACAAAACCATGGATTAAGGGCAAAGAACAAATTTAATCTCAATACCTCATGGATGGGGGAACCTCTGAAGCAGCTCCCGGGCAGAGGCAGGCAAGCAGGGGCTGCAGGCACCGAGGAGCGAGAGTCCTTATTACCATGAGAGCCCTCGTTAGCAAGGGAGTGAGGGAGCGAGGGAGCTCCCACTTGCTGTTTGGGGCTGTATTTCGAGGATTCTGGCAGGCAGAGTTCTCTGCTGGGCTTTGATCTCTCCAACAGCAGGGCAGGAATCCCAGGCGTGTTTGATAAGGTGCCCCTGAGTCCATCCCAGGCCTGGGTTATCCAAGTGCAGATGTTCTACTTGTTGAGCACACAAAACTAAGCAACAATTAGTGTGATAGATGTGTTTTCCAGCACCCCACATGCGAGTCACTTGAGCATATTTACAGTCCTCCTCCCCAATCTTCCCTTACTTTTCCCACAAATGCATTTTAGGAATAAATAAATAAATAAATAAATTTTTAAAAATCCCGTAGCCAGAGGTGGATGTTCAGAGAGGAGACAGAGGAGCCCTGCAAAGACTGTATTTGAATAGAGTCCACTGGGGCGTTCCCCTGGGGGTCTCTCCATTTTCCGGAGGACGCAGTCTCCATTTTACCCTCGTTCCCCGGCCGCATGGAACCCTCGTCCTTTCCCCGTTGGCTGAGGGACTCGGAAGGTACAGACTTCTCGAGCTGCCTAGTACATCAAAGTTTAACTTTTGCAGTTTTATAATTGTCTAACTTTTTCTTTTCCAGCTGATTCCCCTATTTCTCGGTTATCTCAGTCCTGCGGTTTCGACTAACCCTCTTATTTTCTTCAGTTATCTCTCTCCTGCAATTTAAATGAACTTCCCTGTTTGTGGAGACACCCATACCCGTATTCTGTCACCTGTTTGTGGAGACACCCTTATCCTGGTCTTATCACCAGCGAGCGGGGGTGGAGGGACCCCAAAGCACCCTCCATCTGCAGGCGTGGGATGGGGCAGCGCCCAGCTCCCGCAGGAAGGGGACGCCTCCAGGAGCCATTTGTCACCCCGGGCTCGGTCACCAGCCCCTCTGACCCACAGCGGGGGGCTGCGCTCACCCCCCACCCCAGGAGGGAGCAGCAGGGACAGGCAGCCCCAGGATGGGGAGCACCAAGGATGGTGCAAACCCGTGGCACGGTGGGCAAGGGTATATTTATTGGTATTTTTGGTATATTTACCAATGGTATATGTACCAATGGTATATTTATTTAGCTCGTCTCTGCGGCCACGGAGCGGGCTGGGAACCAGCGTAAAAACGGATTTCCATTGGGTAATTTCGCAAGGGCCCATCAGAGGCAGGTACGGGCGGGTGGTGGGGACGCTCGCTGGCGGGTTCTCAGAGCAGACCCCGCTGCCAAATCCCACTGACAGCTCGGTGCCGGGAGCTGTGGGGCTGGGTGTTTTGGGGATGGATTTAGAAATGGGGCTGAAAGGGAAGGAGCCGCGTCTGCAGTGCGGGTTGTGTGATGTCCCTGAGGTTTGTGTAATTACCGCAGCGTCTGACAAAGCTGCTCCCGCCGTGGCGTTAGGCAGAACGCCCTCACCCCGGGCAGCTCTGCTGGATCCTCAGGGAGGAAACAACTGGAAAACGGTGGGAATGAAGGCTCTTCCCACCCACGTGGGACACAGGCAGGGGATGGCAGTGCCAGCACAGACCTCAGCAGGTTGGGGGTCCCTGTGACCCCCCCCACAGTGAGCAAAACACCTCATGGTGCTGCCCAGGCCTCGGGGGGTGTTTCTTCAGGAATCCCGGGTGCGGAGCTGGGATGGAGCAGCCAGAGGGCCTGTGGCAGAGCCAGAGCTGGGCAAAAGCCACCGGTGCCTCAGAAGCCACCCCAGTGAGGAGAGGGGACAGCGGGAGGGTGAGGGAGGGGAGGTGTGACACGGATGGCAGCCCCCAACCTGGGGGACCCGGGGGGCAGCCCCTTGCCTGCAGTGGGGGGACAAGGGGCAGAGCTGGGGCGGGGGGAGGCAGGAGCCACGTGGGGAAACGCTTCTTCCGTGGGGGGTAGAAACCCAACCCCCCAGCACAGGTGCTGGGACTGATGGGGACTGCATGTCCCCAGGGCAACCACAGCACCCAGGAGCATCCCTGCTCCTCTCCAGGGGTTTGCAGCCTCCTATCTGAGACCCAGGTGGGAGGGCAGGACCCCCCCCACCCCTCCCCGTCCCAGCCCCATCCCTTGCAGTCCCGATCCCCCCACCTCAGACCCACGTAGCCCCCAGGATGGATCCATCCTCTGGGACAGGTCCAGCCCCAGCTCCTCTCCTCCCGAGGAGCAGCACGGCCATGGCAGGGCTTGGCTGGGAGTCAGAGCGACATGATTCAGTGCCGTAACATTTCCCGGGGCCTCGCCGCCGTCGGCACGTGGGTGGCAGGGAGCTGGCAGCTGCCTGTGCCGCGGGAGGAGGGTGAAGATGTGCTGATGGAGAAGAAAGGACCGGCCCAATCCAGGTGGTTCCAGCTGGACCTGTACCCCATCCCGGTCACTCGCAGTGGGCTCTGATGCGACCACCCAGGGTCATCGGTGCTCCCGGCATGGCCAGCTCATGGGCTGCTCCCGCTCCTTGGAAGAGGTCCCCCAAGGTGGAGAAACCTCAAAACCCAGCATGGCCCCAAGGGCCTGGCCCATCTGCCCCAGCTGGTGGAGGTCACTGGACACATCCCACATCCATGACATGCCATGGGATGTTACTTATGTCCCAAGCATGTAGAAGCAGGAAAATTGAATTAAACTGCCAGGTTGCCTGGGTGCAGTGACAGCGGAGGCATCACCCATGCACGGGGCAGGTCTCCTTGCCAGCGTGGAGCTGGGAACCCCAGGAGGAACCTTCTCCCCCCAGGCTGTGCTCACCCGCTCACGTACCCCACAGTTTTGCTGCCCGGGAGAGGGGTGTGCCAAGGGAGGGGACAGAAACAGGTTCCAAATCCTCCCTGCAGACCACGGGCAGGGGGTCACCTCTGGCAACAGGGCCAGACCTGCCCTGGAACATCCCCCGCCCAGGTCTGGGGTGTCCCTAGGGGATGGCTTAGGTCAGGTCTGCAGGACAACAATCCACCTCTTTGCACATCACTCGTGCCCTGAATAGAACCAGGTCCTTTTTCCTTAAATATTTATTCTCTGCAGAGTAAACTGCTTCAAAACACATTTTTAACACGTAAAAATAACATTTGGGGTTTTAAATCCTCCTTCACCCAGGTTTTCTTTGGCCAATGTCCCGTGGCTCCTGGAAACATCTCTCCTCAGGTTCGAGCCCCCCTGCGGCACGACTCCCGCCACCGTCTCCACTCCTCTGTGCGGCTCGGTAATGGAAGTGGTGAGTGTAAAACCCAAAAGAGAAGAAAAAAAAGAAAAAAAATCATGATCTAATTAGCAGCCTTCAGCTACAGCATTGAATTAGCAAAAAAAAAAAGTGAAAGTGGGTTTAATTAAAACTGTTGCTGGAAGAGAATTTTGATTAACTGATGTAATGCATTAAAATTTCAAATCCCAGAAGCTTAAGTGACAGATAAAATAGCGCAAATGGTTTACAAATTAATTTACTTTTTTTTTGAAAACAAGCATGCTGCATATTATTAAAAATTAATTAGTCAGAGAGGGAAGATCTCACACAAAGGTTACAGCAGCACGGGCAGCAGAGACGACCCACATGTCGGCGTGTGGCTGGTTGGTTACTGGAGCCGTAAATCCAAAATGCCTGTTCATGCTGCGGGTGAAGGTGCAGGAGCCAGTGGGGGGTCTGGGGGAGCCGAGAGGTCAAGGAGCCCAGAGGGGGCTCTGGACACCCCCAGCAAGTTCTCAGCTCTCACCCAGCCCCAGCACAACAGGCCCCCCCCCCCAAGTAACCCCAGCCTCACGGTGAGGATGTGGGAGCACTGCATCCCCGACCCACTGCGTCCCCCTACCCCGGGGACCCACGGGGAGAGACCCCCGGGATCTGCTTCCTGAGCCCCAGTGCTGGAGCCCTGGGGGTAGAAGGGCTGGAGAAGCATCTGGAAGAGGAACACAAGTTCTTGTCACCCCGGTCTGGCAGGGATGATGTGATGGAGCCTCTGAGGGCCATTGATGCTGGGGGGTGGAGGGGATGACAGGACACCAGGGTGGAGGCAAGAATGGAGCCGGGGAAGGGGGCACAAGGGGGCATGTCCATGCTGAGCCTCATCTCTCAGAGGGGTTGGAGGAGGGTCAGACACCCATCCCCAGCTTGGCCTGCGTTGACTCCGTGCTGAGAACCCAGGGGCTGGCGGGGAAGGGGCAAAACAGGGGGATTTGAAGTGATTTGAAGGCAGCACTGGAGAAGGGCTGCACCCGTGACCGCTCAGACTGACAGCCCCCAGACCCGAGTCACAGCTGGGTGGCTTTGGTGGCACATCCCGGTGCTGGGGACAGCACTGGGCCATCGGCAGCCCTGGGGCCGGGAGTCCCTGTGCCCAGCCAGCCCCCGCTGCGGCTGTTGGGTACCAGGACCCACCACCGGCTCCCAGGAGAAGAGGCTTCTGAGAGCAGCTGGAGGCTAGCGTGAGTCACCATGGCAACTGGGTATGGAAACATCATCAAAATGTGTCAAACCAGGGGAATTAAAAAAAAACAAAAATACAGTCTGGTGTCAATAAACATTTTAGTTTAACATTGCTGCTCTTGACAGCATTTCAGCCGCAGCCTCATGTCACTTGTCATGTGGCTCCTGTCCTGGAGCTCCCTGGTGGGGCTGGGGCAGAGCCACCTCCAGCCCCGTCCTGTCCTGTCCCTGGGCGAGTGAAGTTACCATAAATTAGAGTGATGGTTTTTAGAGGTGTTGGTGTCCCCATGGCCACCAGCCACCTGAGGAACCTGAGGAGAGATATTTCCAGTCCTGCCCAGCTCCCTGGCTGCATCCTCAGACAGGGGTGGGGCAGCATCTCCTGAGCCTGGTCCTGCTCTTCCTCTGGCACCTGGGGGTCCTCCTCCTGCCCCCAGAACCCAGCGCCATGTGGAAGAGCCAAATGGTTCCCACAAACCCTCCCCAGCCCAAGCCACAGACTGGAAAGCACCCACTGCCTTGTGTTTAGTAGCACTCGAGATATTTTTTTTCCAGGCAGTCATTTTCCAGGGTGTTTTCTTCTGTTCCCAGCACCCAGTGACACTGGCAGCACAGGACCAGCCCCGTTCAGGTGTACCTGCAGTGCTGCATTTTCCCTGGCTCATTAACAGGTTCATACACAGCCTTGGAGCATTCGAGGAGGCATTGTTTCTGCTGACAAAATTAGCACTAGCAAGTAGGACATAAAACAGCATCTACAGTAAATCTGGTACCTCCGGGTGCTGCAGGAGCCGCAGCTCCGGCAGGAATTTAATTGTACCCTTTAGGCGTCAGATAAAGTTTTTAAAAGATACAGCAAAATATAAAGCAATGCAAATCTGCCAAAGCGTTGCATTTCTCATTGAACGCGGCAGGGAACAGGGAGGCAGAAAATGGAATATCCTTAGAGAAACCCAGTAACCCTTCACAAGCCGCGCCGCTGCCGGTTCCCACTGGACACGGGGTTCTGCGCCTCCAGAGAAAAGGGGGAATGGTTCCCTGGGCTGCGGGAGGAGCTGGGCTGGCTGCCCCCCTGCCACCCCCACCCCGTGCCCCTGCAGGCAGTGGGCAGATGGGCTGCCATCACGTGTGCCACCATTCCTGGGGAAATCTGGCTCCACACCCCATGGAACACAAAAATAGGAAAATGCGCTTGATGGAAACGGGATACGGAGCAAACACCACTGAGAACACATCCAGGTCACCCTCCCCGCCCGGCCTCACAGAAACACCCTTACAGTCTCTGTATTCTGGGTTTTGGCTCAGCCAAAGCAGTTCCATCTCTCAAAAACCCCACAAAACACAAGTGGCAGCAGCCCAGCCATGCACGGATCAGCCAGGACAGTGCCTGGGCCCAGGGTTGTCCCCCATCCCACAGGATCACACACGCAGGAGCCCGCTGCTGCTCAGGAGTGCTTCCCGCCAGCACGGCCCTGCCGGCAGAGCCAGCCCCACTGCCTGCCCCCCTGCCTGCCCCAGCTCCCCCAGGACCCCTCGAGCTCCTCTCCCTAGGGTGACCCTGGGGCAGGCAGGGCTCCCCTGGGACCTCTCAAGCTGGTCTCTGCAGGGTTGATGGTGGGGCAGCAGCAGACCCAGGGGACCGCGAGGTCCCCTGTGCGGCATCAGCTCAGCCCATCGCTCCTGGGCACAAGTTGACCTGGTTTTGCCGGCAGAAGGACGCAGAGCCAGCCTGAGCCCCTCACATTGCAGTCCCACCACCGCACCGAGGGTCTGGAGCGTCACCCAGGGAGCGTTATCGGCCTTTGCCCTCAGTCGCAGGGAGGGAAGGCACAACATCCCACCCACACGTGGGGTACCAGCACCCCCCAACGCCTTTGCCGGGTGAAATTGGGTAGGACTCATCCAGCCTGAGAAACACGCTTTGGTTTAGCAGTAGCTGAGTGGCAATTCCAGCTGGCTGGTCTCATGTTATTGCAGATTACAGAGATGTTCCCAGGAAGATGGGCTGTCAAATCCAATCTCATTCCGCATTCCTGGTGTGCTTTCTGCACGCCCTGCTGCGGCAGCCCCCCCCCAGCAGCGCACGCTGCCACCGTGGCCCAGCCACCACAGCTGCCATGGAAGGGTTAATGCAGCCCAACTGGGGGGAGCATCATCCCCAAAAGCCACCTCAGATCACTCAGGGTCCCACCTGCAGCTGCATCTGGCTGCCATGGCAACCAGGGCCCGGGACCACTGGCCAGGCACCATCCCAGCTCCCAGCCCTGCCACACGGGGACCAGCGCCCGAGCTGGGGGTGTCGGAGAGGAACAGCCTCTCTGATGCATCATCAGCAGTAGCAGCTTCAGACGGATGGGAACCAGGAGCAGGGATTGTGGGGAACCACGTGGGAAGAGCAGCCCTGAGCCCCTCCAGCCCCCCTCGGTCCAGCACTGCTTGGCTGGAGGAGCTCAGCAGAGTTTAAGGGTGAGCAACAGGGGCTACAAACATCTTGCTGAAGCCACACTGCGGAGCTGCAACCCGAGAGCTGCCTGTGCTGGGACAGCAGCTCCCCAGGGCAGGCGCTGGGCAGTGAGGGAGCAAACCCCCAGAAACCCCCCCAGAAGCGTCAATACCTGCTGGGCACCGGGCTGTGGGCTTCACTGAGAGCACTGGCAGATTCACCCAGTGAGCGCTGGCATCCAAGGGGCGGTAGGAAGCGAAGGGCCCTGGGCAGCCAGAGCAGCGGGGACCCCGACGGACACCTCTCCGCAGGGAAAATAACAGGGAGAGTCCAGGGCAAGCTGCCCACTGCTGAAAGTGTCCTCAGGGAACGTGCCATCCCCAGTCGCACGCCAAAAGCCTCATAGCACCTTGTTTCTGCCCCAAAGAGCAGGGAGCAGCCAAACCCCTCCCAGGAGCAGCCCCCCAGCTGATATAAGGGCTGGGGGTCGTTAGGGCTGAGCAGCAGCAGGTGGGGGGGGTCTGCCCAGCTGGCCATGTCCTGCCTGGGGATGCCAGGACCAGGGAGGTGGTAGCTCTTCCCCTGGTTCCAAGCATTTCTCCAAGGCATGGATGGGTCTCTGGGCTCCCCCTCTGCCCACAGCTCTGTTGGCGATGGAGCCGTCCCCCCCTGTCACCCCAGGGGTCTCAGCACCCTCAGGTGGGCATGGCCAGTGCTGGGAAAAAGGCCCATGTCCTTCTGCCCACCGGTGCCATGGGTCTTTGCTTTAGGAATCCACCCAAAATGCCATGCAGGGGTGTAGGAAAAGGCGTAGCAGGTACAACGAGGCTGCACCAAAACACATGTAGGGTGAGAAATCCCCCTGTGTCCCCCCCACAGGAGCCATCCCCTCCCGTTCCTGGTGCCAGTCCCCTCTTGGCACAGGAGCCAGAGCCGAGCCCTGCACAGGAGAGGGAACGGCTGTTGGGTGCTTGGGAGATCACAGCTGCACAAACACCTTTAAATGGGCATTTCTGCTGGGGGAGCTGCTCCTCTGGAGCTCTGCTGGGCCAGGGGACTGGCCAGGGTGGGCACACGCCAGGCTGGGCTACAACATCAGCCCGTGTGGCACCTTGGTGCCCATGCGCCTGGGCACGGCCGGGGAGGGCGGCTCGTCTGCACGGCCCCCCCTCGCTGGTGTATTCACCCACAGAGCACGCTTCGCAGCTGCAAACCAGGGACGGTGACAGGGATCAGTAGAATCTCCCCTCTTTGGCCCAGAGAGCACTCTTGGTTCCCAAAAAACCCTTCCCTTGTCCCTCCTGGAGCAGCTGGAACCGCGTGTCTCTCCGTTGAACTCAGGACTTGTGAGTCTCTCTGTTTGCAGACTTCCCCGGCCACACGTGGATTCTTGCTACAACCAAAATATCCGTCCCTCGCGTCCCTAAGCCTTACTCCAAGGAGACCCCCTCCACCCCCCCAGCCCCGCGGAAGGGGCTCCCCCCCCCGGTGCGGAGGGTCCGGGCGGAGCAGGGGGACGGAGGGATGCTCAACCCCCTGCCCTGCTCCCGGGGCGGCTGCAAAGAGCAACCCTTCCCTGGCCTGTTCTGCTCGTGAACAAACACACCACTAACAGCGCGGGTTACGTTGGCCCCTGGGGAAGCATTTTTGCAATTTCTTGCTAGAAACCCTCTAAATGCATCACTTCCCCGATCCCCCACGGAGATGTTTCCACAAACAGAAACCGCTGGGCTGCTGCATGTGAGCACAACCTACTGAATTTTTTAAGAATCCCACCTCGCTCACCTTTTTACAGGGAGAGCTCAGCTTGTCTCAGCGAGGCAGCAGCTCTGCTGAAGCCTACAACCCCCTGCTGTCTCCTGGCTCTCCGTCCTGGGAGCAGATCTCTGCTCCAGGGCCTGAAAGGAGCAGCAGTGATGGGAAGAAGATGAGCAGACAAGTGCCACCGTTTCTGCGCTGTCACCAGCGGGAAATAATCCCCAGCTCCTGGGATGCTGCCCCCCCTTCCCGCAGGCGGCTTCCCCGATGGCAGCATCTGTAGGGCTCCGGGGAGCTCCACTCGCCTACCTGGGCCAGGGGCTGGGCAGCAGGACCCCCGGCCACACAGACCCCGGGGGTGGTGGGAACCCCCCCCCAGCCCCACCGTCCCTGCTGAGCCCCCCATACCTCACCCCATCACTGTCCTGGCTGAGCCCCCCCGCACCTTCCCCATAGTCTCGGCTGAGCCCCCCACAGCCCACCCCATCATCCCAGCTGAGCCCCCCACACCTTGCCCCATCATCCCGGCTGAGACCCCATGCCTCATCCCCTTGTCCCGGCTGAGCCCCCCACACCTCACCCCGTCACCACCGTGGTGCCCTGGCTGCCCCACTGCAGACCAAAACCTGGCTGGTCTGGGGGGGGTTCCAGCCCATGCCCTTGGCCAGGATGGCCATGTGGCACATGCAGCACATGTGGCACCCGCCGCAGCCGCCCTGGCGTGGGACAGTGGGACGGGCTGCTCCCCACCCCCAGGCAGGATGCTCCCGGGTACCACCGTGCTTGGCAACCCCACTGCGGTGACCAGGGGTGCTGCGAACCCCCTTTTCCTCGTGGGTCGGGGGGCCGGGCTGGGCAGGCAGTGAGCACCCACTGTGCCCGTCCCGTTGCCCCACCGTCCCGTTTTCCCGGTGTTTGCCCCTGCCAGGGGCCGTGCCGGAGCCCGGCTGCGGTGCCTTCACCGGGGCCTGGGAAGAGCGGATCTGTCAGGCGCGGGCTGGAAACCCCCGCGGGCAGGTGCAGGTGCCACATCAATATGTCAGCGCTGGGATGACGAGTTCATAATATTTTCTGCTTGCATTCCGCTGTCTCCGCGTATTAGCAAACAGGCTGCTCCCCAGCGCTGCTCTCCCGAGCCAGGGGTTGCAGATTTAATAACAAAATTCATCGTTGTAAATCATTAGTTGGTGATTCAGCGTGGAAATACCTCATTATCACTTAAGCATGTGCAGTATGCAACTTATGAAAATCCTCTGAATTATGACTAATTAAGTGCGGGCCGAGAAATATCCCGGATGAGAACTATAGACACCCACCATGGAGGGTAAAACCTGTGGGGCCGAGGGCGCTCCTGGGATGGGGGGGGTCACCCCTGTGGGGTGCAGATGGAGCAGAGTGTGGAGAGCAGCAGCGTGGGGCTCAGAAAGCTTCCTCCATCCCGGAGCACTGGGATACTCGGCAACGCAAACCTCTAATTAACAGATTTTTTTTTAAATCTGTAACATGCTAATTAATTTCTGTATTAATCACCAGAACTTTGAACACTTTGGCAGATTAAAAAAAAATAATTCATTTTGCTTTGCAACAACCGACCCCTAAGAAGCCAGTAACTCCGCACGCTGTGCTCTCCCAGCTCAGTGGGACTGGAACCACCGGTGCTGAGAAACTGGGGGGGGGCTGCTGTGCCCCCCACCCAGGACACCGCACCCCCGTGGCCCCAGTGGCTCCCGGGGGGATCTCCAGGTTCGTCTCAGGCAGCCAGAGGGGAGCAGGGGGGACAGAACTGCCGCCGAACCAGCCTCTCGTGCTAAGAAAGGGTCTAAAAATAAGCTTTTAATACACTCTTGCATCCTGTCAGGGCTTTAAATAGATGTTTGGAGTTCAAATTTTAAAAACTGTTGAGCTCAAATCATTTATGACAACTTGAGAGCCAAAAATAAATGGGGACGAGGAGAGAGGAGGAGCCCGTCCCCACCATAGCTGCTGAGGAGAGGTGCCCATGGGCTGAAAGGGGGTGGTGATGGGGGTCACCCCGGGGGGGGGAGCTGGCCCCATGGTCACCCCATCCTACACGGCATTGCCTGCTGGACCCCATGCCTGCTGCTGACCCCCCCCTTGCCTGACATGCTGCAGTTGCTCGCTCTGGGGGTCCCATCCCAGGTGGTTTTACCCCGGCCCCCAGTAGGGGGGGGGGCAGACAGGGCTCCCCGGGGGGGATCACACACCGGGGGTACCCCCAGCCCAGGGGGGAGCACCCTGTGAAACCCGAGGGCCACGGCTGGAGGGACCGGGCAGGGGGTGGCAAGGGAGATCCATCACAAAGATGCTCTTTTACCCTGTAAAGCATTAGACTCCACTTTAAACCAGTTTGTAATAAGAAAGGTGTGGGGAGCTCTCGCTCACCCCCCCTCTCCGGGGAGAGAGACTTCGCTCTGCTTTTTATAAACAGGACAAGCTCTCGTGAAGGGACCAGAAGGCACAGCCCACTATGTCCCCGTTCAAAATAGGAAATTCCTGTCTGACATCCCGAGGAGCCGCTTTGCTTCTCTGCAAAACAGCCCCCCCCGGCCCCCCTGCCCTCGCCCCCGGGGTCAGTGGTCTCCGGGGAAGCCTTGCGGTGGGGGAACACCCAGGAGCCCTCCATCTCCGGGAGCAGCCGCCCCACGGCGAGGGCTGTCCCTGGGGAGCTGCTTCGGCGGCTTCACGGGGTCTGAGCATCTTCTCGGTAGTGCCTGGGGGGACACCTGGGCCCCCGGCCCCACCGCTGCCGCTGCCACCGCCCCGGAGCAGCTCCTGAGTGGGGACATGTCTCCATCTCCCGTGGGTCCCTCCCGTGGACACCTCGGCTGGGGTGGGGGGGGTTCGGGGCCGAGTCCTTACATCGGTTTTAAAATCCTCCCCCCCCGCAGTCCCCAGCCCACCACCTTTATCTCGTTTTCCAACAGACCACGGGGGGCAGGGGTGACCCCCCCCATGATGCAGGTCTGCCCCCATAACGTGCCGCTGCCAGTGGGGCCGGGTCACCCCCCACTGTGTGGGGCAGCCCCACATCTCCCCCCAGTGCCCGTGGAGCTGCCCCCCCCCAGCCAGCGCCATGATCCCCGGTGTGCACCGGGCTGTAAGCAATGGCTGCTCCCGGCCTTTCCAGAAATACCCTGCTCTCTCCTTCACTGAACTTTGATCTTTTATTCAATTTTCATTCTTCTGGAAAGCGAAGAGACAAAAAGGATGCCCCGATGCTCTCCGTCGGGGGCGGGGGGGGGGCTGCGGACGATGACGGCGCTGCCTGACTGCAAAAAATAACAACAGGGCTGAGCAGGGGGGGGGTGGAATCAGGAGCACGGGGTCAATTATTTCATGTTTTCTGGACTCTGCAGGAGCCACCACCCCCCCCAGCCCCCGCTCGCTGGTGGGTCCGGGGGTGAAGCATCCCCCCTCGGCTGCCTCCCCCGCTGCGGGGGGGCTCGGCGTCAGGGGGAGGAAGCAGCGCTGCAGCTCGGCGCTCTGCTCCTCAAACAGCTGAGTGGGAGGTGATGGAAAAAACATGTTTTCCCAAATCCCCGGCACTTTCCGCTGCAGCGCTTGGCTCGGGCTCCACCTGCATCTCGCCGCGCAGCCGCGGCCGGCCCAGCTCCGCTTCTCTCTCCGGCACATGCACCTTCCCGGGGCTGGGAACACGCCGGCTTCACCCACCGCTCGCTTCCATCACACACAAGGGGGGTTAAATCTACTCTGCAGGGAGCCGTTGGGGTGTCTCCCCGTGTGCCACGGCGGCAGGGCTCCCCGCACCGCGGCGGTGCCACCATCGCCGTCCCCTCGCCGCGGCACCGCCGGCCGGGGCTGCCTGGCACCCAGCGCACCAAGCCCACAGGCTCACCCTGCGCCACAGAAAATCCCCAGCTGTGTTTAATCAGCATTTTCCTCCGTCGTGCTGGAAACCTTTCAGCAGCGCGGCTTTGTTCCTGCTTGTTTCTGTTGAGTTGCTTTTAGGGGGCTAATTCCCGCGCGGGTGCTGCCAGCGGAGCGGGGGAAGGCTGGAGCTGTGCTCGGGGTGGAGATGTGGCCCCTGCCCGGTGTAGGGATGAGGGATGTGGTGCTGGGACACAGAAATGGCCTGAGCAGCTCAGTGGCTCACGAAAGCCAAGGAGAAGCACAGGGGTGTGCGCTCCTGCTGTCGGGGGGGGAATTAATTCCGCCCCGTGAGGCTGGTTGGCATCTGGCTGGGGCTGCCCCGTCCCTGGAGGGGTTCAAGGCCAGGTTGGACGGGGGCTTCCCAAGTTGGAAGGGACCTTAAAGCCCCCCCAGTGCCACCCCATGCCCTGGGCAGGGACACCTCCCACCAGCCCAGGTTGCTCCAAGCCCCCTCCAACCTGGCCTTGAACCCCTCCAGGGATGGGGCAGCCACAGCTCCTCTGGGCAAACATCAGGCAGACGCGGTGCCATGGGACCACCCCTGGCCCCGCTGCCACCAGGCAGTGACACCTGGGGAAATAAAGCACTGATGTGAAATTGGGACCAACCTCGCACCTTCCTCTTCCGCTGCTGCCGGGCGGGAGGGAGACTCATCCCCTGCAGGATCGGGCCCTTTCGCAATGTCCGTCTGTGCAATCAAACACACAACAGCACAAGGAAACGCCCGCTGCCACCCAGCCCTGGGTCTGGGAGCTTCACACCAGGGCCCCGGAGCAGAAGCCCCACCGAAACAGTTTTGCATGCAGCTCTTTCAATTACTGATCTCAGCTATTAAAAGGATGTATCCCACAACAGCAGAACAATGTGGATGTGAAAATGAAACTTGATAATGAATAATTTGCTCTCTAGGGGAAAAAAAAGCCAAATGGAAGTATATTGTACTTGCAGTCATGTCATTACAGATGTAGTAATTTTGTGGTTCTTACCGAGCCCTCGTGAAAACAGCGTTCCCGAGCAGCACCCCCTCCAGCACAGGGAGGGCTCCGGGGGCCACGGGGCAGAGCCCTGGGGACCCCAAACCCCCCTGCTCCAGGGGCCGGCACAGAGGGGTCGGGAATCCCAAATGGAAAAACCAAATGTGAAGGCTGTAATCCCAAAAGGAAAACCCAAATGTAAAGGAGCAGAGTGGGAATAAGGAGCCGGGAGCGGCAGGAAGGGAGCCCGGCCTCGGGAAGCCGAGCGTGGAGGTGTCAACGGCGGCGGAGAGGAAGGAGCAGCCGGGGAACGGCGCGGCAGAGCCCGGCTGTGGGGATGGGTAAGAGCTGAGCACACCCTTAGCTTCTGCTTCCCTGGCTTTTTTTCCTCTTCTGTGTTTTTTTTTTTCCCCCTGCACAATGGTTCTCGCAGCTCACTGCACAGGGAGGGGGGAGCACAGGCGGAGGAGAGGGCTCTGCTCCTGCACCCAGAGCTGCTCCATGGGACCCCCGGGCCAGGCTGCCATTCACGGGGGTCTTGGCCGGGTGGCTGGGGGCTCTGGCAGCCTCCTGCTTAGCCCAGCCTGGCTCGCTGGGACCCTGCTCGCGGGGAAGTGGGGTGAAAGCAGAGGGACCCCGCGCTCCTGCGCGCCTGAGCTGCTGGCAGGCACGCCCCGAAGCACAGGTACCTGCTCACACCCCACACAGGCTCTTTCCTCCCCCAAAACCTCATCTGAGGAGTGGGTGTGGATGGGAAAACCCCCATAGCAGGGTGAGTGGCAGCAGCACTGCTCAGACCCCGACAGAACCACCGCAGGGTCATGGGGTGATGCTCTGCCCGACGGGTCAGGGCTGTGCAGACATGACAGTCGGCACTGGGGTCTCCAGGTGTGGGCACCCCCTGTGCTCCAGGGCCCCATGCCAGGGCTCTTCCCAGGATATTTATTCCCAGAGCAGGGTTTTTCCCTTGGCAGGCCAGGCCGTGTGCGCTGCGGGGGACACACCACCCTCGGAGGGGTGCAGGGGGGCCCATGGGGTCTCCGTGTGCTGCACCGGCACTGGGGGGGACCACGACTCAGTGCTGGAGCCGGCACTGGAGACACAACCACAGCTCTTTGGGGGTCTCAGCGGGGGCTGCAAGCGAGGACACCCGGCGTGGGCTGTGCTGCCGGTGCGTGTCGGGGCTGAGGGGGCGAGGGAGACCCTGAAGCGTGGGAAAGTACCTGCTGGACACGTGTTTGACACCCACATGCCGCTCTCGGGGTGTCGACACACGGGGCAGCCCCACAGAGCACCCCAGGGCTGCCCCATCCGGGCGGGTGGCGAGTCCCTGCCTGCTGCTGCCACCCAGACCAGGGCATCCTGCTGGGAGACCCCAGACCCCGGCACTGCCAGGCAGAAGCGGGGGCTCAGGCAGGGCCAGGAGCAGGACAAGGCTGCCATCTACAGACCACCGAGCGGGCGGAGGGGGGTTTGTAGAGATGGGGATGGGGATGCTGGTGGTCCCCGGACCCCCTGGCCGGCAGCATGAGCAGCCTTGGCTGCTGGAAACCAGCTGATGCCAAAACATTTTCCCCCGCAGTGAGGGTCCTGGGGAGGACCCCCAGCCCCGATGCGGCTCCGTGGGGTGCCCTGCAGCTGTCCCTGGTGGGTCCCCCCAGGACCCCGTGGGCTGCCCGGGGCCCAGCACCCTGCCCGCAGGGAGCACATGGGCAGCCGGGCGAGAAAAGGCTCGGTTTATGCCACCTCATATAAAGGGGTAAATCACGCTAACGAGAGTTGCATCCTCCACAAACGTCCTCATTAGGCTTTGGTCATGCGTTAATATTGAATAGGGATCTCTCGCCCGGGGTGAGCACCCGCACTCCCGGCCCCCGGCTGCCCGTGGGGCGGAATGGGGCTGGGGCAGCTCCAGGCAAAGAGCCGAGCGGAGAGATGTGTCACGGCAAAACCGGGCTGGCACGTCCCATGGGAGCCGTGGTCCCGCCCTGGTCACGGCTCAACCCTCCCGGGGCCAGGACACGGGGTGGGAAGGTCGGACGTGTCACCCTCAGCCTCCCCGCCTGGGTGGCACAAGGAAAGCCGTGTCCCCTGCCAGCCTGCAGCTCCTCCAGCCCTTCGCCCTCGCCGTGGCCAGCCCGGGGGGGGGCTGTGCCATCTGCCCCACGCTGCGGGCGAGGGGCTGCGTGGCCTGTGCCAGCGCGTTGGAATGCTGCAGTGATTTTCCTGGTGAATAAGCAGCACCCACCGTGCTGGCAGCAAGACGGGCACAGCCTCTGCCATCACGTCTGGATGTTCTGCCCAGGCTGCCTGTCCCCAGGACTGCCCCGGAGCCGGGAGACACATCAGGGGTGTCACTCTGAGACCCTGGGTGACACCCTCCATGGTGCCAGGGGACGGTGGCTCTGAGTGTCCCAGCCCTGAAGGAGTGGATGCAGCGTGGGTGGATTTGCCAGCTTTGGCTCCTCCATGCCCTTCTCCATGCCATGGTGGTGCCAGGGCCGGTGCCAGGGCCGGTGCCCCGCAGCAGGGCAGAGCCGTGGGCAGCCCCCATGGCTGCCGCCACCGGGGCCACACACACAGTCCATATTGGAGGTGACACCCAGTGCCTGCGGGGAGAAAATGCAGCCTCCACCGCGGGCACCCCGCACCCCGGCACCCGCACCAGGGCATCTGGCCACCAGCCCCCCGCGCCTCTCGGGGGGGCTCCCCTCAGCCTGGGTGATGCTGCACCCCGCTCTGCTCGAAGCCTCACCCAGATGTCGGGCGAGCCAAGGACTCACTCATGGGGAGCTGCCCGGACCCCCGAGCATCACTTGGGGCTCCCGAGTCCTGCCCCACGGGTGAGGGAGGGGCTGAAGGGTGCAGACCCCTGGCTCAGCCCCCACCGTGCCCTGCTGCTCCTGGGGAGCTCCCCCCAAAGTAGGACACACAGGCTGGCACCCCCCGCACCCCAGGGTCCAGCAGGACCGTGTCACCGCTGCTGGGGAACACGGGGAGGAGGGACCCATGTGGGTCCAGCCCCAGAGGGGGGACCCCGGGTGCCTCCCTCTGCTCCTCAGGGACCTGGTGCTTGCACAGGAGACAGGGAGAACATCCCCCCTCTCCGTGCACCAGTGGGTGCCTCTGATCCAGGGAAAAGCGGGATGTCCATGCCAGGTCAGGACCAGTGAAAACCAGTTGGAAACAGCCCTGAACTGGCACTTGGGGAAATTTAGCCGTTTATCCTGCTGCCAGCCCTGGCATGTCACCCCCAGGACCCCACTGGGCACAGGGGGGTTGCCGCACTCTCCAGAGCAGGCTGGAGGTGCCAGGGCCTCCTGGACCCCAGGCAGCCAGAGGGTCCAGCGGCTCCAGAGAAGGGAGCCACTGGGAAGGGGCGGCATTAGGAGGTATTTGCAATTTCCTCCCCCCGCAGGGGGATTTTCCCTCCCCTCTGCAGCGGCAGCAGGAGGAAGCTCACTTCTCATCTCCTTCCAAGAGCTGCTTTAATTACAGGAGTTGGGGGGGAGCCCAGGGGGCACAAATAAACCCGCAGGTGGGAGTGCCAGAGAAGGGACCTCACCTTGCCCCCAGGACCTCGCAGGAGCCCTGACCCATAACCCCATGGCTCCCACACCTCAGCCCCACGGCAGCCCCACTCCTGGTGAGCATCTCCTGAGCTCTGCTGCCCCACTGCCAAAGAGGGGTTGCCCCACCAGCAGCTGGCATCGGCCAGCCCTAAATGCAGCCTGGTCGGGACACCCCAGCCCAGCAGAGCTGGAAGTCCCACGGGCTGTGTCTGCCTGTGCCTGCCCTGTGTTCCCACCGGTGGTGGCACCGGTGAGGGATGGTGGTGTGGGAGCCGGTGGCTCTCCCGGTGCTCCCAGTTGCACCAGTGGTTCTCCTGGTGCAGGAAGCAATGCTTCAGGACCCAATCTGCTCTCACCCGGGGCTCAATCCTGCTGACCCCAAAACACCAGGTTCTTGCACCCTGAGACCTGTCACAGGAAAAGCTGTGGGTCCTGTTCTGCCCAGGGCTGAGGGGGGTATCGGGGGGTGATGCTCTTATGGCCCCTTTGGTGTTGACACCGGTTTGTTGTACTCCTTCCACGCACACACCACCCACCACCCAAAGCAGTGGGGACAGGACTGTCCCTGTCACTGGTGAAAGGTGGGTGGCTGTGGAGGAGAGGGGGGGGCACACCCCAAAGCCAGGGCGAGGGGGGAGGGACAGGGTCTTAGCCCCGGGGGGCACCGGGAGAGCACAGCCCACCGCTGGCCCCAGGGGAGGGCTGGTGGTTAGGGCAACTTCTCATGAACCCCCACTAGTCCAGGGAATATCCCAGAAGGAAGCCCCCACAGTGTCCCCCCCAGAGGTTTGTGCTCACAGGCACAGACCTTCACACCCTCCCCAGATGCCTCTGGAGGTTTTGTTGATCCTTTTCAAGCTGTTCCAGCCTAATGGAGCTCCCCCAGGCCCTGCTCTGTGCCCCAACGGCCGTCTACACATGTGCTGAGCTGTGCCAGTCTCATGGGACTCGGACGGCAGCGGGACACAGTTGTCACTTGGACACGTGCCTGAAGTGGGGGTGCACGGGCAGAGGGGGGCATCTCCCCCGCATCCCTGGCAGCACGCAGGGGACGTGGAGAAACATCTGTCTCCTCTCCTACAGATGTTTTCAATGGGACAGTTTGTACCTTCCAGTGAAGCCAGATGCTGGACGTGGCCTCGTCCGGTGGCCCGAACCCCCTGGCTCTGCACCGCTGGGAGCCGGGGGGGCCACGGTGCCTCCCCCCGTCTCTCCCTGCACCCATTACCTGTCCCTGCCAGGCTGTTGTTACCAGCCAGACCCAGCCACGCAGAGGGGTCCCCATCCTGGGGGACATCGCTCCCGACTCGGGAGGACCCTGACCATGGGGCGGTTGAACCAGAAGCACCCGCTGGGCATCACCCCCCCAGCGGCTCCAGAGGGGTCCTGGGGGCTCATTTACCACTGACTGGTGCCGGGAGAGGACCCCCAGTCCCATCCGAGCATCCCGGTGCGGGTCCGTCCCCCGGTGCTCGCCGATGCCTGCGCGGTGCGGCTCGATGGCGGTGACAAGCTGGCACACGCCTGAGCGGGGAGTGGAGATCCGGATTCCTGGGCTCCAGCCTCACCTGCACCGGAGCCGAAACTGGGGGGGTTGGGGTGCTCCAGGGCGAAGGTGTGGGGTCCTGGCCCCCCCAGCCCTCCCAGCAGGTCCAGCCCCGGTGCTGGCCTCCCCTCCACGGCTGAGCCACCCCACGGCGATGGACCCCTCTTGGATGCTCTCCTTGAACTCTCCGAGTGTGCCGAGGGGGAGGAAGCACTCGGGACAGGAGAACTGGAGGACACGGTGACACGGGGGGCTTCCTTGGGGCGTGGGATGGGGTGGCACCATGGGCAGTCGGTGATGGCAGGCAGGGACAGGGGTAATGGCCCTTTCCCAATGGGAAATGGGGTTTGTTGCCTGTGGGAAGTGGGACACCCCCAGCCCAGAGCCCCCGGCACCGCCGCGGTGGTGGCTGGGGAGGGCGGTGGCTGCCGGCGCCTTTCTGCAGCGTCAGGAGAATCCACCCGGCCCGAACCCCGCCATTTACAGAGCTTAATCCCTCGGCGGGCAGGTCCCCACCCGGGACGGGGCGCTGGGCTCCGGGGGACGGTCCCACCCCGCAGGGAGGGGACTGAGGTTATGAAATTTGTGAATGGGGAGTGTCCGGGGGGCTGGAGCGGAGGGAGCCCACAGGGCGCAGGGCACTCGCTGCGGGCAGCGCAGGCAGGTGGGGGGCTGCGGCGCAGGCAGGGGCGACCACGCACACCCCGAGAACCCCAAGCACCCCGAGAACCCCACGCCAGCACCAAACCATCGCCTCCCCGCGCCGACGGACCACGCCGACCAGAGGGAAGAGGCACCCGGTGATGTCCCAACCTCTCTTTCAGCGCATTCCCCGCCTGGCTCGCTTTGGGCACTTTTATATCCTAAAGTTTTAAGGGCAGGGGGGGGGAACGTCTCCAGAGGCCACTCTCGTCTCCTTATCACTTTTCCAGCCCAGCTTCTTGACTGTAACTGTTGGACGGAGAACTGATAAGGGTATGCGAGTGGCACGAGCGGCTGTCCCCAGCTGTCCCCCGGCTGTCCCCGCACGGGCTGGGATGCTGCTGGCTCTGCTGCAGATTCTGGCTTTAAGAAAAACCAGCTGCAAAGCAAACCCAAGGGTTAAAGAAAAATATATATATGTATATTCTTTTTTTTTCACTAAAAGCTGGCAGGTTCTGTCATTCCTGACTTTTTCTCTTTCAGCATCTGCAACAGGTCTCCCAGAGGAAAATTTGGGTTTTTTTTCCAAAAAGGTCTTGAAATACTGTTTGTACGGAGGGTCCTGAAACGCTATTTTAGCACGTTCCCGTCTGTTTGTGTTTCAGTGGAGCTGGCTTCAGATTCTTTGGAATCGGCATAAAGAGCAATTACACAAGTAAGAAGTAAGTGCTGTGTAAGGGTAAAACCCCTCTGCTTTCTGTATGTCCGGAGTCGTTCACATTGGAAGTTATTTATTCCAAATGTTTATTTTGAAGGTGGGAGCTCGCACGGCGGCCGGAGCTGCAGCTGGTGAGAGGGGCTGCGGGGCCAGGAGAGCAAATACCCCGAGAGTCGGAGGAGCAAAGCCAGGATTTAGGGAAGCAAAGTCAAGCCTGAGGTAAGGGGGTATTTGCCCGTGTCCCCTCCGAGCCGGCGGTGCTGGGGGTCCCACAGGGGCTGCCCCCGTTACACAAACGGGGGTTGCTTCACATTTCCAGCCTCTTTCTTTTCCCCAGTTTTCCAGCTCTCCCACTCCATCAGATCTTCCCTCTCTGCCCTGAGACCCTTTGCCGGAGTGGGGCCGGGGAAGGGCTGTGCTGCGGTGCTCGCCCCACGGCTCGTTCCCAATGCTCGCCCCACGGCTACCAGGCCAGTGGAGAGGAAGGAGCCGGCACTGGGGGGAGGTTTCTTTGCTGTGGGGAGACCCACCAGCCGCGCAGCCCTCGCCCCAGTGCTGCCCTGGCTGCCCACCGCACAGACCAGTGCAGTCCCATGGGGGGTCCCAGAGACACGGCCACCCCCCCGTTACCAGGATGTGGGGAAGGGGCAATGCCAGCACAGGCAGCCCCTCCCCACAACTCCCTGCAAGCCCCTCCGCTCGAGAGGGGCCCAAGGGGGGGTGTCCCGGAGCTGTCCTGGGGTGGGTGCCCCAAATCCCCTCAGTTTCCAGGCACAGGCAATGGCGCAGGGACCGACACGGACAAGGTAGCTCCGAGTCTGGCCTGGGGAGGGGATGTGTCCCCCCAGACCCGAGGGCTGCCCAATTCCCCACACCTTCCCCCTGCCTCAGGACCCCCCTGGGTCCGATCCTGACCCCTTAGACCTGGCCCAGCACCTTTGAGGGGGGTGGGGTTGGCCACTCCAGGCTCATTCTCTTGTGGCCAGAAGGACCAACAGCTCCTGCACCCACTGTTTGGGGACCCCTATTCTGCCTCCCCGATGCTTTCCCCGCAACCCCAGCAGCACAACAGCAGCCCCCACCGCAGCCGGGGGGGACGTGGCTTGTGCTCCTGTGACTCTTCCAGCAAAATTCCGGTGTCCCCTTGGAGCAGGGAGGGAAGCACCGATACCTGGGACAGGCTCTGTCCCAAAGCGTTCGGCTTTGCCTGCCAGATGAAAGCCTCGGGGCGCAACCCCCCGACCCCCCTGGCTCAGAACCCAGTCACATGGGGGAGGAATGGAACCCCCCCACCCCACAGCACAGCTCTGCAGAGCAGGGGAGAGGTTTGGGGGGGTGGCAGTGAGCAGAGAGCCTGAGCAGGCTGGCACCAGTGGGCATGGAGCACCCGGGGGTCCCAGGATGTCTCCTCAGCCCACCCACCCACCGGGGAGCAGAGGGGGCTGCTCTGCAAACAACCCTTCCAGCCCCACAGCCAGGCAGGGCTGCTCCTCTCACCCAGGGAGGTGGGAAGGTGGAGGTGAACCCCTAAAATGAAGTGTGGGGAGAGGAGGGTCCTCCTTAGCTTCCCCCCATGAGCCGGTCCCGGGGATCAGGCCCGGGGGGCTCCCGCATCCCTTGGCTGTGACTCGGTGGCCGCGGCGCCAGGGTTTTCCTGGGGAAGCAGGAGCAGCACGGGGCAACCCCAAAGCTGCTGGGGGGGGCCACAAAGACACTCCGGGGGCAAGTGTCTGCATTCCCACGGCCGCTTCTGCATGAGGGGTTCAGCGGCGGGACGGGGCCTCGTCTGATCCCTCTGCAAACAGAGCCGATTGTCGCTGTGCATTTGGATTTCACCCCTGGCAGGTGGTGTGATGAGCCATGAAAAGCGGGCTTAGCGCCGGCTGGAAAAGTACTGAGGCAGCCGAATTCCCCACACCAGCCCCCCCCAGCCCCGGGGAGCCGAGATGGGGGAGCCGGGGCCGGGGGGTGTCGGGGCAGAGGGAGGGCGATGGCTGAGCCAGCACCGGCACCGCTGCCGGGCAGCCGCTTCCCTCCCAGGGCACGTAGCCCTTATATTAAATCCATAAATAGGAAATTCCACTTCTTCGGAAAAAAAAACACAATCCGGATATTTCATAAGTGTCCCAGCGCACATGAAAGCCGAATCAGGAAATTTCACTCAGCGGAGATATTAAAATTGCCCCAGACCTTCAGCCGGCCGTGGCAGAGCCCCCGCACCGTGCGCCCGGGGCCCGGCACAGCACGAGGGCTGGCAGCGGGACACGAGGGCCACGGGTCCTTGGCTGCATTTTCTCCACCATAGGTGACCCCAGGCTGGGCAGAGCCAGGGCTGCAGGTCTGGTAGAGCCCCCACCGGAAGGCATCGCTGCCCAACCATGGCATTCCCGGCTGCAAAAGTGAGACACACCCCCCTCCTCTGCAGCCCCTCGCAGAGCATCCCATGGCACAGACCCCCCCCCCCAGAATGCCCTGCCCACATCAGAGATGTGGCTGCACAACTGCTGCCCATCTAAGCCCCTGTCATGGAGGGACCGGGCTGCGAGGGCAGCGACCACAGTGGCCAAGAGGCTTTTCCCGACAGAGCCACAGGCAACAGAGCGGGATTGGGGTGTTACGGGATGATGGGGCAGGCAGAGGTGATGTGGGGAGGGGAGCATCAGCTGGTGCCAGGGAACATGCTGCCGTAGGAGGTGCAGGTGGTGGGTGCCGGCAGGAGAGCCCCGTGCTGCCAACGGCCGCTCCACAACGCCTCACTCTGCCCCACACCAGCCCCACATCTTCCCAGTGCCATGGGGCCACTCCTGCACCGAGACAGGCAGAGGGGTCTCCCCCCGCGCTGGTGGAGCAGACGCAGTGCTGGAGGGGCAGAGGCGTCCCTGTCGTCCCCCTCCACTCACAAACCACCACCTTTCCAGAGCAAAGCCCACCAGCACGGCTGGCTCTCCCGTCCCAGCGCTGGGCGGGCAGGGGGGGTGGGATGGGGAACCGGGATCATAGAATCACAGAACAGTTCTGGTTGGAAGGGACCTTAAAGCCCCCCCCCCCCAGTGCTACCCCCTGCCCTGGGCAGGGACACCTCCCACCAGCCCAGGTTGCTCCAAGCCCCCTCCAACCTGGCCTTGAACCCCTCCAGGGACGGGGCAGCCACAGCTTCTCGGGGCAACCTGGGCCAGGCTCTCACCACCCTCACACCAAACAAGTTCTTCCCCACATCTCAGCTCCATCTCCCCTCTTTCAGTGTCAAACCCTTCCCACTCCTCCCAGGGCTCCCCTCCCTGATCCAGAGTCCCTCCCCAGCTTTCCTGGAGCCCCTTGAGGGAATGGAAGGGGCTCTGAGGTCTCCCCGGAGCCTTCCCTTTTCCAGACTGAACCCTCTCCATCTTTCTCAGCCTGTCCTCACAGCAGAGGGGCTCCAGCCCTCCCAGTACTGCTCACACATTCCCACGGGTGGTGGTGGTGGGAGCAGGGGAGACATGGCTTGGGAGGAGGCAGAGCCTCGCGGAGGTTCACACCAGGGTTCCCCGGTGCTCCTTGTGCCCAGCACCCAGCCCACCTCCTCCCACCCATCACAAAATTCCCGAGTGATGTGCTATAGGCAACCCTGCTTTGGCAGGGGAGTTGGACAAGATGATATCTAGAAGGTCCCTTCCAACTCCAACAATGCCGTGATTCTGTGAAAATGTCCCTCTGATTGCCAAGAGGCCAAGGACCCCCACTTTGCAAGACCCCACCAGCTTGGGGAGGGCTGGGATAGGGCTGTCCTTGAAGGAAGAGGACAAATGACAGCCACACAGTCACCAGCCCCATGGCCACAGCCAGAGCACGAGGTGAGGGTCTCAGGAGGACCCTGTGGGCACCCCACTCCCCCAACATGTGCTAGAACGGGCTCCTGTGGCTTCACCCAGGCCGTGGGGAGATGCCACCCCCAGGGACCAGTGACTGGTGGCCGTGGGGCTGGGCACGGAGGTCGGGCTGTGGCTGCTCCCGGGTGACACGCTCCGTGCCCGAGCCGTCCTGCCCTGCCAGCCGTGCCGCCCACCCTCCCTGCCCACCCCAGCCCTGCGGCTCCCACAGCCCCTCCTGGCACCCACGGGCGCTGGGTGCACGCCGGGCACCGGCAGCAGCGCACCGAGGAGGGAGGACACGGCTGGGAGCAGCCACCTCCCCACCGGCAGCGCCTGCGGGAGCCCTCACCCCTCGCTCTGCCAGGGAAAGAGCCGCCCCCACAGGCACCGCGCCGAGGTAATTGCAGGTTATTACACGGCTCTGTTGTTAAATACAGATCACTTCTCTTCCGACAGGCATTCTGTGTAATGCAAACTAAATCATCTCCCTCCTCCACACGGCACCTCTCCTCACCTGCCAGCAGCCCTGGCGTGTCACAGGGGCGGCAGAGGATGGGATGTGCACGGTGTCACAGGGGCGGCAGAAGATGCCGTCTCCACCATGTCACAGCGGTGGCAGAGAGTGGGATGTCCATCGTGTCACAGCGGTGGCAGAGGGTGGGATGTCCATCGTGTCACAGCGGTGGCAGAGGATGCCACGTGTGCTGGACACTTCCCAGGCACCTCAAACCACAGATGTATGTTCCAGACCCGGGGTACCTTTGTCCGTAGGATCCACTGGAGAGTGTCTCTCAGGCAGGGGAACACCGTGCCTCTCCCACCACCTCTTTCCCTTGGGGAATCCACCCTGCCGCCTCTCCAAAGCCTTCCCTGCCGCGCTGCCCCAGCAGAGACACTCGGTTGCTGTGTTACCACCTCCCCACAGAATCCCTGCTGGTTCCCATTTGAGGTTTGCCCTGAGAAGGGCAGAGATCAGGTGCTGCAGTGGAGCCACCCACCCCCAGGTGCTGCTTGTGTCCCTGCTGCCAGACGTCTCCTTACAGCTGCCCTGATAATCCTTTCATTTACACAATTTTAAGGAGAAAAAAAAACCAAAAAAACCAAAAGGGAGTTAATCAAGTGCTGTGTTTAAGGGCTGTGGTTCGACCCCTGTCCCACCACACCTGCCCATGAACTAAAGCATCAACCCCAACCCCCCGACCCTCCAGCTGCCCTTGGCCAGAGAATCCTGACAATGAATGTTTCATCGGGCAGGGTTGGTATGAGGCCAAAACAAGATTACTTTCTATATAAACGAGCTTAAATCGAGATGTTTTTTAGATGAAAACCTCTTTGCCGTGATGGCTCTCAGCACGGCATGCGTAAGGCGGGAGTGCCAGGGCGGCAGGGCCGGTATTTACCCAACCCACCTGGAGCACAAAAAATGTCTGGAATGGGAATTCGGCCGGGGACAGTGACGAGACGTGGCTGCCAGCTCTCAGTCCCCGCAGAGCAGAGAGCACGAGCGTCGGACACACGTGTCCTGCCTGGTCCCAGCAGCCACTGCTCCGGGAAATGGGAAAATGGTCTGGGGGAGAAAATCCCCCTGTATTTCGGGGTTGCTGTAACAGTAAGTTAAAACAAGCTGGATTAGCTTCCTAACCCTTTGGTGGGACAAGGTTGCTGGGTCAGGAGCACAGAGCCCTGGTGTCGCCAGGCAGAGCAGCACCCCCAGATCCTCAGGTCCCACTGGTGCTCCCAGAGGAGAGCCAAGGTGGGGGAGATTTGGTCTCCATCCAGCCCCCCCCCACACCCTCAGCTCAGGTGGGGGGCTCCTCGGTTCTCCTTAGAAAGTGCTTCCCTGTGCATGGGGATATCCCACCCTGGGGTCTGCAGCCCCTGCTCTCGCCGCTCCCTGCGCTCGGGAGGATCCTCACCGGGGAGAAGAGAAACGCAGCCCCAGGAGCACTGCAGCGACACCTCAAGAGAAAAACGAGATTCTAAAATCGAACCAGCAAAACGAGAGGATGGAATATTTTTGCAGAGATTTCATTGCCGTGAACATTTATAGAATGTGGTTTAATAACATTAAATAAACTAAAAAAAAGAGCTCCGGGTGAGAACTGCCGCCTGCGTCTCCCTGTTCCCATCAAACGGCGGAGCACACGTGAGAACACAGGGGAAGGACGGCTCCTCCTGCGCCCCGGGGACTGCGCACACCCCGCGGGGACCGGAGCTGCGGGGTCCCATCCAGCAGGGACCCGCTGGGTTAGAAACAGCACAAAACCCCCCAAAAGACTCACAAAACCCCGTGGAGTTTCACAGAATCACAGAATCGTAGTGGTTGGAAGGGACCTCAGAGATCATCAAGTCCAAATGAGTTTATTGCTCATTGCCCAGCTCACCCCCTGGGGAGGTCCTGACCCCCCGGGCACCCATGTGCCTTGCCAGTGTGACCCCCCCACGGCCACTCAGGGGTCTCGGGGGGGTGACGGTGGGCTCGTGGCCCTGCCTGACACAAGCAGAACGGGAGCAAAAGGTGGAGCTGGGGGGGCTCAGCTCCGGGCGTCGCTGCAGACACGGGGTGCCAGCATCACCAGCCCTGTCCCTCCCCTGCTCCCCTTCGCGCCCCCAGCTTCACCTCATCCTTTCCAGCCCCCGTCCTCAGACCAGGCGGCGTTTTTCTCCCGTCCCAGGCACTGCCTGCGCTCCTCTTAATTGGCAAATTACGGCTCCAAATCGGATTGTGGCTCCGCTCCTCCCACGCCGGGCTGGTACCTCGGGAACCAGCGGCTCCCAAGTGAAGCTGCTCTCCATCCCAGGCTCCTCTCCCAGCTCTGGCCCCGGCCTTGCTCACCTACCCCCAAACCCCACCCCAGGGACCTGCCCCAGCCCCAGGAGACCCCAGGGGGAGGTGAGGGAAGGGGGTCAGTGAATGACTTTGGGGAGCAGGCAGCATCACTGTGACAGCCCATGGCTTCAGAAGGACACGGAACACCGTCCATCAGGGTGAGAAGGGGCAGCACCACCTCACTCAGCTGCAGGACCACTGTCCTCATCTTCCTCTCCCGCCACCACCTCTCTCCCCCCCCAGGGGCTGGGGGTGCCCAGCGTGGCCCCGAGGGCATTTCCCACCCAAAGGGCTGCTCTGCAGACCCTCCGGAGCGCGGCCGAGACGGAGCAAACCGACACGGGGAGGTGCGGGAATGGACAGGGTACAAAGGGAAACAAAGGATGAAAAAGTGCAAGGAGAGGGATGCGTTGCCAAGGCAACCACTGACTGTGGGGAATAGAGAGGGGGGAGCGGGGAGAGGGGGCCCCCTGGGGCTGGGGGTGGCCCAGGGGAGCTGGGCGAGGGGCTGCACCGTGGCCGTGGCTCACCAGAGTGAAGGCGGATCCCCAGCGCACGGCTCCGTGCGGACGGGAGCCAGTTTGGAAATGTCTTTCCAGCCGCTTTCAAAATACATTTACACCCCCACAGTGGGGCCAGAAAGCCCAGGGGCGAGGAGAGGACGGGGACGGGCTGCCCCCAGCCCCTCTGACCACTGGGGCAGCTCCCGTCCCCGCTCCGAGCGAGGGAGGAGGACTCTGGTCACAGCAGCATCCCCTGAGCCCATCAGCCCGCGTCCCACCTGGTCCCGCAGCCCAGCTCCCGAGTGGTCAGGATCCGAGGGATGGAAATGGCAGTTGTCTGAGGGCCAGCACATCGAGTTAATTGTGAAAAATGTCAACCGGTAATTAGGAAATGAGAAGCACTCGCTGTTCAGTGACACATAGCAGTGGCATTTCTATTTTCAGACCTTAACACAACTTATTAGAGTCAAAGTCTAATTAATGCACCACACTGTGGAGCAGGGGATGGAGAGTGACCCAGATCTCACCCATCTCCAAACAATTCCCTGCTTACAGAAGAATTTTAAACTTTGCTCATGCTTCAGACACAGATCAGAAGGAGAGAGGCACTGAAGCGCCCTGGGCAGGGCAGAGCTGGTGTTGTATGGGGGCTCGCTCCCAGGCTCCTTCTCGCTCTGCAGGTGCCGTTTGGGGCTTTGTTTGCAGTTGCAAAATGAATTAATGCCAGACCCATCCTGCCAGGGAGGCGCTGGCAAAGGGGAACAAGTGGGTTTCCATGTGTGGTCCCCGTCTCTGCAGCAGAGAGTGATGCCGTGGAGCTGCTGGCCCCCAGCCGGGATGTCCTCACGGCACGCGGAGGAGGCCACCAATGCCCCCGAGGTCCCCAAGTCTTGGTGGGACCCCTTACAGAGGATGCTGCACCCAGTTGCCCAGCTCTGGTCCCAGTGAGCTTCGCAGAGCTGGGACACCAATGGGATGGCCACAGCCCACGGAGGGTCCCCAGGTATGGGGAGTCCTGAGAAGCAGCACAGCCCACCCTCTCCAGGGACAGCCCTGCCTCTGTCACCACAGCAGCACCCTGGGATGGCAGCAAAGACCCTGTTCTCCTGTGTCCCCCTCCACAAACCACTGGGGGTGACCAACAGCCCCTCCAACCTGCCCCAAACCTGGGGTGAGCCCAAGCTGGCTTTGGTGTAGCTGGAGATCCTCGTCTCTGACACTCACGGTTGAGCCCGTAACCCCCCCGAGGTCCCTCAGGCCTGAAAATCCCTGCCCCCCAGGGCCTCCCGTGGGATTTTGGCACTGGGAGAACCTGGGCAATGTGGGGCCGAGGGGGCTGGCAGGGGCTCTGCACTGCCACACTCTGCACTGCCACGCTGAGCATCCCGAGCCCCCCTTCCTGCTCCCCCCAGCCACCCTGGAGCATCCCTGGCACCGACNCCAAGCACCGCATCCCGGGAGCTGGGCTCCGAAAAATCCACTGCACTATTTTTACCCCACGGTTGCCATAGTGACGTGGGACCCGCTGGTGGTGATGCAGCCTCTTTCGGCAGCGCCGCAGCATCACCCGCTGCATCCTACCTCCAGCCACGCACCGGGCAGGAGGCCGCTATTTTGGGCAGAGACCCACCGTAGCAGGACATAACCTGTCCCCAGAGGACAGGGGGCCTGGGGACACCGCGGGGTCCAGCAGAGAGAGGGAGATGGGGATGAGGGGAGGGGGGCGGCAGCACTTCAGCACCCCAGGAGCCTGTCCCTGCGGCCCCTCACGCTGCCCACCCCGTCCAGCCCCACTGCTCTCTGTCCCTGGGGCAGGAGGCGGCTTAGACCGGGGCTGCTGTTAAAAGCAAGAAGGGTTTAAAAGCAAGTTGAGGTTCTCCAACGCGGGATGTGTCAGGAAGGTTTTGGGGCCCAGGAGTTCCCGGAGATGAGAGAGCAGGGGTGCAGGATGGATCCCCTCTGCCGGGCTGTGCCCAGCCCTGCCCTACCCACAGAGCTGGGAAACGACGGGGCAGCAGCTCTCGGAAGGTGTGAGAAGGGCTCGGGCACGGCCCCGCTGGAGCAGGATTGGGGTGCGGGTCCCCCCGGACACCCCCTCCAGCCCTGGAGAGCGTTGCCAGCTCTCCTGCCCTGCCAGGGGGCGATGCCTGGAGCAAACAGCCATCTGCTCCATCGCTCCCGGTGCCCCCACATTGAAGGCAAACTGCTGCCCCCCCAGCCTGGCAGGGGTGCAGCTGTGCCCAGGTCGTGTCCCTGTGCCCAGGCTGGGCTCCCCTGGCACCGCAGCCACCTCTACCCTCTGGTCAAAGCCGGGAGACACAGAGCCAGCCGTATGCAGCACGGGTGCAGCACAGCATGGGCACAGGGGGTGTCAGGGACAGGGCTGTCACCAGCAGAGGCCATCGTGGATATTAGCTCATTAATCTCCATCACTCCCTGGGGGCTGGCACTTACTTCCTTAATTTTTCCAGCCAGAGAAATGAGGGTGGAAGTTAAAGCAGATGCAAACCTGCACTGGGCTCTGGCCCTGCAGGAAAACATCCCGATGCTGCGGGAACAGCCAGTGCCCCCACCCGTGAGACCCCCCCAAGGAGCACAGCCAGGTCTGGACATGGCAGGGACCTCCTGGCTCCCCCTGGGGAGCGCAGGCAGGGCTGAGGGCCTGACCCCAACCTTTATAAGCTTGCCATTGGTCCTAATTAGCACCACACACCCGTAGCATCCCTCCGGAGCAGCACAAGCCCCCTGTGGGGCTGAAGCACAGGCTGCTGTGAGTTATGGGCATGCTGAAGGGCTGGGACCCCCAGCTGCCTTGTGTGGGGCATGCAGACCCTCTCTGTACCCTCCTGTGCCCCGTGGCGGGTCAGGAGACAGGGGTCATGCCCCCATCAGGGCACAGGGCAGCAGAGCTGGCNGTAGCATCCCTCCGGAGCAGCACAAGCCCCCTGTGGGGCTGAAGCACAGGCTGCTGTGAGTTATGGGCATGCTGAAGGGCTGGGACCCCCAGCTGCCTTGTGTGGGGCATGCAGACCCTCTCTGTACCCTCCTGTGCCCCGTGGCGGGTCAGGAGACAGGGGTCATGCCCCCATCAGGGCACAGGGCAGCAGAGCTGGCAGTCCCCCCCAAAACACCAGTGCCAACAGCCCCCCCACCTCGTTACCTGGTCCCATCCCTGCAGGGAAGCGTGTTTATAAAAAGCAGCGGTGCCTGGATGAGCTGGCAGAAATCGCCGCCCGCAGCGCCCCCCCCTCCCCCCCCCCGCGGTAGAAGGGATGATCACCAGCTGTTCTGCAAAACACCCAAAATAGACCCAGCGCGGTCCCCGGGGAGACCAACCCTATTTAGCTGAGGCTGGGCTCGCATCCCACTGTGTCTGCGCGCCCCCCTCCCGCTGCCGGGGCAGCCGCTGCTTCCCGGGGGGGTTTGGGGATAACCCCCTTCCCCAGGAGATGGACCAGGTGCTGACAAGCCACGGGCTGCATTGCTGCAGCTCCTCCCCGGGCTTTAGAGGCACAAAGAGCCATGCTTGCCCCCTGCTTTGCCCCCGGCCACCCCCTCCTTGAGCCTGCACCCACGGCCTATTAGAGCCAGACTCTAATTATAAGTTGGGAAAGCTGTAATGAGGGGATGGGAGCTGCCCGACAGCTGGGCTGTGGGGAGACCCTGCTGGGGTGGCCCGAGGAAGTGCTCGACATCTCTGCTCTTCTCTTCGGTGTCACTGCTGTGTCCTTCCCTCCTCCCTCCGCCCAGGAGGAAGGCACTGGGGGGGAAGAAGGACCCCCCTGCTGGGATAATGGTCCTGGGTACCCGTGTTCCCCCTGCTGCCGCCCCAGGGCTGTTGGGGCAGAGCAGGACCCAGATCACACAGGGGATGGCACCCCAGGCACCTGCAAAGCCCCCTCCATCCTCGACTCACCCCACACTGGCTGGGTCTGGCCACCACCCCCACAGCCTCCGAGCCCACCCGGGCCACCGCTGCCACCCCGAGGATCAACCCCAGGGCTCGGAGCCCTCGCACCGGAGCCGCAGCTTCTCCTCCTGCAGCCATCCCTGCCAGCCCCGTTGCCATGGCATCCTCAGGGATGGCACGGGTGCCGGTGAGGAAGATGAGGGAGGATGAAGGTAGGTGGACGCGTTGGCTCTGCATTGCCAGGATGGTGCAGATCCAGAGGCCTTCCTGCAGCAGGCAGGGGCTGCTCCTGGTCCTGTTCCCTCCCTGGAGGTCCCAGCTCTCCAGGATAACTGCCAGCAGCGGTTCCTGGAGAGCCCTCTGCTCTCCAGCCTCACCAGTAGCCACAGGAGGTGCTGGGCTGGTCTCAGCAGCTTCTCTTCTCCCTGTGGATTGACAGGGACCTGGGAAGAAATCGGCACTTGCAGACACCCTGGATCATAAACACCAAGTGAGGTGAGGGCTGCTGCCCCCAGGCCCACTCCTGCTCTGTCTCCCTCCCTCCCTGATCACCTTTTGGAGGTCTCAGACAACGCCGAGATCCACACCTGGGCCAGCAGAGACCAGAGGGGGAGCCACGCTGACGCTGCTCCCACAGCGGAGGTGAGAGCGCAGGGTTAAAGCTGACATGACACAGGTGACACTTTCCAGGTGCCTCTACACCTCCCTGGGCTCAGCCAAGTCCCCTTGAGTCCACTACCCCAGTAATCCTGCCAGGGAGCAGGGATATTTAGTCTATCACCCATTTAACCAAAATCTCCCATTTTAGGCACATCCCTTCTCATTTTCACAGCCGCTGAACTTCATACTGGGCGCCTGAAGAGCTGGCACTGGGTCTGCAGCACCCTGAGCCCCAGAACCCGGGGCAGGGACCGACCCCCCCAGATCCCTCTGTGAATCACCAGGGGGTTAAAGCGCAGCCCGGGGAGCGGCACAGACATTACTCAGCAAATCATTATGAATAACTAATAGCTCAGGAAAAAAAATGCAACTGTGATCATGTGCAAATAGGAAGGAGGGGGGGGGGAGGGAAGGGCATCTCCCTTAATCACTCATTATGAATTATTCAGCAAAAGAGGAAGCAGAAGGCAAACACAGCAGCAATTTGTGTAGGAAGTGGGGGGGGAAGGGGGGGGTATCATCAGCTCTCATCCCCCTTCCACAGCCCCCCTGGGCCCTGGTCCCAGCAGCCCAGCCCTGGCAGGGCTCTCCCCAGCCGGCACACGGTGGCCCGTGTCCAGCCCTGCCCGGGAGCCCAGCACAGGCAGCCCGGCCACCGCAGCCCCTCTCCCAACACGCAGCGATGGGGGGCTGGAGCCACCGAGCTGGTCCCCCCCTGCTGGGAGCAGAGCCAGAGCATCTCCTGCCCCACCGACACATGGAACCCCTCAGTTCAGGCTGGTGGAGCAGGAAAACAAACTCCTGGGTCTGAATATCTGCAAGAGAAGGTCATTCCTGCCCCCTCAGCCGGCACCGGTCCCAGCAGCGCTGCAGCCACCTGGGCAGGGGGCAGGAGAGCCCCCCACCGCCACCAGGGCTCCAACAGAGGGACCAAACTAACGGGAACGGCAACGTACACAGATGAGGAAGGGCTGCTTGCAGGCGGGGAGAGGGATGTCGGCCCCCCTTCACCTGTTGGACACTAATTGAGAGGAGAGCAACCGGGAGGGGTAGTTGGGGCCTGGAGAAGGTTGTGTGTGACTCACGTGTCCCCACAGCCCCTGCTTCCAGCCATGGCCACCTCTCCCCGCAGCAGCTCTTGCTGCACCCCCAGAACAAGCTACTCACGTTTTGAAACATCTCCACCAAACCTTTCCATGAAGCTGCTGGCAGATCTCCTGCCCTGCAGGACGTGGCCAGGCCAGGCTCTGCAGGGAGAACCCACGGGTGGGAGATGGGGACCCTCAGCACAAACCAAGGGGCTGGTTTCCACCTACCTGGGGTCATTCCTGTCACCTCAGCCCGTAGTGGGGCTGCAGCTTCCATCCCTGATGGCCCACCTGCGAGTGCCAGGGCAAAGGCAGGGCAGAGCAGACAGAACCAATTTATGAAATACCAAAAAGCAGTCTAAGTTGCCCAGCACTTATGTAATCCCACATTACAGAAGCGTGTTTGGGGAGAAGCCACGAGTAGTGTCGTGGGGCAGGACCACCAGCTCCTCCCCAGCAGTAGCCCTGGGCATGGCACGAGTGGCCCTACACACACGGCTGCCCAGTCCCAGCACCCAACCCCTGGCATCTCTGATGCCCCAGGACCCCCCACTGCTCCCTCCCACGCTGTGGCTGTCTGTCACCCGTCTCTCGGCTCCCCAGACCCCAGGGACCCCCCTCGACTGGGCACAAGTACCCCCCCAGGGGGCTGCTGGGGCCGCTTTCTCTGGGGGTGGAGAACAAGCCCCCACTCCCGGGCAGAGCCTGCGCTCATCCTGCTGAGGCAGCTTCTCTGGTTCTAAATTTGGGTATTTTTAACGTACAGCTTTTCTACAAATAATCTGGTGTGTGTGCATCCCTCTGAAAATGGACAAACACAGACATTTCCAGGGCTTCTCCGGCCAATTTCACGGGCTGCTGAGAAGTCTCTGCGCTACTGGGGGTAAAGAAGCTGCTATAAGGTATTACTAAATGTTTGCTAGTTTAATAAAACCTACTTAATTTCTCTGCTAGCACTGATTATTATTGTTATTATCATCTTTTACCAAAGAAGGTTGCAATTTTAGATTATATTTCAGCAATCACAAGAGAAATTTTCTCCTAATGTTAATCTAATCTAAGAGAGTGCTACAATAAACACGGGCACAGCAGCAGGTCGGTGAATTACAGACCGGCCTGTAACTGTGTGTTTATTGTGCGTTTATGACCGTTTCCCCACCTTCCACTCAATTACCTGTTTCTGCTGGGACTGGTCCCCAAGGAGCCAATCTTCTCGGCGGCCACAGCGTAAAAAGGGCTGGAGGCTGCAGAAAAGCCTTTTTCTGCCTGGACTGGGGGGCTGGAGAGGTCTGCGCAGGGACAGCCCAGAGCAGTGGTCCCGGTAACTTCCCATCACCGTTGAGGGGAGCTTTGTGCCCCAGAGAGCAGCACGGGGGGGGGGGGGGGGGGGGGAGATTCCCCCCGCACAGCGCCGAGCACTCGGGTACCCCAGAGGCAGACTCAGGCCACAGGGTCATTCATTGACTTTGGGGGCACCTCGGGGGGTCTCCAGGCAGGGTCAGCCCCGGACTCTGGACGCGGGCAGAGCGTGCAAATACTCATGTGCAAGGACATACAGACCCGGGGGGACACACACCCCCGAGGATGCCACCCACGGAGGGACACACCCCCGCGGCCAACCCCCGCAGGCAGGCGCCCCGCACACCCCCACGCGTGCACACGGAGGCACACGCACGGCTCTGTGCCCGTCACACACACCCACGGGGATAAACACACACACGCACACCCCGCACACCAGCCTGGACACTGACATCTCCGACGTGCGCGCACGCACACCCCCGCGGACCCACAGCCCTGCACACGGGTGGGCACGGACGCCCCCGCACCTCTCACTCCCGCACACACCCACACACCCCCCGCTCGCTGCCCGGCACACGGACACGCACCCCCGCATTCTCCCCCGCCGGCGGGCAGGGACACAGACCCCCGCCTCCCCCGCACACGGACACCCCCGCCCCGCCGCTCCCCGCACCCGCCCGGGGGCGGACGCGCCGCCCCCCCCTCCCCGCGCAGCCCCGGTGCGGGCCGGGCAGCGGCGGCGGGTGACGCAGCCGCCCGGAGCGCACATAAGGGACGATGCGGGCGGGGGCACCGGGGCGGCCGCAGGGGTAGCCCGGTACCGCCACCGGGCACCGGCACCGGGAGCCGGGCACGGGGGCGGTGGGCGACGCTCCCCCCGCCATTAGCAGCGCAGACAGCGGGAGCGGGACGGCCCCGGCCGGGGGTGGCACCTGCCCCGGGGGTCCCTATTCTCACCCCCCCGGTGTCTCCGCAGGCCCGCGGACCCCCGGCGGGAAGGGACGAGGCTGCGCCGGGGCCGGGACCCTCCGGTGGCACCGCGGGGCGGGGGACGCGCCCGGCGAGGAGACGGAGGTGAGAGCCGTCCGGGGGGCGACTAACACGAGCCCGCGGGCCCCCCGAGGGGCAGGGACCGGGGCAGCTCACGGAGAGGGCTCCGGAGAGGGGGGGCTGCCACCGCTTGCGCCTTTGAGGGGGCTGGGGAGGGTGACGCCCCCGGTGCGAGCACTTAGAGCCGGTCCCGGAGCCGCAGGATCCCCATCCGCCGGGGCACGAAGGGCAGGGGCTGGGGGGGACGGGCAGACCGGGGGGGGGGCTGTCGTGGGGACCCGACGAGCGTAGGCTGCCCAGGGCTCCGGGGGGACCCGGGTGGGCTCGGCTGAGCCCCTCGCAGGCGGGGCCGCTCCGGGGACGGGCTGGGCTCGGCCCCGGGACCGGGGACTGCAGCGCGCGGCTGGACCGGCAGCCACGGGCAAGGAGAGCGTGGGGCAACCGGGCTGCGGGGCCACCGGACACGGCGGCGGAGGGGCTGTTCCCGTGCCTCTGAGATGTCTCCATGGCGCTGGGCATCTGCTGGTGCCTCCAGCACAGCCCTGAGCCCCTACCTCTGCCTCCCGCACGGAGCCCGCCGGGTCCGCGGGCTGCAGGGGACGGGTGGCGTCCCTCGGGGACACTCGGGGCACGTAGGGGGGCTGTGGAGCGATGCACGGGGGGGCCTTACCTGGCTGAATTCCCATGGCCAGCCTGTGCCAGCAAAGCACTTGCCAGCAGAGACGCTGCCTGTTGATTCTCCCGAGCGGGTCCTGCTGCAGAGACTGCTGTGATCACCTTCTCCCACCCGAGGGGCTCACGCCACCACGAAGCAGCAGGGGGTCCCAGTCAGCGTGACTGCAGCCGCTCTGTGTTTCCTTCAGCAGTGAGGAGGCAAAGACCACAGCTCCAGACCAAGAAGCCCTGGGAGATGCTCATGCTGTCTCCAGTGGGCTCTGCCTCACAGCCGGGGAGAGCTAGACGACGGAGTAGGAACCATCTCAGCAGCAGGACCAGTCTGGCTTCTCTGGCACACAGGGAGATCGGCTGCATCCAGGCAAATGCCAGCGTGGCTCCTGGGGAAGCAGGGCTGCAGAACAGCAAGGCAAGATGAACCGAGACCTGTGGCTGGGGCTGCTCGGCAAGGGGAGACGAGCCCCAAGCAAAGGGTGACCAGGCTGGGGGTGAGACCTCACCAGCAGGACAGGGACAAGTCAGTGATGGGTCCCATCAACAGCCATCATCAGGCCAAGGCAAGGTGGCACATTAGGTCCCAAGTCAAGGAGGAAAGTCCAACAAACAAGTCTGGCCCGAGAGGGGTGGATGGAGCCTCAGGCACCTCCACAGCTCAAACCAGCACTGGAGGCTGGGCCAGCATTTAAATAGAGCCCCCAGCCCAGTGGCAGAAGGAGGGCAGGTGGGGGAGTCTCAGCTGAAGCTGCTCAGGGTAATTAAGAGCAATTAGTGCACTCAGGGCCCTGGCAGCCACCTCCTCCGGAAAGTCTGGAACAGAGGGGGCCAGAGGCTCCACGCCAGAGTGAGGAAAACACAGCCCATGCTAAAGACGAGATTATCAAGGGGGGGGCAATGCCATGGGATGGCGGTGAGGAGGCAGGGCTGAGGCACCTCCCGGCTGGCAGAGATCAGCCCCTTCTCCCCAGGGCACTCCCGGGGAGACCAGGCCTTCGCTCCCGCTGCCGCTCCCCTGCCTCGCACCCCGGGCACCCCCCGGGGCAGCAGGGCACCCTGTGTGCAGGGGGGCTATGGTGCTGCCCACGGGCAGAGCGGGTGGCTTGGGGGGCTCCTAGTGCCACAAGGTGGGGTGGATGGGGTCAGAGGGGTGGTGGGATGTGGAGCGGTGCCATGAGCGTGACCCAGCCCCCCCAGGAAGGCAGGGAAAGGTGGGAGCCGGGGCTGAGGAGTGACCCTCACCTCTCCTTCACGGTTCCTCCCGCAGCTGCCAGCCCACCCCGTCCTTGCCCCCCACCAGTGAGTGGCAGCCGGTGCCATGGATGAGGTGACGGAGCTGGAGGTGGGGGGGAACTCCCTCCTGAAGGCCGTGTGGCTCGGCCGGCTCCGGCTGACCCGGCTGCTGCTGGAGGGGGGGGCTTACATCAACGAGAGCAACGAGAAAGGGGAGACGGCCCTGATGGTGGCCTGCATCACCAAGCACGTCGACCAGCAGAGCATTAACAAGGCCAAGATGGTGAAGTACCTGCTGGACAACAGAGCCGACCCCAACATCCAGGACAAGTCTGGGAAAACGGCCCTCATGCACGCCTGCATCCGCGGCGCCGGGGGGGACGTGGTGTCCCTGCTGCTGGAGAACGGGGCCGACCCCAGCCTGGAGGACCACTCGGGAGCATCCGCCCTGGTCCATGCCATCAACGCTGATGACAAGGACGTGCTGCAGCACCTCCTGAATGCCTGCAGGGCCAAAGGGAAGGAGGTGATCATCATCACCATGGACAAATCGGCCTCTGGCACCAAGACGGCCAAGCAGTACCTGAACGTCCCCCCCTCGCTGGAGTTCAAGGAGAGGGCCCCCCCCGAGGGGTGCACAGCACCCTCCAGTGCCCACCTGAAAAATCCTGTCCCGGCACCTTCCCCCGTGGAGAAGGAGAGTGGCGTTTCCATCCCACACCCATCGCACCCCGGGGACACCCCCTCTGCCAGGGCTGCCGACGAGCCCCCCGGCACAGCCCGGAGAGCCCGCCTGCCCCAGCTGAAGCGGCTGCGGTCAGAGCCCTGGGGGCTAGTGGCCCCCTCGGTGCTGGCCGCCTCCGCGCACCGCGACGACACGTGGGTCTGCACCGACGACGAGGTGATCATGGGCATCGGCGACCTCTCGCTCTCCAAAAAGGCTCCCCTGTCCCGCAGCGGCAGCAGCAAGAGCAAGGACCCCTCTCTCTTCCCCCCCGTGGACGAGCAGGCTCTGAGGACGCCGCCAGCCCCTGGGCCGCTGGCCAGGAAAGCAGCCTACGAGAAGAGCCAGGCCACCCACCAGCGCCTGCCCCGACGGAGCACGGTCCCCGAGGAGCTGGAGAGCGTCGGCTCCGCTGCCACCAGCCCGGCCGCGGCCATGGACACGCTGCACCGCTGGAGGCTGGGAGCCGAGCACTACGAGGGTGACCCCCAGCCCCCCGGCGTCCCCGGTCCGGCCGAGGCGGGGAAGGTGCCGTTGGAGCGGAGGAAGCTCAGCGGGTCCCACCTGGCCTTGCTGGACGGCTCCCGGGAGTCCCTGGACGGCATTACCGGCACGTCCCCCGCCACCGGCCGGCGCCGGCCCCCCGGCTTGCTGGAGAGGCGAGGGTCCGGGACCCTGCTGCTGGACCACATCTCCCACACCAGGCCGGGATACCTGCCCCCGCTGAACGTCAACCCCAACCCCCCGATCCCTGACATCGGCTCCAATGGCAAAGCCTCCTCTCCGCTTGCCGCTGGCCTCAAGTCCCTGGTACCCGTGGCCCCCAGCTCGCCCAGGCGGGGTGACTTGAGAGCCAAGAGGAAGCTTCTCCGGAGACACTCCATGCAGGCGGAGCAGATGCGGCAGCTCTCTGACTTTGAGGAGGTAGTGGCCCAGTAGCCGTGTCACCGTTTGCTTCCCAGGAGGGTCACGGAACCCACACTGTCCCTGTAGAAACGTGATGGTTCCCGCACAGAGCGGTGCCTTGGCCCCGGGGAAGCGCTGGTGGCCACGGGGGTCAGAGCAGGGTATGAACTGGGGGGGCTCGCGCTCCCACTTGCCAGAGCCGTAGGGAGAGCCCGGGCATCCAGCCCAAACAGCCGGAGTCTCTTGAATTCTTCATTCATTTCTGGACCTTTCCCCAGGAGCGACTCCCCGAGAGATCAATCCCGGACCGCGGGAGATCATGGAGCCTCGCACCGGGGCTCCTGACGCAGGTCACTTGTTCCTCTCTGTTCACAATCCGCTTTTCTCCCCTCCCGCTGGTCCTGACACAGAAACCCAGGAGCCCCAGGCCAGGGAGCCGTGGGGCTGATGTGTTTGTGAAGTGCCTACCAGGAAGGAAAGGAGCTTAATGCTGCAGGGGGCTGGAAGAGCAGAAACACACACCCCCCGCCCCCGACTAACAACTGAATGTATGGGTACCCCCGCCCTGCTGAGGAGGGAGACAATTCTCCGCCTCAGAGATTCCCAAGCACTTTGAAACTCCAGAGGCTCAGACAAACCCGTTTCTGCTGCCACCCGGTGCCTTCAGTGGGTCGGGAACGGGGTTTCTCTCTGTCTCTGCAGCCACCGAGGGTCAGGGGCATTTCCCACCCCACTGAGCAGCTCCGAGCACCAAATTCCCATCTGCAATTCCTGTCTGCGTGGGAAGTTCTGCCAGGGATGGGGGAGGAAGGATGCCAAGGTGCCAGGGATAGGGGAGCAAGGATGCCAGGTTGCCAAGGAGGGCACATGGTGAGCGTCAGGGGCTGGTCCCAGCAGAGGAGAGCCGCAGGGGCAGCACCGCAGCCAGGACACCCCCCTCCTGCTGACCCCGCTGCAGCGACCGCCCTTTGGGGCCGAAGCGGAGCTGAGTGGGGCCAGTGGCTGCAGACAGGAGGAGGGGGCGGCCGCAGGTCCACCCCCAGCCAGGCACCAGCTGGCGGTGGGGAGCACTCCTCACCCCACGGTTGGGGCCGGGGGCTGGATGCGCCCCGAGCTGCCATCCGTCCCAGCCAAACCCACCGCACGGAGCTGGCAGCAGTGTCCCCCCGCCGGGGCTGCTGTCGGCGTCTGCCCTCGCCTCCATCGGCCCCACATGCGCTTCCGTCCGTGCCCCCGAAGCTGCTGGCGACCCCCCGGCTCCTTGCCCAGGGCATTCGCCCTCTCGCCCCGGGCTGTGGCAGAGCTTCACCCGGTTCCCGCACACAGCGGCGTGGCCGTTCGGTGGCAACTGCCCGGGAACGCTCTCTGAAAGTGCATTTTAGACTTAAATATGCTGTTTAGAGTAAAGGTGGGTTTATATTTTTACAGCCTTAAAGTTTATACTTTCTGTAGGTAAATTGTCGTATAGATTGAATTTCGGGCATATTTTCCCTCTAACAGTGACGTCTGTCTTACATTTTGGAGTGTGGAGTTTTAAATCCTGTCGATCGCCTTTTCCGTCCAACTTCTAAACATCCCGATACTCTGCGTTTGTCTTTTGTGGTTTCTGAGCCGCCTTCGAGGCCTTTATCCCGCCGGGGTCACCCCTCGGGGGCTCGCCGTGTCCCGCACCTCGGGGGGGGGGCCGGGGCGGCTCCGCGGGGCTCCTGCAGCGCGTTCGTTGCCCCCGAGCGCGTGCGGGGGGTGACGTCACGTGACGGCGCAGAGGTTTCCTGCCGCCGCGGCGTTAATGCGGAGCTCGGTGCGGGGCTGAGCCCCGCCGTGCGGGGTCCCGGCCGCGCTCGGCTCCCGCTGCCGAGGGGGTGCCCGGTGCCGCTGCCGGGAGCGGCGGGAGGAGGGGCCGCCCCCGGGGCCGCCCCCAGCGGAAGCGCCGCCGGTGCCGGTGCCGGGCGGGCGCCACGTCAGGCGGGGCGGGGCGGGAGCGGCGGGATGCGGGGGGGGATGCGTGCCGGGAGCGGCGGGATGCGGGCCGGGATGCGGGCGGTGGTGCTGGCCCTGCTGCTGTGCGGGGCCGGTGGCACCGAGCTGACCTTCGAGCTGCCCGACAGCGACCGGCAGTGCTTCCACCAGGAGCTGGAGCGCGGCACCAAGTTCACGCTGGACTACCAGGTACTGCGGGAGGACCCGCACCCTGCCCGCACCCCGGGCCCTGCTTGTGCCCATCGCCCTCTGCCCGTACCCCCGGCCCCGGCCCCCTGCCCATGGTGTCCCCCCCCCGTGCCCCCAACCCCTGCCCGTGTTCCCCCACCTGTTCCCCCTGCC